>CM077208.1:23739683-24219683 GCA_039654625.1 Rhinogobio ventralis | reverse complement strand
GGGAGAAAGGCATGCATATTACTTTTACAGAAAGTTCTATATAGAAATAAATTCAGTTATACTGAGCTGTTTGGCCATGAATTCCAAAAAGTGAGCTGGGGGACCAAATTTACATTCAAAATCAAAATGGCATTTAAAATTAATACTTAGTTTAATAAATAAATTAATTAACTAAAATTAATTAATACTTAGCTAGAAACGGTTTAAAACATCCAGTTTCAGACTTGCTCAAATTCTGGGTAAGTAGTTCCTTTCGTAATTTTACTTCATTTTATTAAAGCAATGCTCGAAGTGGGGGAAAAAAAACGCTGGTACTCCCGGGGGTGGGCGGTCAGAGTACCGACAACAGGTGATAAGTACAATAAGGTGCATACCGGGGTTGTGGCTAGAAAGGGGTCTTACAGGGGCTTACTGGGCATGCGGCCATCAATATTGTGTCATGCTGAACAACAATTATTACTGTATTTGCATTATTGTAAGGGTAGGTTTAGGGTTGTGGCAGGTGTAGGTGCAGAAGTTAATAAAACACAATCTGATATGTAGCAAATTTAAATGTATTGTTATTTTAGATTTTGTGTCGCTTCCGGCTGTAGCTGTATCCCTACTGAATTGAGTTGAGACGTTTTTTTTTTACAGTTTGTCTCTTCAGTGTGTGAAATGGGGGAAAAGGCTCAGTGGCATGAGATGGTCACACTAGACTTTTAGCATGCACATTTTTTCAGACACTGCAAGTCATGATGACGTTACACTTTGCAGCATTTTTTTTAGAAACAAATTCAACAAATCCAATATGTAGAAATAAAAAAATAAATAAAAAAAATCTACTCCACTTTCCTGCAACGCTACAAACCTGCAGCGTCTTCACGTGTTGCAAATTAGCAGGTGAGAGTTCACCAAACTCGAATTTTGGAATATAGCAAAATACAACACTTTTTCATGTGAGCCTGTGTTTCCCATATCCTGCTTTTGAATCAAATATGAATCGAAGTCAATGGGACGAAAAGTGTAGTGTGACCGGCCCTTTAAAGTAAAAATTGGTGTTGGCGAGTATATGAAACGGTGTCACTCACCAGTTGGCCGGTAACATTTTTATAAATTCTAACAGTAGTTTTAGCTGTGGTATCGAAATTGAAATAGAGAATTGTGAAATGTTCATTGGTATCTATAAAAAATATTTATGGCCAGTACAATTTTGGCCGGTGCGGCAGAAAGTGTTAGGCCCTGGCTACAGTCAGTATGAATACTTGTAGAAATGGCAGGCAAAATTAATAAGCATCGTTTATGTTGCCGCACACACAAAATGTATTTGAGACATAAAAAGTATGTTTGTGTGCATTTTTGGCTTATTCGAACCTGAGGCCAGGTGCTGGATGACCAGCCTATGGCAGTGATTCCAGTGGCCGGCCTTGTAAAGGTGCAAGGCTTCACAGTGTTTATCTCCCTCTCTGCAGGCACAGATGGCCTTGGCCTGATGGATCCACTGGATGGGGATCAGCAACTTTTCTGTAAGAAACTGCTCTTTCTCCATTGACTCTTCTGTCTCCTCAAGGGGGCAGTGTAAGTTGAGCATCTCCCGCACTGCACTCTCTCTACGTCTGCACACAGTTACATAAAATAGGAGTCATCTGAAGTATAGTCACTCAACTAAAAAAAAAAAAACCTACCACAAACTAAGTACTCCAAAAAAAAAAAAAAAAAAAAGCAATCCCTTACCCAGAGTCAGGTATGTGCAGTAGCACGAAGATAGCCATCTCCCATAATCCTGCACTTTCCAGCTGGGCAGCATAGCTGGTGTGCAGCAAGCCCTGGCATGAGGTGGACAGGTGATTGTAGTTAAGAGCCTGCAACACGTTCCACAGGTGCCAGCACAGCCGGTAGTCTAGATGATCAGCAGTTACTGTGCTGGGATCAAGTAGCTGTTGTAGGCTGTAGTGCCTTATGAGGGGGGAAATAGTATAAGAGCAAAATCAGCCTGCATACATAGACAGCCTATGGACATCATCAGGAATCAAACAGGATGTGATTACAAACCTGTCACTGTAAAGTTTAAGCAGGTGGAAGCAGATGTCATAGAGTGGCTTTTTGGATTCAGTCTCATCCATCTCTTCATCCAAACCCAACAACTCGAGTTCATCTACATAGGGAGGTAAAGGAGGGCAAGCATACCTTTTCACTTCCTCTGAACCCTGAAACATACAAATACAGCATTAAATTATATATTTGAATTCACATAAAATGAAGAAGAAACAAAATGCCATCAATTACTCACCCTCATGTTATTCTAAAGCCATAAGACTTTTGTTCATCTTTGAAACATAAAATGAAGATATTTTAAATGAAATCAGAGCTTTCTGTCCCACCATTGACAGTCCACGCAACTACCACTTTGACACTTCAAAAAGTTCATGAAGAAATCGTAAATTGAATCCACATAAATCATGTGGTTTAGTCAAAATTTCCTGAATGGACTTCACTGCTTAATATGATAAACAGATTGAATTAAGGCTTTTATTCACATATAAACATTGATCAGCGAACATAAACAGAAGATAAACCAAACCTGCTTGACAAACCTCATTGGTTCTTGCTCAAACGTGCTGCGTAGCATGTGAAAATTAACCTCATTGGTTCTCACGCGTCAAGCAAACATGCTTGCGCTTCCGTTTACCATATCTGATGTGTGCCTTAATGAATGTTTGTGTGCATAAAAGCCTAAATTCAATCCGTTTATCATAAATCGATCAGGTCTCTTCAGAAATTTGGACTAAACCCCTCAATTATTTGTACGCTCTCTTTACGAAATGTTTGAAAACATCAAAACATGATGTTTTTTTTAATCAAAAAAAATATCTTGATGCGTGTTAAAGAACAACATGAGGGTGAGTAAATGTGAGAATGAGTAAAGTTACTTACTGACATTAAACAACAGCAACAGTTTTGAACTATCATTCAAAAGTTTGGGGTTCAGTAAGATTTTTTTTTTAAAGAAATGAAATAAACTTTTATTCAGCAAGGAAGCATTAAATTCAAAATGACTAAAGACATTTATAATGTCATAAGAAAATTTTATTTCAAATAAATGCTGTTACTTTAAAATGTTCTGAAAGTCCTAAACAAAAATGTACAAGTTTCCACAAAAATAAAGCAGCACAGCTGTTTTCAACATTAGCTCCATCCACCAATTTTTCTGTGAATTTTGAGATATCATAAAAAAAATTGTGCTTATCTGGTAAGACGACATGCATAAATTACAAATGGAAACAAGTTAAATTTGCAACTTTGGGAGGAAACATAGCTAATGATAAGAATAAATGTTCATTTAGCACCAAATCAGATTAAGCTTTGACATCACAGGAATAAAAGACATTTTAATATACAATTAAATAGTAATATTCAGTTTTTACTGTATTTGTGATCAAATAAATGCAGTCTTGGTGAGCAGAAGCAAAATTTAAAAAATAAATAAAAACCCTGCCGACCCCAAACTTTTGAACAGTAGTGCAATTATGAAATGTCAAAGATAAACTAAAATAGCTTTCAAAAATGTTGTGATGTGAGGTACCTGAAATGCAGACTCGTATTTGGCGAGAGCATCAGCTACAGATGCAGTGGGAGGCAGCATGTACCAGAGATGAACAGCAACACACCGCTTCCAGTCAAGCTCGGAGCACACGTTTATACAGCTGTCTGTTGACTGCCACACCTTTATTTAAAAAAAAAAATTCTAATAAATTACAAATTAGGACTGTACAAAAAACTGACATTGCGATATTTACTTTTTCTGCACTATATAGTATTTTGCAATACAGGAATTGTTACCAGATTACTTGAATAGCTATATTTGAAAAGAATGAAATCACTGAGTGAGTGGGGTGATTTTGTTGGGGAGTAAAAAATATATCTGGAAAAAGATCTGCATGCCATCCTGCCTTGTATCAAATCATCAAATAAGCTCAAATCACCTCAAACTGGTTTCTTGAACATGACTGAGTTCACTTTACTCAAATGGCCTCCAGTCACCAAATCTCAATCCAATAGAGCACTTTTGGGATGTGGTGGAACGGGAGATTTGCATTATGGATGTGCAGCAGACAAATCTGCAGCAACTGTGTGATGCTATCATGTCAATATGGACCAAAATCTCTGAGGAATGTGTCCAGCACCTTGTTGAATCTATGCCACAAAGAATTAAGGCAGTTCTGAAGGCAAAAGGGGGTCCAAACGGATACTAGCAAGGTGTACCTAATCAAGTGGCCGGTGAACATTAAAATAACAGGGTAAAGAAAAAAGAAAAAAATACTGGTTTGCTTTAGAGCAGCATAAGCCATTTTGTACAACTAAAACCAACTGGAAGCGGATGATACCAGAAGCCTCACACATTCAATTTACACACAGCTGCTCCTGCTCTTATTTTATTTACTTACTGGTTTGCCTGCAAGCAAAGCGATGATTCGCAGCCTCTCCTCTTCTATGAAGGAGTCTGTCTGCATCCTGTTCCAGTCACTGAGCTGCAGAGCCAGTAGATCTCTACAAAACTGGGAGCCCACAGCCTGAGATAACATCAGTGAAAGGCGATGGTCCCCTATACACACACACACAGCCTTTATTAGAACCACTAATGCTGCTGTACAGCATGCAACTTGACTGCATTCAGAAAAAAATATTGTGCACACTTACCACTCTTCTGGGACAGTTTGCAGGCCTTGCTTATGCAGTGGCCGGTAAGGTAACTGAATACAGCCTCAGCATGGTTGCGCTGAAGGGCCCGGCCCACTTCCTCCTCAATTACCTCAGCTGCACTTTCGGAGAGCCAGTGTGAGAAACTCCTCCGCCTCTCAAGCTGCTGCTGGTAATCTGAGTATTGCTCAGTCTCCACATCTCGGTCACCCAGACGACCCCACAGAGCAGCACACAAAGTCCAAATTTGCCGCCAATGGGCCAGGCCAGCTAACGTAGAAGATCAAATTATTTATATGAAATTTTCCATTAAGATTTTCCATATGAAAAATCCATTAAGAAATGTACACACACAACAGTAAAGCGGAATTCTCAGCATCATTACTTCAGTCGCATGATCTTTCAGAAATCATTTGAATATGCTGATTTGGTGCTCAAGAAACACATCTTATTATCAAGGACTATGTTTACATGTGCACCAATGATGCGATTATTTCTAATAGTCAGAGCAAGATCTTAATGGCAGTAAGATGTTTACATGACATGAGCAGAACTCTTCACTCCAGTTCACAAGCAATTTTCATTATTCTGATTATTCGCTAGTAAGCCATTGTTTTAATCTACTCACATCAAATTCAAAATACATTTATGGAGATACTGGATATTAATCGGCGCCGTGATGAACATGGCAATGCCGGGTTTGCCACGTTCGCGTCGTCTAGATGAAGATACGGAGCAGAGACTGCTCAGCGAGTTTTGCTGACAGAGTTTAGCGATTTGGAGCAGAGAAAACTTCAGAATAATGTCACAGAGTTCATTCATGAAGTTGTGTGAACCACATACGGCATCTGTGTACATCTGCGCACGTGCATTTTAGTCAGAGTGGTAATGTGATTAAGGTGTTTACATGCCCGTTTATTGCGATTAAAATCTGCACACGCCACACAGTTTAATGCGATTATGGTTACTACGATTATAAGCTTAAATCACATTAGTTTGATTGAAGTATTGCGTTTACAAGAGGTAAAGTTTAAATCACAATCTTGCCAAAATCCCATTATAGTCACATTATGAGGGTGCATGTAAACGCACTCAATGTTGAAAACCGTTGTGCTGCTTAATATATTGGTGGAAACTTTTTTTCAGGACTCTTTAATGAATAGAAAGTTCAAAGAAGAGCACTTATATGAAATGGAAACCTTTTGAAACACTAAATGATTTTACAGTCACTTTTGATCAATAAAAAAAAAACACTTACTGAGCCCAAATTTTGTGTGTGTGTGATATATAATGTATATAAATAAAATATTAAAAACACTTCATACCATCCCGTCCTCCTGTATCTTTGTTGACCTCCACAATCCATTCTGCATAACCATGCAGAGCGTCCACTCCTCTCGCTGGCTGAATGAAAGGACATGGGTCCTCTGTGTTGATTGTGCTGTACTTTAGACTGATCTCCAGTGGCCTGTGGTAAAGTGCAAGGCTCTCAGCCGACTGCTTGGAGTCCAGGCCGACCACCTGCTCCATACGCACTTTAAACAGACTCTCAGTGATCCTGGTATGATGCAACAATGGGAAAATCACTTTGAGAAAAATTCTGTCGCACTTTAGGTAAGTTTTATTTGCACTGATTAACTATGAAAAAGTTACTTACGGTTTGCTCTTGGTTGGTTTGGGTAAGAAGCCAAATCCCATGCTCTCTGCTGCCTGTTCCTTCATTGTTTCTGTGACGCTAAGTTGATCTCCACAGTGCACCAGTGTCCAGTTGGGACCCCAGCCCACTCTGAACGACCGCCCTCTGAACAGAGCCGCATCCATCAGTAAACGGCCTTTCCCTAGAGTTATGGAGCCGTCCAGAGTTACTAGCCCACCTAGCCTACGGGCTCCAATGGTCCGAAGCGTAGGTTCTGGAGGAGGGGCCGGCAACAGGAAGGACGGGCCCAATGATGGCCATGGGGCTTCAGACACTAGTGCTTTGCTAAGCTTCTGAGGTATTCCACCAAAAGGAGCCTCTGGGAACTGGGGAAAAAGCCCTCCACCTGAGGCAAACTTTGTTTGTAACAGGGCTCCAACTGTAATGGAAAAGCCATAATATCAGATTGTATAAAAGAAGTGTACTTCACACAAGTACACTATACTTTAATGTTTCTTGCATTCACAAGCTGAATTGTAAAAAAAAAAAAAAAAAAAAGAAAGTATGATTTCTACAAAAATATAAAAGGAGTGCAACAGTTCTCAACATTAATAAGAACCATTCTTAACGGAGTACCAATAATATTTGATAATTGAGCATTAAAAATCAGCATATTAACAGATTTCTGAAGGATCATTTAAACCTGAAGACTGAAGTAATGGCTGCTAGAAATTAAGCTTTGCCATCACAATAATAAATTACATTTTAAAATATACTCATAGAAAATTGTTCATTTAAATCGTAATATTTCACTATATTACTGTATTTTAAATCAAATGCACCATTGGTGAGCATAAGATATTTAATTTAAAAACTATTAATTATTCCAAAACCTTTGACCGGCAGTGTATGTAAACTGCTTTTAATGAATTAGAGTGGCATACTTGATGGCCGACCAGCTCCAGAAAACAAAACTTTTGGGGAAACCACATCCTGTATGAGCTTTGAAGAAACATGCTCTTGAAACAAGTCACATTCATCATCCTCTGCAAAGAGAGAGGCCTTCATAATCTGTGGAACACAAATCAACGTTACTAAAATGACAGAATGCGACATCTTGGCAATTGATGACTCAATTACTCGCACGCTACCTGTAAGGTATGAGGATTGATGCCCATTGAGGAAGCGATCTGGCTGGATGCGGACATGGGCTCATGCTCGGCAGGAGTCTCAGATCTCAGCTTGTTCTCCTCCAAAGAAGTTCTCTCTCCATCCTCCTCACCCAAAACACTGTCCACTGGGTGCTCTTGAGTAATGTCGGCCATGTCACTGTCCAACTCCGACACACGGCTGAGCAGCTCAAGTACTGCAGTACTCTACACATATGCACACAAAGAGATCAAGTCAAGTCTTTGTTCTTGATCCGAGTGCAGAGTACAGTTCTGTATAATCTTTAAACTGCTTTAAACCATTAACTTTATATACATTTTTATCAAATAATGGTAGATCAACTAACCAATCAATCAAAACATTGCTATGAAAGCATTATGTACCCATTAAATGTCCTGACACAAACATTTCATCTTTATTGTACTTTTATTTGTCAATGAAATACATGACAAAATCAAAACAAATTCACATACGCCTTTCATACATTTTTTCCCCACAGCTATACTTCAAAATAAAACATTCTGAAGGCCCACAAGCTCATATCTGTAGAATCTCTCAGATCAGACACACTTTAAATCATTGCATGTCAAATCACCTGTTAAAAATAATTCTAAAATACATCTGATCAAGCAAATTCTTTGCTCATGTTCTACAAATATCATAACATACAAATATACTTTATATTTTGGCAAAGATAAAAGAGACCAAGCATAATTAAATACACTAATAATGCTTGGCTTCATCTTATTCCACTTAAAACACATTCAGAATAGTTTAAAAGTAACATTTTCATTCAAGCAAGTGTAACAATTAATATGCCACTGAAAATGAAAGATCTAGTCTTTATACTCAAAGCACCAGCTAAGTTCAACAGCTAAGGGGAACAGTCAGCTTTACAAACTATAAATATTAGATAAAAGGCAACTCCCTTTATTATATGAACTTCCTTTGTAAACTCATATTTAAAATGTGTGCACAGCATTTCAAAAACTTCCGATCTCTTTGCATCACAGCTGAAAAGCATTTGAACCACTAAAACTCTTTGCTCTCTCCCCGCTGCTAGTGTAGATTTGGACTGTGGGGGGGCACAGCAGGTATGAATGAACTTGAGTGGCCCCCGGAGACCAATGTGTGTCAGACTCAGTGTGTTCCTCAGTCTACCTGAGCCTGTGGTGCCATCTGCTGCTGGGTCAGTGTAAGCTGTGAGATCCCAGGGGGAACCCCTGTCTTCAGCTTCTTCAGGTCGAGCTTGGCCGGGGGGACTTCCTCTTCTTCGTCAGAATCCTGCAGGCCATACTTTGAGAAATGGGCCACCTGTAGAGGAGATTTCAGTTACATTCTCACAATTTATTATACATGACAACAGATAATTAATACAAGCCAGTCAGAAAATAAAATGATGCTAAGTGGAGCACTTGGTTTAGGCACTCGTACCTCAAAGACCCAGGAGCCAGTTTCGGGTCGGTACTCCAAGAAGCGCGCACCTTGTTTGCGCGAGGCTGCCTCGAGCCGACCCTCGTAGTTCATCTCATTCAGCCTCTCTAGACTCTTGATCTGACAGCACGTTGTCTTGTCATTGGGCCATACTCCATCGAGAGTCACTTCAGCACGTCTGTGTGTTACAGGAAACAATGTTATATTAAAGTAATAAAGAGAAGCATTGTTTAAAATACAGAGACTGAAGTGGTTGAGGATGCAGCCAAACCGATGCTTATTTAGGTCTTGCCGCTGTTTTTTTTTTTTTTTTTATCCAAGGAGCAAATGAAAACAAATTT
The DNA here is from genome assembly GCA_039654625.1 of Rhinogobio ventralis. Taxonomy (NCBI): domain Eukaryota; kingdom Metazoa; phylum Chordata; class Actinopteri; order Cypriniformes; family Gobionidae; genus Rhinogobio; species Rhinogobio ventralis. The sequence continues at coordinate 24,210,425 of CM077208.1, read as the reverse complement.
AGGAGGGTGATTCAAATGTATCAAATAATGTGCTTTTCCCCTCAAAGGGATTTACAAGGTTTTTAAATATTGTATTTAATTGTTATTATTTTAGTGCCATCAAAAATTTAGGAGCACACCTAAAATCAACCTGCAGCACATCACATTTCCCGCATTTTGACTATGACTGACAAACGCCTTAAATGACTTAAATTACAAAATTCAGTTTTATTTTAAGTTTGCAGGGCTCCAGATTAACATTTGAGGGCAGCATTATCATTCATAAGGTCATTCAAAATTCATAATCATTCAAAAGCAAAACGTTTGAAAATATTTATTAGGAAGTGGAACTGGCAGCCACCTACTGGTTACAATGGTAATTTGATGTATTTTTTATTTTTAAGTAAGTGTGATTTTTCCTACATCTTGAAACTTTGTTTTATAAATGGGGGTAATCTTTGAAGACTGAAAAAATTATATTTTGGTCATCACTTTAAAAATAACATGATAATATTAGCGTTTTGAATTGCTGAAAGTATGAAGATGTATGAAGTACTTGAAAGCATTTTTTTTATCACGCAGCAGTACAGTCAGTCATGGAGCGCGGAAACAGATGACGTCAAATCTAGCGGGATTCCATAAATTAACTACATTGAATCCCACTATTCGCCTATGCAATGAATAAATTCAAGCAAATTTTAGCATACAGCTTCTTTGGACAAATATACATAATGAAAAGATGATAAAAAATGCAATAATTTAGAAAAATGGCATGCAAGACATTTTAATACTTTTTAAGGGCCTTACATTTTCTCTAAATTGATTGATCAACTTTTAATACTTTTTAAGACCCCACGGACACCGTGTTATAGATTGAGTAACCGTGTCAAGTTTTTAATTTAAAACGTGCAGCGCTAATATTTATTTAATGAAATCATAGCCTTTTGAAGTTTAATAAATCACATTAAGCTGTATCTTGATTCCTGTTTTTCCATTCCCAAATTTAACACCACTTAAATTGATAATCAAGATGTTTGTTTTACCATTTAAGAATTATGACCCTAGAATTAAAAAAAAAAACTAAATTGACATTAAGTCACACACATTTACAGTTTGAACAAATGCAAATGAAACAAGTCCTGAGATTACCTGTTTAGCCCCTCTCCAACAGGAGGCTTGTCTTTGTCATCAGGGTACACGATTATCTCCTTACGCCTGAAGTGCACAATCTCATCCAGATTCATGTCGGTAAGATTCACCTCACCAGAGAAGAAAACAGACCCATAGCCTGCAAAACCACAACACAAAGCACATTGTTATGTCATGCTCCAATGGTGGCTACTCTGAAAATAATTTGTTCTTTTGCATGGTGATGCTTTTTGCAATAGTTTTACCTTTCCGGCCAACAGTGAAGTTCTCCACAATACACTCCCCGTTTTCATTCAACATCTTTCCCAGCTCTTCCAAGGATGGGATGGTGTAGTAGCCTACACGGCCAAGAACTATACCTGAAAGAGGTCAGAATAAGATCACTTAAAATAAGATTTCTTGCCCATCAAACATATTGCATGTTTTAAGGAACGTCAACCGTACCAGCTGGGTGAGGAGGTTTCTGAGCCTCCAGCTCCTCATCTCTCTCCTCCTGAATGGAATCCTCAGCCAGAGAGATATCCTCACTGCTGGCCTCCAGGCCATTGCGATGGCTGCCAGTTCCCCGCATGTTGAACTCTGAGATGGTGTCCTGTAGCAAGGGGCTAGGTTGGGAGTGTGGAATGGGTTTGGTGATCGGGTTGGTGTAGAACTTGGAGACCTCTAGATCATCTTCCCCACTTCTCTCCACATTGACTTCTCTGGTCTCTCCTTCATCCATACTCAGACTGAAGTGACAGCAAAACATTGAATTTGTGGTTGCCTCTTTACTGACTGCAAAATATTACTTCACATCAATGGTTGAGAACTAGTGTCAACTTACCTGAGCCCATTCTGTGGGTACTCTGAAGGGGAGGCTAAGTCATCAACCTCTCTGTTCACAGAGTTGTTATACAAACTGCTGTTATTCAGATTCTTCAAAACAAGCTTCTTTATGCTCTTCCTAAAACACAGAATGCAGACAGGAACGCTTTAGTCTTGTGCACTACATGTGCAACAGGTGTAGCTAGTCATGACATCAGGCTCTTACCTAGGCATGAAGGCTCCATTGTTAAGAGAGGGTTCATCATCATCAAGTCCATCAAAGAGCTGAGATTTGGAGGAGCCAGAGGAGGAGAGAGCTTTGGGACGCACACGGGTGGCAGGACGAGGGGTCAGTTTGTATTGAGTAGGGGTAGTCAGGGCTTTCTGGGCAGCTGGATTTGTGGGCTTGAGACGCTAAAGAGGGAGAAGATATATTAGCAGTGTATATACACTGTTTCATACGGTTAAAAACCAGTGGTCTCTGATGTTTTATTAAATTAGTGATTATAAAACCGCAATAAAAAATATGGCTAAGTGCGAGTGAACCACAGCATCATGTTTTTTTTCCATGGTTTGCAGTAAATGCTGCTCCACACAAACTCCATCTGCTCTGAGTTTGGGAACTTTAACATCCAACTGGGAATGCAACATGACCCAACCATCTTACCAAAGTAATGAGAAGTGCTTATCAACAAAAGAGACGTTTTAAGTTAAGGATGTTAAACATTTGAAAATGTAGAAATTAAGATATTAGCAATGTCATTTTAGTTGCGAAATAAAATTACTACTATATGCTTTCTTAATTTTAACTGTCACCGTCCTGCTGGCGGGTGGCCTGGCACTCTTTTTTTTTTTTTTGATCGCCTTTTTCATATCATATATTTTAGGAATTATCATAAATTAGGTATCATTCGAAAGCTTACAAACTCAAAATTCATCCTGTGCAAACCGTTTTGAAATTGGACGTTGCGTTACCATGGAAACGGTACTCTAAATTCTTCTAGCGGGCGTGTCATGTTTCATATTACAAAATTTATTTTAACTACTTTATAATCAAAATCTTTTCTAATCTTGACAAAACACATATCATCGGAAAGGTCTGAGTCTCAAGGTTCCATATTTGGTGACTGTTTAGCGCCTAAACAAAATCTCACAAGAACTTCCATTTTTGTGATATTAACTTAATTTTTTTTTTTATATATATATTTTATATAAAATAAAAAATATTTAGTACAGTATTTTTACACAATTTACAGTAAATTTAAACTTGCATAACTTTTTCATACTTTCATCTTTTGAATTGTTTTCACTTCAGCAATAATCTGCCGAGGGTCTTCTTTAAAACAAGACCAAACACTCTTAGGTCTATATTCCAAAGCATTATTGAATTACAGCAATTAAGTTTGGATAGTGCATTTTCATGTCTATTCTCAAAAAGGGGGGGTGACAGTTAAGGGGTTAAATCGTTTTTTGTTTTTTTTTAACAGAAATTTGGCCAAATTGTGCAGCCCTACAAACAAGAATATCAAAATAATAAAAACCACATCTTAAACAAACAAACACACAATTTGATGTTATTTCACCAAATTGTGCAGCCCTAACAACGAAGACATGTAAAACTGTATAAAAAATAAATTTAAAAAAACCTCTTCCTTCTTTTTGGGGTCTGAGAGTGGGTTTCTGAAGAGGGGCGAATCTCCAAAAGGAGAGTAGGCCAATGCGTTGATCTGCTGCTGGAGGACGGCCTGCTGAGCGGCTGCTGCACTGGGGTCAGTCAGAGCTGTGAATAAAACACAGTATACCAGTTATTTCTTTTACAAAACCTCAAAGAAATTTCCCTCACATTACTCAACTTATCAACATGATTTAAACCAGTTCTGGGAATGAAATCATTTATGAAGCATTTGCACTGACCCACAGGCTGTTGTGGAGCACCAAAATTCAGAGTGTTGGCTCCGGTGTTGAAGCCTCCAGTCCCGAAGGTGCCCACTGACCCCAGGGTAGAGCCCAGCTTGTTCTGGTTGTTCCCAAACAATGACGCCTGGCCAGTTCCTAAAGCTGAAAATACAGATAAATACTTAGAAGGCATGTTTTAATTCTCACAGTAACAAATGACCCTAAAAACATTACATCCTAAAACGTACCTCCTCCAAAGCCAGTTCCCAAACCTGTTCCCAGTCCAGCTGTAGCAGTTTTGTTCCCAAACAGACCCCCACCAGTACCAGTTGCACCAAATCCTTCGGAAAAAAATAAAAACACCAGCATTGAATTTCTAGATTTCATTAAAATCTAGGTGTGCACTATTGAAATGATGCCCATCACTTTCACAAACAAAGAGACAAAGTTGATTGTAGCAAATACATTTCATTAGTTCATTATTAAGACTTACCAAATGTTGAAGTGTTCGTGTTAGTCCCTAGAGTGAGTGTTGGCTTATTTGCAAATAGACCAGTGCCTGTGCCAAAGGAGGGTGCGCTAGTGGTGGTGGTGCCAAATCCAGCAGGCTTATTAGCAAAAAGATTCTGTGAAATAAAGACACAAGTTAACCATTCTGAAAAATATTTAAAATTGTAACTTGTATTTGAACTGTGAAAATCTGAAAAAAATAAAAAATAAAATAAGAGTAAAGAAAAAAAGAGCTAATTGTAGTCTCTTCAGAAATCACCTGTGTACCCACATTCCCAAAGCCGGTGTTAGCTTGACCGAAAATTCCTGTGCCAAAGCCTGCGGCAGTGCTAGTATTAGTGTTTCCAAAAAGTCCTCCGGCCTGAGAGGCAGCCGTGTTGCCAAACAGTCCCTGCTTAGAAATGAAATTATTGTATTAAACACAGAATTAACCTGATTTTAGATTAATACATTCAGTTTAGTAAATCAGTGCAGACATTTAGTACACCTGCTAGAACTCACCATGCTGCTGGTGTTGGGCTGGCCCATGGTATTGGTGTTGCCGAAGGAGAAAGTGTTGTTTTGGGTGGTGGTGGCTGAGCCGAATGGTTTGAAGAGACTGGAAGCTTGCTGCTGCTGCTGCTGCTGCTGCTGTTGCTGTGGCTGGCCAAACAAACTTCCTGTGGTTGTCCCAAATGCCCCAGTGCCTACAGTGCAAAGAGTTAACACACATATTCAAAAAACAAATAAATAAATAAAACAATTCTTAAGGTACAACCACTTACTCGTGCCAAAGGAGGTCTTGTTCTGGCCGAAGTTGAAGCCAGTGTTCGGAGCTGAGGAGCCAAAGAGTCCAGTGCCAGTACTGGGAGTAGCTGCAGCTGTTGGTCCAAAGAGACCACCTGTGCCAGCTGCCATGGGGTTGGAAGGACCCTTCCTTCCGGCCTGGTAATCCTCAAACCTCAGTTCCTTAGATCAAGGAAAGAAAGGTATAGATATTTTATCATGGCTCCAAATCCTCAAAACTCTTGACAACAGGTGTGTTACACATTTTTGTTCTCTGCAGACAATTTCTTATCAAAGCACCTGACAAACAGGGCACTGTGATTGTGACATTTTTTCAGTAGGTCGCCAAGTACTAAAACAACTCTCACAAAGCGAGAATCCATCCTACCTCTAAGGATTTGTTCTCGTATTCCTTCATGGCAGTGATGCACTGGTGTTTGGTGTTAATGCTGGTTGTCACACCACCTTTTACCATTGTGTCAGTACCAGTTGGTGGCTTTAAAAAAAATAAAATAAAAAGATTTTGATTTAATACCTTGTATAAAAAACAGGTAGCTCAAAGAGCATCTGAAGAAAACTAAATATATATAAAAGTGTAATAATGTCTAAACGAACATTGAATTTGATTGTTGTGCCAGGGGGTGCAGCAGTGAAACTTGATGCCCCAAACAAAGAGCCTGACGTTCCTCCAAAAGGGTTGGATGTTGTGTTGGTTGTCCCGAACAATCCACCGCTACTGGTGCTGGTACCAAAAGCTGCAAAGCATTTCAAACAGTCACTTAGGTTTGTTGTTTCCGAGCTATTCTTTTAAATTCAAGACGCTTCTACAACAAATCAAACCATTTTTATCTACAGACATTCTGCAGGAAACTTACTGCCAAAAGCGGCTGGTTTGTTGGCACCAAAGGCATTATTCTGCTGGGAAAACAGTCCTCCACCTCCGGTGTTGGTGCTTCCAAAAAGGCTGTTTGATGTGCCACTAGTGGCACCAAACCCAAACCCACTACTGGTGGAGGAGGTGACGGGCTGACTGAAAGTGCTCGAGCCAAAGAGACCACCTTGAAGACAAACACAAATATTTCAAGACAATTGACATGGTTGACCAAATACAAGCTTCTCATCTTATGCCTAGCACATCAGTGCTTCTCATTAGGTCTTCCCTCCAATCCATCCTCAAATCAGTAATTCTCAGATAAGTCTTCTCAGCGAGTCACAACCTGACTCACAGCAAACTCACTTCTAAGATGACTCACTCAACAGCAAACATTTATTTTGTTCCATTACAGCTCAAGTCACCTATAATCACGCCCCATTTTGCAAAAGACTGACACTAAAGTATGCTCGTCGTCTCAACCTATAGTGCTCAAATCAGTGAGAACAAATGGTCTTGTAACACACCAATGCATCCACACAAAATAAATGAATGCATAAATCTTAAATAAGTCTCAAATACAAGTATCCATCAATTATATTTCAAAAAACACTATCAACTCAAGTCAAGTCACCTTTATTTATATAGCGCTTTTTACAATGCTGATTGTTTCAAAGCAGCTTCACAGTGTTAAATAGGAAAATAATGAACAGAATTTGATTCGGCTGTACAGCCGCTCTGGAGAAAACGGTGATGTCATCCAGCTAATTTCAATTATCATATAGTGTCAATGCGGGCAGATCAGTAATATAGTTACAATTTTAGTGTCCCTAAATCCTGAAGTGATTCATTCTGAGTATTCTTTGAGAAGGCTGTGAGATTCTGCATTACCAGGCTTGTTCTGGGTGGTCCCGAACAGTCCTCCTGTGTTGTTTGTCGCACCAAACGCTGTAGATCCAAAGCCCCCTGTTGCTCCAAACCCAGCATCTGATGACAAAGGTAGCAATTCTCTCTTTGTCTGTGTACAGCATTATTTATTGGTTCTCTCATTTTTCTAAACATAAAACACTTTAGCACACATATTAACTTACTTTGTTGCCCAAATGTTGATGAAGTCCCAAATCCACCTGTCCCTCCCCCAAAGGGAGCACCAAAAGATTTGTTGAACATCGTGCACTGCTATAGAGCCTGCATATGTCTACACAAAAGAAAAGAAAAGTGCTTTCAGTTCTAGAACCGCAAAATACACTTCAGCTGATTGCTGCAATAATCTTAGACTTTAATTCATCGTAGTCATCGTAATATTGTTGTAGGAAATCAGTTTAGTTCCATAAGATTAGATTCAACTTTATAACAATCCATATCTCTGTCTGGTGTGGTGTACCTGCGATGGATATGTAACTGCTGGGAATAATTGACTGTGGTCTTATAGGAAGTGACAAAAACATTACAAGCATTAAGTAAATTGCCTTGCAATAAGTGTTATAGTACTACTGAATTAAGTTCTGCCTCATTTATTTATTTATTTATTTTTAATCATGTTAAAACGTATGCATCAATTATGATAGATCAGGCTTTTGAAGAATAGTTCTCAATCATCATTGTATTGCATTGAATTATATGTTTGCCCCCCACAACTACAGAATTTCATCTTTTGGCCATACAAATACAGCAAATACACCAAAATCCTTTAAGACCATTACACCGTCTAATGTACACACTGATGCATCAAATATGATATAAAACAGATGCAAAGTTTAGACTTTTTTCATATAAACTGGTCAGTTAAAAACTTTTTTTTACTACTTTTTAATCTCACAACTTATTCTTTATAATTACTATATTTTACTATTGGAAACAAAATCAACAGCATTTATATACACTTTTCTACATTTACACAACCACAAAGACTAACTGGACATAGCAAGTATTTAAATAAATACTGCCTTTGCATAATTCACATTTTCATACGGTCCAAACATCCATACAGAAACAAATGAGCTTTCACGAGAAGTCTAACCGCACCAGAAAACATGTTGTTAATCTGGTAACTTAAAGAGTAATGTGAGAGCACAAATATAAATTTCAAAACAGTAACATATGATGTCCCGTGAAGAGCCATGTTACAGGTAACTTGTCACGTCTGTTATTGTTCATGTGAGATTTGACGTCTATTAGCAACGTTGGGCGCCAGAAATGTCATGTGCCATTGTATTTACGGCCTGTGAGGATGTGTTATTAGATTTTCTTTAAGGTTTCATTATTGAAATGTGACTTGCTCTCACCAACACACTTCATTACATAAATATTTCGGTTTGTGCCGGATTAAACCTGAGCGAACCAGTCTGTACAAACAAGTGCGAACCAATGCCGTCATGTGCTTATGGTACGTTAAAGTTTCTATTTCAAATACATTTATTTAAAGCTTCAACGACATGCTATCAATCGATTTAATTTTTCAAACACCTTTCGATTTAATTAGTCCCCCATACAGATATACAGATGCCATAAGCAAAGTTTCTACTTTTATATTCACATGGCTCGCTACAAATGCTAACTTGCTAGCAAGCGGGGTTGAAACGCAATTTATCTAACAAACGGAAATAATCAGTCTTACCGTTTATTCTACGGTGATTGTTTATTCAGTCGTCCAGTAAAGAGTTTCTCGCTCGAAAGGCTCGATATTTATGGCAAACGTGAATCCGGTGTTGTCAGTTTTGATCATCAACTTGCTAACTTTCCGTCTCTGCTCAGTGTTGATGGAGGGAAACAACGTAGCTAGCAAACCGATAGCAAACCGCGTCATATTTAGAGCTTAGACGTCATCACGCATCACGTGTTCATTTCCTTCGCTTTAGATTTTACTTGTATAATATACGCACGTCGCGGATGTTTTTATATAAATGTTCAGTCAGGAAAAGTTGTTGTTGTTTTTGTTGTTGGTATGCGTAGGCTAGCCTACTCTTATATCTCTAATGGCAAGACTTCGTTCATAAAGCCTACTGGCTGACCTGGAAACATACACTGCCCGACCAAAAAAGTCGCTGTTTGGATTTAAATAGGCAAATGCTTAAGAGTCAATGATTGGATCATTATTGCAGTGATTTTTATGTTTCTAGCATGTTATATGTTTGGCAACAGTTCTTCCAACCCTAATTGATGGAGTAGCTTTTCATTTCTTAATCAACCACATATGAAGACACATTATGGCCATATTCCAGGATGACAATGTCAAGCTGGATCAGGCTCAAACTGTGAAAGAATGGTTGGGAGGGAGCATGAAGAATCATTTTCACACGTGAATTGGCACCTCTGAGTTCAGACCTTAAATTCATTGAAAGTCTTTGGGATGTGCTGGAGGAGACTTGACAGAGTGCTTGACTCTTGCATTGGCAATACAAGATCTTGAGCAAAAATTGATGTACCTCTTGATGGAAATAACATAGCATTTATTTTCATCAAGAGGTGCATTCATTTTTGGTCCAGATCTTGTATTGACAATGCAAGAGTCAAGCACTCTGTCAAATTTAAGGTCTGGACTCAGAGGTGCCAATTCATGTGTGAAAATGATTCTTTATGCTGCCTCCCAACCATTCTTTCACAGTTTGAGCCTGATGAATCTTGACATTGTCATTGACATTGTCAATTAATGCCAATTAAGCAATTCTGTTTCCCGTAATATCCCAGTCAAAGACACAATACCTTGGAATAGTAATCTTCAAAAACTAAAAGAAAATTCAATCAGTGAATACAAAGTCCTTTTTTTTTTTTTTTTCAATCGGGTTAGTCAATTTCTCTCACACTATAATATTCCTGTTACTGCAAAACAGTTTGCCACTGTATTTAGTGCTACAATGATGTCCTTATTTTATTTAAGGGTCACAATAGAGCTTTGTCAAGTTCTGAAATACCTCTCCCATGTCCCTACTGACTCGTATGAGATTATGCTTTAATTCATCCACATCAAAAAATAAATATACGTCTCCTATTTCTTAATGATTTTGTCTCCACTCCTAATGCTGTTTCAAGATAGAACAGGTTAGTGGAAAATATTTAGTGGAAGAAGGTTTGAACTCTTCCTAACAAGTATCTATTGGTAGATAAGGTCGAAGAGATTTTTTTTTAAACTTATTCATCGGTATTATCCCGATAACCTTCGTTGTGTCAAATTATTATTGAGAATTGTACAAGAAAGCTGTCAAGAAAACTCTGGCAAGATATTTGCCAGTTCATTGTAAACTTCATATAGCCTATAAAGACGTTTATAGGGATGTTTTGTTTGTGTTTTTCACTTTTGAGAAGCAATATGAAAATGTTTATTTTCTTTGTAACTTAATTATTTTGCTTGCAAAATATTTTATCCACAAATGTAAGACTATAAAAGTTATCTCCCATTTTTCTCACTTTCAAAAAGATATTAATATTTATATTAAATCTTTATCCTGTAACAAAAAAGCTACCAAAACACTGAATGCATGCTCACACTATTTTTTTGTGAGGAGGATTGTTATATGTAGCTAAGTGTTAAGCTAATCGTTATTTCCTCTTTATTTATTTATTATTATCATTTTCTGGATTAAAATGTTATGAACCCCTGGCTTTTCCTTTTGGCTTATGGTTTACTTTTAATTCTGTAAGCAATTAATTATAATAATAAACCTGTCACTCACAAACCACAACCATCCAATCCATTCCCAATGGACAAAATCAACTCCCGCCCCACGAAAATATGATTTGAGGGTTATAAACTAATCCAGTAGTTGGCAGAAATGAGCAGATCGCGCGTAGTGTTCAATACCAGAAGAACAGGAAGAAGCGTCATCGAGCGACTCGCGTATATAAATCACGAGGCGCACGCGTGGTAGGTCTTTCTGTTCCGAAGTAGCAAAGCAAGAGAATGTGTTGAGCTGAGTTTCGATAAAATATACGGCAAATTTATGGTAAGACACAATGCACCCAGTTTCCACTATTTTACAATAATAGTTTTCTTCTATACTGTGTGTTGTGATGAAATCTAAACTGAAAATAGCTGGAATTACCGTCAGATGGTTCAGTGGTGATGATCGGTTTTCTGAGCACGCTAAATATGGACGAAGTGCTTCCCACATGTATGAGCTGCTCCTTAACGATATGTCTGTCTTTTCAGATCTTTTACGAGGGCTTCACAAATTGTTGGTGAGTTCTGCAGTAATGCTGATATTTAAATGCCACCCGAGTTCATAACTATGATGAAACCTAAACTGATTATAGCTGGAATTACCGTCAGATTGAATAGTGGTGATGATCGGTTTTCTGAGTAAACTATATGTGGACGAAGTACTTCCCACATGTATAAGCTGTTCCTTGACGATATTTGTCTTTTCAGGTCTTTTTCGAGGGCTTCACAAATTTATGGTGAGTTGTTGAAATGCTGTTAACGTTACTTATTTTAAATACTCATTATGATGAAACCTAAACTGATTATAGCTGGAATTACCGTCAGACTGATCAGTGGTGATAAACGGTTTTCTGACTCGAAACACTTTTTTTTTAAATTTTTTTAAATTTTTTTTATAAATTTTATAAATTTCGCCTGCAAATTGTTTTAATCCAAGTCTGTCTCTTTGCCCACCAGATTTCAGACGAAGGGGATTGAGACTACTTAAGCTCTTTTTTCTTCTTAACCTTTTGTGTCCTATGAGTTTAATATTTGTATGTATTGTAACTTGAAGAGATCTCAACCCAATAAAAGTTATTCACGCAATTTGTGTTTTCTACATTGTTTCTGTGAGGGAGAAACCGCTGCCTACAAAGCAGATGTGTAACAAAGGATCATGACCTGTGCATGTTGTACACTACGGGAAAATAAGGGTGAAGTGGCTAATTGCCCTTGCCCATTTCTGTGGATTATGAAATTGATTTACCCCATTTACTTTGTTAGCGCACATTTCAGGTCTTGGGGTGAACGACTAATCCGTGCAAGTTAATACACAGAATGTTTGTCGCAGTAATCTTTAATCAAAATCTGAAAAGTTCCTTCTGGTCTAGAATGTACTTTTCCCTGATGTCAGTTTGATGGCTTGGGTTTGAATATCCTTAACCACTCCCCTCCAACTGTTAGTCTGCTCCAAGGGGGAAATGGAGAGGTGTGCTGAAGTAAAAACGCCCTATTTAATATAGTTTCAATTGGAAATGTCATAGCACTGAAGAAAACTCAGTTGCTACTTCTGGTTCAAGGGGACTTTAAAAGCCTTGAGAACGTCCAATACCTTGAATGGAACAAAAAAAAAAATCTTCATGGTGCATAATGGCAACTGAGGCTGTTTACATGACAGCAGTGTACTAAAAACAGGTTTTTTTTCTTTGCGTTTATCATGAACCGATGACAATGTCTCAACTCTTCCTGTTCCCACAGAGCCATGGAAAAAGCTATATTATGCAGGCCAGTAGTTGGCGAGGGCACTTTGAAAAAAACCTATGGGCTATTGCCTTCTAGACGGAACACACAATATACATGCGTGTAACGTCACCGTATTCACGTTTTTGTGAATTAGACTATTGTTTTCAAAAACATGCACTTGGAGACCCGTTTTTTTGCCTTCTCCGGCCCCCAAAAATACCGTTGACGTGTAAATGAAGGGCCAAAACGCAACAATGTCGTGTAAGCGCCCCCTAAAAAGCTTTGCTACAATTAGTACTATTTGGGTTTATTTTATTAACACCGATGGACAATTGTACATTAAAGTGAAATTTACACCAAAAAAAACACCCAATAAACATTCTCTGTTCATAAACACTAAAGTATTGTTTTTTTCAATTATTTGCCTTTACCAAACCAATATTTCCTGTTTCAAAGAGGGAAACACACAATGTCCTTAAAAGTGCGACATATTGGTCAATCCGTTCGCTAGTCGTCATCTTTTTCAATGTAGGGCTTCACAGCAAAACGAGCAATTTGCCGGGCCAAGTATCTCTCTCTGGCTGAACTTACAGTCTGGTCACTGCTGCGTTTTGCAAATTTACTAGGTTCCTGTTTTGCATCACTTTTATCTTCAGTTTCCATAACCTTTTCTTCTTCTTTAGCATTGTCAGTTTTCCCCTCACTCATTTTTTCTTCATCCCCTATTTTGCTGTCCATTTTCTGGCTTTCTCTGTCTGTCTGATCTTGCTCTCCTTTGCGGTCCAGTTCTCTGTCCTTCGGGCTGTTGTCTCTTCTGTCTCGATCTTGCTCTCCTTTGCGGTCCAGTTCTCGGTCCTTCGGGCTGTTGTCTTTTCTGTCTCGATCTTGCTCACCTTTGCGGTCCAGTTCTCTGTCCTTCGGGCTGTTGTCTTTTCTGTCTCGATCTTGCTCACCTTTGCGGTCCCGTTCTCTGTATTTTGGGCTGCTGTTTCTTCTGTCCCTCTTACCATGTCTGTCATCTTTGTCTCTGTCCCTCCTGTCTCGGCCTCTGTCCTCTTCTCTGTCCCTGTCTCGTTCTCTTCTGCGGTCCCTGTCCTCCTTTCTATGACTGTGCTTGTCCTCCCTCCCTCTGTCTCTTGTCCTCTCTTTTTCCTTTGCTCTATCCCTGTCTCTATCTTTGTGACTCCTCTCTCTAACCTCTTTCCTCTCCCGGTCTTGCTCATCACCACTGTCTGAATGAGGGGATTTTTGTCTGTAGTTTCGTTTTGAGTGGTTGCCGCTTGTGATGGTTTTATTGAACGTTGCTCCTTTATCGCTCTGGTCCTCATCACTGTGGGATTCAGCCTCACTCTCTCTTCGTTTCAGTGTGGGCTCCGGGGTCGGCGGCCTTTCTGCTGCTGCAGAGCCTGTAGCTTTGTCCTCTCTAAAACATGTTCAAGTTGATGATTAATAATTTTATTAGAGCTTTAAGAGCTACGTAAACTTTCAAATAATCTCTGCAATTTAAAATGGGACAAGTAACAAAGAATAAAAGAGCAGTTCAGTTAAACAGTTCCCCCCGAAAATTGTGTCATTACTTAAGTTGTTCCAAACCTGTATGGATTTCTTTCTTCTGCTGAACACAAAAGAATATATTTTGAAGAATGTCGGTAAGCAAACAGTTGATGGACCCCATTGACTTCCATAGTATTTTTTTTTTTCCATATTATGGAAGTCAATGTTTGGTTACCCATATTCTTCAAAATATCTTCTTTTGTGTTCAGCAGAAGAAAGAAATCCATACAGGTTTGGAACAATTTGAGGGTGAGTAATTTAGACAGAATTTTTCATTTTTAGGTGAACTATCCATTTAACCTTTTCAGATATATGATGTGGTTTGGACTGATCTCTTCATGTCTCATACGGCATGAATTTAAATGAAATTAAATTTATGTGTCACCAACATACAGAAAAGAAACATACAATATTACAGTCAGGTTCTGCTGTATAAGAAAATCCAAATACTTATTTTATTAAATAATATATAACAAATATTTACAACATTTCTTTTGGCAAAAAAATGCTACTTTTATGAAGGCTTATTTTATATGTACATATTTATTTTAATATTAAGCATATTGCATGTATTGCAAGGGGTTTGTAAACTTATGAGCATAATTGTACCAAAATACCATTTACATGTAACAATTTAATGTTAACCTGGGGAGGCTGGGGTGTTTAATTGTGTTTATGCACTTTATGCTTGAAGTCCCTGCTTGTTTTGCACTTATCTGTGATAAACAGATGCAGCCATATTTCAATCATTTCCAGTTATTTTAGCAGTCAAAAAGAGTGCTTGATAGTTATTATTATCATAATCATAAACACTGGTGTGTAGCACAAATGAAGAAATAGCTTTTATCCGGATTGCAAGATAAGGTGGATATGTCTCACCTCGGAGCACTACGATCAGGAATTGTCTCTTCTCCGACTGTCTGATTGAGAAGATGTCTATAAAATCCACTGAGATCCCTCTGCTTCTTGACATCCAGTGCAGCTAAATAAAAAAAAAGAACACTATTAAGTATGTCCATTTTAATACTCATAAGTATTGCATTGTGTGCATTATACTTCAAGAACTCACCTTCTAACTCTGCTTCCCTCTTCTCTCTTTCCAATTCTTCCTGTCTTTCTTTAAGCTTCTGGCGATAAGCTGAGGTGACAAAGGCCTCTTTATCAGCAAACATCTCGCCCTCTGCTTCTCTTTCCTTCTGAATTTTCCTCTCATCACGGCGTTCTTGTTCCTTCTTCCTCTCCTCCACTGCACGGAGCAGCTGGTTAATATACTTGGGCTGAAAATGTTGAAGTGAACAATTAGTTATTGAACGTGCTACTTCAAAAAATTATTGCAAAGCATAATACGGTAGTACAACAGCAATACAGACTTACATTGGTTTAAAGTAAAGGTACGGCCACACCAAAAACCATAACTAGAACAATAAATATAAAGTTTTAATAATCATTCTAATTCTATGAGAATAGGGAAGTCCACACATGAGAAATTATATTGCTAGAATCACCATTTTTTTTTCCAGCTAATGAATGTTAAAAACATTGACAGACAATCAGAATACAAAGAGCTTGAGCATTTAAAGCAGCAGATGACAAAACTGTAACCCATGCTTATAATAAACAATATTGTGGATGCTAATATTCTTGGTGTGAATTGGCCTGAAGAATGTCAATTGAATGCACAAAGCAACTTTTTTGTAATATGATTTTAAAATATACCTTTCTATCTGTGCCACCTAGCAATTTCTTATTGCTTTCCAGTCTCTCTTTTTGAATATCATCATACACGCTGTCATATTCATAGACAGTGCTGTTCTCTTCAAGTGCCTTTTGCATCTCAAGACGGGTCTGAAGTGGGATATATAACAAAAGAGCTGTTTTCAACACCATTAACCTCATAATTATGCAACTGTTATTGGGATGTCTTCCATGCTCACCTGCTTCATCATCTTCTTTTTGTCTGCCTCTTTCTTCAAGCTCTCTCCAACAGAGGTCTACAATATAAGAGATTGTGTTTTATTACAGTGCACTGAGAAAGTGTAGAGAAAGTGATATTCAAATTCATAGAAAATGTCACCTCATCATCAGAATCATCTCCAAACACAGAGGGGCGTGCGAGGAGGGCAGATTTTGATGCACTCTTCTGAGGCAAAATGAGCCCATACCTTTAATGCACATAAGACAACATGAATATGACTTGGGGATGGTTAATTAAAAAATTGTCTAACATTTTATTATAATATATATATATATGTGTGTGTGTGTGTGATTACAGTCAGATTATGTATAAATCTCAATTTCAATAAATTGACCCTTATGACTGGTTTTGTGGTCCATGGTCAAATATATAAACATTGTCTCTGGTGGGGAAAAACTAAAACAGCTAAAACCAGGGTTTGGGTTGGCTGTCGATCTCCCAGCCTGGACATAGTTGGTTTTAGAGAGGTTTTGACTAGCTGAGCAACCAGCTAAAAGCAGTCAAAAGCCAGTTTTTACCAGGCTGAGAGACCAGCTATGTGCAGTTTAAACCAGCAAAAACCTTCATCAGTGGTAACGTAGCCAAGCAAAGCACTCCCTAAAGGACAGTTAGCAACAACAATAATATTACACAGAGAGAATTAGATTTTAGTAAAATGCAACATGTAAATACAATTTATTTATAAGTTATAATGTGGCTAATATTATTGTATTCACGTGTGTTTTGGGGATAACAGCATTAGCTCAGTGGCTCGGACTATTTTGATTAGCTTATTTTCTATCAAGATACTCTTTAACAATATGCACACACAACCATCATAACATGTCCATTATTATAAACAATCATTTATATATACGTCTTATGTAAGTGGACAAAATAGCTGTAAGTTAGCATTAAGGCACTTACTGTTTACCAGAGGTCGCCATCTTGCTTCCAAAACTATCTGGCGTACAGCAGATTCAATAACTTAAGATCAATACGACGTTAAGGCAACCAAACAGAATCGAAATGTAATTAATCGCAATTATTTAAAAAACAGCTATGAATTAAAATACCCTCTGTATGATTACAAATTAGTCATACTGATTACGTTTACGTTGTTATGAAAGTACCGTATATGAATCGAAAGATATTGCTTGTTTTTACATATCAACTTGACCCATTTCTTTTGGGAGTGTCCATAAAACGTTTCACCAAAATATATGGAAACGTTATTATACAGGTGCTGGTCATATAATTAGAATATCATCAAAAAGTTGATTTATTTCACTAATTCCATTCAAAAAGTGAAACTTGTATATTATATTCATCCATTACACACAGACTGATATATTTCAAATGTTTATTTCTTTTAATTTTGATGATTATAACTGACAACTAAGGAAAAATCCCAAATTCAGTATCTCAGAAAATTAGAATATTACTTAAGACCCATACAAAGAAAGATTTTTAGAAATCTTGGCCAACTGAAAAGTATGAACATGAAAAGTATGAGCATGTACAGCACTCAATACTTAGTTGGGGCTCCTTTTGCCTGAATTACTGCAGCAATGCGGCGTGGCATGGAGTCGATCAGTCTGTGGCACTGCTCAGGTGTTATGAGAGCCCAGGTTGCTCTGATAGTGGCCTTCAGCTCTTCTGCATTGTTGGGTCTGGCATATTGCATCTTCCTCTTCACAATACCCCATAGATTCTATGGGGTTAAGGTCAGGTGAGTTTGCTGGCCACTTAAGAACAGGGATACCATGGTCCTTAAACCAGGTACTGGTTGCTTTGGCACTGTGTGCAGGTGCGAAGTCCTGTTGGAAAATGAAATCAGCATCTCCATAAAGTTGGTCAGCAGCAGGAAGCATGAAGTGCTCTAAAATTTCCTGGTATACGGCTGCGTTGACCTTGGACCTCAGAAAACACAGTGGACCAACACCAGCAGATGACATGGCACCCCAAACCATCACTGACTGTGGAAACTTTACACTGGACCTCAAGCAATGTGGATTGTGTGCCTCTCCTCTCTTCCTCCAGACTCTGGGACCCTGATTTCCAAAGGAAATGCAAAATTTACTTTCATCAGAGAACATAACTTTGGACCACTCAGCAGCAGTCCAGTCCTTTTTGTCTTTAGCCCAGACAGGACGCTTCTGACGCTGTCTGTTGTTCAAGAGTGGCTTGACACAAGGAATGCGACAGCTGAAACCCATGTCTTGCATACGTCTGTGCGTAGTGGTTCTTGAAGCACTGACTCCAGCTGCAGTCCACTCTTTGCGAATCTCCCCCACATTTTTGAATGGGTTTTGTTTCACACTCCTCTCCAGGGTGCGGTTATCCCTATTGCTTGTACCCTTTTTCTACCACATCTTTTCCTTCCTTTCGCCTCTCTATTAATGTGCTTGGACACAGAGCTCTGTGAACAGCCAGCCTCTTTTGCAATGACATTTTGTGTCTTGCCCTCCTTGTGCAAGGTGTCAATGGTTGTCTTTTGGACAACTGTCAAGTCAGCAGTCTTCCCCATGATTGTGTAGCCTACAGAACTAGACTGAGAGACCATTTAAAGGCCTTTGCAGGTGTTTTGAGTTAATTAGCTGGCACCAGGTGTCTTCAATATTGAACCTTTTCACAATATTCAAATTTTCTGAGATACTGAATTTGGGATTTTCCTTAGTTGTCAGTTATAATCATCAAAATTAAAAGAAATAAACATTTGAAATATACCAGTCTGTGTGTAATGAATGAATATACAAGTTTCACTTTTTGAATGGAATTAGTGAAATAAATCAACTTTTTGATGGTATTCTAATTATATGACCAGCACCTGTAGATTTCAAAGTAATACAAGGCACCAGATAGTGAAAATGTGAAATGGTAGAACAAATTTCTACCGATGGTGATATCAGTAGAAATTTACTTTACAATTTCCTTATATGCTAAAACTCGCAATGAAAGGAAGATGAAACTGAATTATTTAATGAACAGTTTAGACGTTTAAATAGAGGCATTTAGAGGAAATAATTTAGTAACATTTGTTGCATATTAAAACAGCCTACATTTAATGCATGTTCAAGTTTTTATTGTAGGCCTGTGCTAAACAAGGAACGATATTGCTGAAAGGAAACTGTTCAAGTAGATACAGAACAGGCTGCCACTAGATGGGGACAATCTCTTTAATAAATCCCTAAATCACCAAGCACCACACCCTGGCAAGTTGCTGTCATTCAATTGTAAAAAGCAGACATTTTATTCCTATAGCACACAGACAGTACTATTATATGTGTATAAGTACTGTAAATATTTGAACATTATAGGTGTTAATGTTTTTCACTTTATGTAAGAAGACCATGTAGGCCTACTGTAACGTCATATAGGTCTATTGCAAAAGTTGGTCTACTTTTTGTGTAGTTTGTAATTGGGTAGGCCTACAGAAGTATATTTCTATTATGTGTATAGTTATAGATCCATTATATGATTTTTGTCCATTTAAAAATAAGAGTTGACATTTTTTTTCTGTAATGTGTATTTTGCAATGTACTAGATTTTAATGTTTTAAATGATTATGTGAATTAAATGAATTTAAATGATTAAATGAATATGTCAAATATGCATATTCCTTGTATTGTATCTCAGCATTAACCCAAACTTTGTTACACCTGCTGTAATCCTAATCTAATTTTCTCTATTCTCACTGTTAATGCCAATCAAAGAGATTTGGGTAAACATTGGATATGGTTTAATTGTCAGAGCCAAATAGAGTCAAATAAGGTATGAGGAAGTTTCCACTAACAATTGAAGCTGTGTGTGCCAAATGCTTTGGGTGGCTTGACACTTGTCATGAAGCAAAAAAACTGTACCATCTATTCATCTTTGAGAGTATCACATGGCCTACAAAGAACTGAGTTGCACTTGCTTTGGCATGCGTGAAGCATAGACTGTAAAAAAAAAAGTGAAGCAGCAGTGTGGGAGTGGAGGTTACGAGCAAAAGAAAAGAAAAGTCACAGCTTGTCTGTAAACCCATTTCCTGTCTACACATCATCTGTGAAAACAGAGATACTGGTCTCTCTCTCTCTCTCTCTCTCTCTCTCTCTCCCTCTCTCTCTCTCTCTCTCTCTCTCCTCTCTCTCTGTGTGTGTGTATTGTTGGGTGTTTATGCATTACTAAGTAATAATTACTGTAATTTAATTACTTTACCCCTGAAAAGTAAAGTAAGGGATTACTTTACTGTAATTTTCTGTAATGTAATTACAGTTAGGCCTACTTCTGATGTAATTTCATTACTGAATAGATTATAGAACAATTCTATAGCTATAAAACAATAGTGGATTTAACATCAAAATTTAACATCTAATGTTAAAATGTTTGTAATGTAACCTTCTCCCTTTAAAGACTTTGGTTATTGCAATTTTATATTATTTATTTGAAAGCACTAAAAGAGCAGTTTCATGTCTATTTTTCTAAATGGTGAAGGTTGATATGGGATTTTAAAAATGTAATTCGTAATAATAATGCAATTCTTTTTTAGAGAGTAATTAGTAGGCTACAGTAATATAATTACACTGTTGAAGATGTAATTAGTGGCTAATTAATTACTTTTTTTAGAGTAACTTACCACCAAAATGAATGAATGTATTAAGTCATTACAGATAAATAACCAATTAACCATGGTTGGTAGCTTTAAAAGGATAGATGAAAATGCTGTCGTCATTTACTGATGCTCGTGTGAGGAACACAAATAAAAGAAGATATTTTGAAGAATGTTGGTCATCAAAGAGTTTCGGTTCCCTTTGACTTCCAATGTATTTTTTGTACACAATGGAAGTCAATGGTTACCAACATTCTTCATAATATATCATTTTACGTTCCACAGGAGAGAGTACACTAAATAATGACAAGATTTTCATTTTTGTGTGGACTATCCCTGCATGTTTTCTTTAAATTTGCTTTAAATGCATTTCATAGCAGTTTATATAAATGTGGTATTTTTTAGTTAGACTAAATTATTAAGAGAACCCCACTCTGGACCTTTTAAAAATGTTTAACACATTATTTCACATGCTTGTTCAGTTCACACACAGTTAACCATGGCTTCAGGCCACTGAATCTTGACAGCTGGCGGTTCCGGCGCATGCGCAGAACAGTCGCAGAGAGGAAGCGCGATAGAGAGCAGTAGCAACGGACGAGCTGCGGCTGATCTCCCCTGACACAATTATGTCTGTCTCGCTACCGCCAGTTTCTCTCAGGTATCCGTTTACCGGAGCCTGAATGGCGTTGGTAACTGTGCAGCGGTCGCCTACTCCAAGCGCAACATCCAGCCCGTGCGTTTCGGTGAGTGACTCGCATCTTTTTCTCCGACACCTTCCACCGCCTCGGTAGTTTTGGGTTCATTTCCGCTGTTTCCTAAGGTCCGTTTGTCCTCAGACGGTATAGAAACACGCATGCGTGAAATATAGACTCGGAATTACATTGTTGTCCATATGGTTCATCAAATATCTGGCGAGCGTGCGACATGGGCTGTATCTCAGTCGTTGAGATTTTCTGCTAAATCTACCGGTTGTTTGCAGTGGCATGTCTCAGACAGGAAGTGTTTGATAATTGCTCAAATGACTCAAAGCTTCTTTTTGACAATGTATCAAATAGTTATATTCATATGCAAATGTAACTATGACGATGTAATTGGTCTTCAAACGAAAGTCGTCTTGGAACCAGGAAGTAAATACAGCTGCCCCCTTAAAAACTGAGCCAGTCATAGTAAACAGGCTGTCTGTAGGGGAGTGAAAAGGTGGGATTATAAATCTATAAAACTAGACTGAATAGCAAGAGGCAGCATGTTTGTAATTTTTTACATGCAATGTAAAAAAATGACCCCAATTTTTGTTGATCTCCTTGTCAGGGACCCCCTCACCATATAGGCAGCTATATATTTCTGTGTATAAAAAAACATTTATACTACCAAAGCAAAATATTAAAGCATGTCTTCTAACCGTTATTAGATGTATTAACCTGAAGATAAATATTTCAGTTCAAATTCAGATTTATTTGCGTATCTAAAATAAATATCATTTCAAGGAGAGACTCCTTTGAAAAATTTACAAGCTATTCTTGGACATACATTTTGTAAGCAAGTATGGTTTATATATTTGTTTTTCAATTATATGCATATTTTGGTAAAACTTTATTTTACAGTGTCATTACATATATTACATGTACTTACCATAGTAATAACAGTAAATTATGCATAGTTACATGCAACTAACCCTCAACCAAACCCTAACCCTATAGTACATGTTGTTAATTATTACGCAGTACTTGTATAAATACACTGTAACAATGACACTTTAAAATAAAGTTTAATCAATATTTTTTATATTTATTATTAAATGCAAGGCCTTTCAATAAAATAAAATTATTGTGATAAATCATAATTTCCACCAGTCTTTAGACAGCAGAATGAATATTATAAAAAAGTTTAGTAATAATATTGTGTTACATGCAATACAATTGTTACAAGAAAAAACTTTTTTTTGTCTCTCAAATTTTCCTAACACCACCTGCGGGTCCTTAGACTCCTGTTTGAAATCACTTCACCTAGAGGAATGTGAATTTGTACGTAAAGATAAAGGCCAAGAGCAATGCTGAAGCAATTAGGTTTTACCACTACAGAGTCATGTGCTATTTCACTGTTGTCTATTTAGAGGCTGAAAAGTGGTGCTGGTAAAATCTGGGTCAGTATGACAGAATTTATAGGTTTGGTTCCAGATGAGGTTGATTCAGGTTCTAGGAACCAATATCTCCTTTCACTATTATCTTCTTGAGCAGTACGCTTAACCCCAGGTTACGTCAAAGAGACTTCCAACAACAAATATGGACAAATATTATCTCTTATAGGCAATTTCATTGTCTTTCTAAGTTTCATGTGACATCTGCGAGAAATCTCATGTGAGATTGTCTTGTGAGACTCCTGCGAGTTTGATTTCTATGGTGCACCAATACATGCAACAAATCTGGTCTTAGTTTGCCGTACTATACTTTAACCTTACACTCATGTGAACTATGCATATGACTATAAACTATTTGAACATATGCATTGGCTAGTCAAATATTTTGGAGGTCTAGGCTAGATTGCAAGTCATTTGCTGCTTAGAACCAAATGATTCAAACACAGATTTCATGGGTGAAGCATTTCCATAATGCAAAACACTGTACTTTCATTTGGGTTCATGCAAAATCATGGCCATCTTGGGTAATGTTTGTCTGCCATGAGTAACTTGAGATAAATTGGTTCTCTGATAGCCCCATCTTTTTTGGTGCGTTCAATGCATTTCTGGACATGGCAAATCTCAGGCTTATTGATACAATGCATTCCTAATTAGGCAAAATACTGAAGCGGCTGTTTCTTAAAAAACAACAATGCCCCCCCTGTTGTTTTTGCAATAGAATTATTATTATTGTCACACAACTGGTCTGGTGGAAGTTTATTCAGTGTTTACTGACCTGGTTGTGTCATGTTTAAAAAAAGCAAGTTTCTAAATATCAGCCTTTATCATACTCTGTCTTAATATGATATTGTGCCTCAGCCTCACTTTGTCTGTCTATGTTCTGGAATAAAGATGCTACTGCGAACTGTTCATTTTAAAATCTTTTAGGCTTTAAACTCCAAACTCGTCTTAATGTTCATATGCATTTAGCATGAAATCCAATCTCTTCGGTTGATCATCTGCTCTGAATATAATAGCGTGGGCTTATGCAATGATCTAAGCCGTTAGACCCAAATAAACGGTGCAGCATTTGAAAGGGCTAATAAGCTGTATATGAATGGATAGAATTTATTGATCACTGGCAAGAAAACTGCATGAATTCTTAGACAGATGAATAATAGTTGTACAGAACAAGACATTACCCAAACAAAATGTGGGAATCAATGCACATGTTTAAGTTATGGGTGATTTTTCAGTTTATGATGTCCAATTAATAGATAGCAAATGCAAGATGTCAGCCTCATCAGTACTTTGTGCACAAAATAATCAGTGTATTCAAAAACAAAATTATTATGATTACTATTACTATTATTATTATTACTCTCCACACTTTTTTTTTTTTCAAATTAACTTTTGTGAAAATTGAAAATATGTGCAAAAAAAATGGTAACACTTTAAAATAAGGTTTCATTAGTTAAAGCTGCTGTCCGTAACTTTTTTGTGTTCAAGATTTACAAAAATTATATAATGAGAATGTACAACATGAATCCATTTTCCAAACCGTGTTTTTGTCTTACCCTGGATCATTATGGTGCACTTATAATAGGTGTTTATATTGGGACTTTTTCAGACCGGTCTGGTAGGAACCGCTGCGGAGGAGCACAGTCCCTGCGTGACTCGCCATAGACATAAACAGAAAAAAGTAGCTCCGGTTGCAATGTTCTTCCGCAAGACGCAGGCAGTTCTGTTTATTAACCACTAGAGCGCAAAAAGTTGCGGACTGCAGCTTTAACATGAACTGATAATTAACTGCACTTCTACAGCATTTATTAATCTTAGTTAATGTTAATTTCAACATTTACTAATGCATGATTAAAATCAAAAGTTGTATTTGTCAATCTTAGTTAATACACTGTGTACAAATGTATTGCTCATTGTTAGTTCATGTTAGTTAATACATTAACTAATGTTAACAAATGAGACCTTATTGTAAAGTGTTACCAAAAAAAAACATAAAATTCAACCAAATCTTATGAAACCTTATAAAATGCAACAATCAACTACATCTTTAAAAAGATCCCTGTATTAAATATTGATTTTGATGCTAATCATTACATTGCATTTCATCTTATTGTTTAGCCTCAGGGTTACGACCCGAGGTAATAATTTATGCTACAGATCAATAAGAATAATAAATCTCTGTTTCCTTTTTTTTTTTTAAGGAGTCTGGCAGTGGGGAAGATGACCGCCGGTCTCAGCCCAGAAGGTAAACTAATTCTCAATGAAGCCTTGATGTCACAAAAACCAGTAGTCATAAAGTCACAGGGCTTGTTCATGCGTTTTCTGTGATTGTAAAAGTTTGTGAAAAGACCAGGGGCCTTATGTATAAAACTTTATGTAAATTTCATCCTAAAAGTGTGCATCTGCACAAAAGCTAGATTTTGCGTACGCACTGGGGGGGGGGTCGCGATATACCGGTATTGACGAAAATCGTGATATTTAAAAATGACATATCGTTATATTGTTAATTAGGGGTGTGCAATATATCGCGATAAGCTTAAACCATAATATGAAAAGTACACAGCGTTAAACTGTCACAGTGGGCGCCCTTGCACAGAAAGTCCACAAGAGAGAGTCATAGAAATTAAATCCCAGGAAATCCCTAATATGGACAAAGACATCAAGCTATCGCTGTAGCTCAATAAAAAGAAGATAGAAATGTTTTGACTGATGAAATGTGAAGAGAATAAACACGACTACAACAATATATATTTTATCTGTGTTCTTCAAGCCATCTCAGGTATTTTTAATAAGAGATAATGTATATTTGACTTTATCACTGTATAGATTACTATAAAATAATATAATTTCTGCCTTATTCTGTGATTTAAAAACCCATTGCAAATGTTTTATTGAAAGTATAATATATTAAATGCAATTAACAAATCATCAAATAGCATTAAATATGAAGGGTCTGTATAACATCTTCTTTTATTAACTCTTCCCCACCAGCGTTTTTTTTTTTTTTTAAAGTTGCCAGCCACCGCCAGTGTTTTTGCATTTTCACAATTTCATGGCCCCCAGAATATTTTGTTGTATGAATATCTGAACATGCAATATATCAAAAGAAAGAACAGAGCCTCTGATTTTAAACAAAAAAACCTGTTTTATTCTAGCTTCATGCATTCTTTTATTCAGTTTTGATATATATGCTGTTTAATGTTGATGATCGCGTTATTTTACATATGCATATGCTTACATATGAGATTGCTTGTTTCTGCATTTTCTTCGCCTGTGTTTAGATCAGGAGATTCTGTACTCTTTCAGAAGCTGTATAATAGCGCCCCCTACTGTATAACAGTGAAAACACGGAAACACTGAAATTTCCATCAGTGGCGGGGAAAGACTTAATTTGCAGGGCTATTACTCTTCCTTTTAATTGCACAAATATCTCACAAAAAATGTTGACAAATGTATAAAACTGATCCGAACACTGGTTCAATAGTGGTGATCAGTGATTTGTGGGTTCACTGAGATCGTCCCCCAACAGCGAACCATTGAAATTTCGAAACAGTTATGACGTAGCGAAAACCTTGTTTACTGAAATCACGTGACTTTGGCAGTTTGATACACGCTTCTGACCACTGGTTCGAAACAAATAATTTGCAGAGGTTTCAAAGCTTCACCAAGCAATGCTTCGAAAGCTCACTAATGCTAAGCTGAAAATGGTTAGCATTTTAGTCTCTATTAATAAGTGTAATTGTTCCTTCTGTATGCAATTGAGCAATTCATTGGTCAAAAAAATAAACAAAATAAAGATTAATTTGACTGATAGCATTATTTTAATTAAAAAAAAAATATTTCTATAGATATCCAGGGTTTCCACGGGTCTTAAAAAGGCCTTAAAATGTCTTAAATTGGAGCAGAAAGTGGCATTAAATTGGGGCCCTATGATTTCCACGATGCATTCATAAAAATGGAATTTGTATAATGCGGAATGTCACGGAATTAGTCAAATTTTGGATGAATAAATCAAAAGTAGGAAAGTACACTTAAAGGGATAGTTCACCCAAAAATGAAAATTCTGTCATCATTTACTCACCCTCAAGTGATAAATAGTTCTCCCAAAAATGGAAAACACAGAATTTTGTAAAAATAAAACGCAATTTGAGAATAACATAAAACCTATTTCATAGGGCCCTAAAATGTTTTTTTTTTGTTTGTTAAACTTTTAATAAATTGCTGTTAAATTGTATATGTTTCATGATTTCAATTAATTAGACATGATTTTTGACTAATATCTAAACTTCCTTAAATCAAGATACATTTACTTGACATGCCAAATTAAGAAATTAAGTCTTGTTTTCTGAGAAATTGAACAAAATTAAGTAAGTTTATGTTTAAAACATAAACAAGTATCTTTCAATGGGTAAGAAAATGACTCTTTTTATTTGAATTAAGTTGATATTTCTGAACCCATTGGCAGATATTTGTTTTTGTTTTAATCATAAAATCACTTTCACAAGATCACAAGATTTCACAAGATTTCTTATTTTCTCATTTTGCTTCTCAAGCAAATTCTTCTTATATTCTAGTGTTTGAGAGCAGAGCTATTCAAACTTTAAAGCTTTTTTTTAATTTTTTTTTATTAAAACGTAATGGAGATCTGTTGGAATTTGTATTTTCAAACTTTGAAGTGAACTCATTGTGTGCTTCCTAGACATTTACATTTAGAGAACATAGTGACGTGTTATGTTCCCTTCAATTTATCCTTCAATTTTCTTTAATTTGTCTTAAAAAGGTCTCAAATTTACCTTCATAAAACCTGCAGAAACCCTGATATTGCGGTATATTGTTTATCGTGAATTCTTTTGGCCACGATAATCGTGTAGTGAAAAATCGTATACTACACACAAATGTTTTCAGATTTATAAAACCACGTGCACGCCAGAACCGGCACAAAATTCCAGTTCCATTCGGCGGAAGATTGTGCGTTACATGCGTCTCCTCCTCGAAATAACCATATATGGACAAAGCCTAGTTTTACTATGCATATCCTCATCTGCATACCACTTCCATATTCATATTCCCATTACACATTTAAGACATTAGGAAAATATGAGATACAGACTTTAAATGCCATTTGTGCTGTCACTTTACATTGCTAAAAAGTCATTCATTATCCTTGTCTTGTTTTAGAATAAATGTAGAAGATTTATTCTCATTCTTCTCAAATAGTACACTGTAAAAAGTGATCAGTTGACTTAAAAAAAAGAAGTAAATAAACTTCATGCATAATTGAAAAAATGTATGCATTTATGGAATTGCCTAGTTCACATAACTTTTTTAATTATGCAATTTTATTACTTAATTTTATGTCAACTGATCACATTTTACAGTGTATTTTTCTAATAGTTTTAAACAAATCAAACGTATGCAATTTTGCCTAAGGTAAACATATATTTTAGGACGTTTATATCTTTTTTTTTTTTTATGGAAACAGATAGGCCTACTTATTTTTTGCATACAACTCATTTTTTGCATACGACTTTGACAAAACATTGATTCCTTTTAAAAGAGAACCTTTTTAAAATAAAACATGCAAATCTTACTATTTCCTTCAAATTCTATCCTTCAAATACAGTGGTTTTTTTTATAATGTTGGGAAAATCACAGGAGGAGTTATCATTAGGCTATTGTCTGCTTGCACATCAACAGCAATGGTTGTACAGTATTGTAATCGGACCTATATTCATACCGGCCAATGGACCGCTCTACCACCAAACGAATCCAATGCCATAATATCAGAGTCAAGTGCGCATCATTGATCATTGTTCTTCCTGCAAGAAATATTTTCTCAGATCATGAGTTCTGCAGTTTGGTTTAAAGAGGAATCATCATGCGCCTAGCACTCCTCCCTGTTGTTAAAACACTAAAATGTAGCATGCCACAAGAAAATTGTTCAAAAGCAAGCGATTACACTACAAATACTTATATCTAAATTCATATATTTTTAGTTTAACTGCTGGATAATACCTTGTGCAATATAATTTGAGTACTTAACTCCATTAATGAGAGTGGAATATTTAAGTCATTATATCAGAGTTTAAAATCATTCTGTTTACATCCTTACTTTCGCTCACTCCAGTAAAAGAGTGCTTACGGTCTGCGGATTGTGCGGAAACATTTAAAACCAGATGCGTTTACATATGTAAATGTACCATATGTAAATTGTATTCTTTCCAAAATGGTCAAAAAGAAACATGTGAGAGCGTCTTATTGGCTACATGAGATATGACAGCGCTACTGCAACACGCATGGCTGCAGATGAGTAGCTGAGTATCTCAGAAAGCCAACGCACAAATTGCCACTGAACACACTATCATCTTCATTAAAAGTAGTGAGACTAAATAATCTTACCAGTGCTGATGCCGCTCTCTCTCCTATTGCGGTTTTTGATCTTGATATTAGCTGATTATAAATAAAATGCAGCTCATAGTTGTTGTTTTCATTGATGTGAATTTGTTGACCTTAAAAGAATAGTTCACCCAAAAACCTGTATGAATTTCTTTGGTCTGCTGAACACAAAAGAATATATTTTGAAGAATGTCAGTAACCAAACAGTTGACGGCACCCATTGACTTCCATACTATTTTTTTTTCCCTACTTTGGAAGTCTATGGGGTCCATCAACTGTTTAGTTCCCCATATTCTTAAAAATATATTCTTTTGTGTTTAGCAGAACAAAGAAATTCATACAGGTTTGGAAAAACTTAAGGGTGAGTAAATTATGACAGAATTTTCATTTTTGGGTGAACCATCCCTTTAAATTTGCATACAGCACGGGAATTGAAGATCAGATTTATATTCATTTTGCAGAGACATAGGTTGAATTCAGGGTGATTGGGACACTTTTTGCTATTGAGATGACTTGGAAAAAGTGTCCCAATCACCCTGAATTCACCCTATTTATGTGGCCAAGTGTAAATGGAACAATATGGATTGCTGTCCGATCAGTAAAAACGCATGTTGCATGTATATATATATATATATATATATATATATATATATATATATATATATATATATATATATATATATATATATATATATATATAAATATTTTATATGTAAATATAACAAATTTTACTAAAATATATGCATGTTTGTGTATTTATATATACATAATCATTATACACAGCACACACACATTTATTTTTAAACACAAACTTTTATTTTGGATGCGATTAATCGCGATTAATCAATTTGACAGCCCTAAATCAGACCCATAGAGTCAGAAATTTGCCACGATAAAATGAATATACATTTTTCCATCATGCTCTTCTGTATCACTGGGCCTCAGATGAGATAATGTTAATAGATAATGATAATGTATAATGTATAAATAATGTAGATAATGTAAAGCTGGTCTCAGTGTTGGTGGCAATTCTGGAGTGTGAAATCACTTGTACATAATCAAAATACATCAAAATACACATACTGCTTGATGTTTACTTTATATCAATCCACTAGTTTAAATGATGTTTTTAACTGGAATGACAAATGAATGTATTTGATAGATTGATAGATCTTAGAGGTACCCATGTGAAGATGTTCAAAAGGCTTCCTTTCATGTCACAAAAGTTATCCATTAGGCAGTCACACAAACAAGGACCTTCATAAAGTTATGACTATGACATAATGGCAATACATTGCTTTAATAGATTGACGCAGAGTAAAGAAAGCTCTCACTTTCGTGATGTCATTAAAGCTCTCAGGTGAAAAGTTTAAATGATGTAACAAAATCGTTCCCTTAAGCAGTTACAATGTTACAAGATCGTTTTCTCTAAAGATATTATAAGCTCTATGCTATCTCAGATCTTTAGAGCTGTGTCAGAAATCAATAGCAATGCTGTCCTTAACTAAACTGAGCCCTCACTTGCTCGTCTCATGCACATCATATTGTTTTCCTGTTGCAAAGCGGTGATGTTTTATTCAGACACCCTTAAATGATGATTAGTAAGAGACTAAGAGTATACTTCCATTTTTTGCGCGAGTATCAAATGAGATGGTAAGGTTCTCATATATCAGTCATTGAATATCAGATAACGAACTTCTTTAATAACACATTGCATGCTGTAGATTGACAGATCATTGAGCTGCAGCTCTGATTTCTACATTATTAACATGATAGCAGTGACATCATACGAGACCTGCTCTAAAATCCAGTAATTTTGTCAAGTTTGACTGTCATTTTGTGACAACATGTAGTTTTTCCTCTTATGTTTGCTCATAGACACACCGAACAAGTTCAGCCAGTTTCCATAAATCCTTGTTGATTTAGAGCTTCAGCGTCCTGCAATATTTCCAATTGTTTTCACAGTCAACAGTAGTATATCAAATCACTTATACATATCATTTAACCCCATCCCTAACAGTTTTAGGGCCCTATTTTAACGATCTGAGCACATGGTCTGAAGCGCCACACTCAAGGCGTGTCCGAATCCACTTTTGCTAGATTAACGACGGGAAAAATGGTTGGTGGCGTGGCGCGCATGGTCTAAAAGGGTTGTCCCTAGTCTCTTAATGAGTCATGAGTCTCATCTCCCATTCCCTTTAAAAGCCAGTTGCACCATGACAGATTCGCTGTTTGCATGGCGGAATTTGCAAACAGAAAGACTGAACGCTTTTCCAGAGAGGAATCCTTTTATTTTTAATATTTAAAAATGTTTGTGTGCTGCTGCATCTGTGTGTGTAATAAGCAGAGTGTACGCGCGTTGTGCACACGCCTATAGGCGCATATTACTAACACAAAAAATACTGCGCCATTGACTTTAGAGCAGGTTTTTGTTGGTCAGTGGCGCAGTCGTTTTCAGTTGCCTCAAAATAGAAACGCACCAACAATGCGCCTGAACACACCTCGTTTTCAGACCAGCACGCCCATGGGCGAACAGATGGGCTCGAGTGCATTTGCTATTTAAACAACGTGGCGCTGGACGTGAAAATGATAACTGCGTTGGACTGAAACTAGAAAAAACGTGTCACCTGCCGTCGCATTGCGCAGTGTATGATAGGGTCCTTAGTGTGCTTGCATATTTACCTCACTAAATAATACTACTTAATATAGCAGCAGAATAAATTGTGTCTGTGCATGAATTGGTAGTTTGCTGAAGCTGACAATGGGAACACCAAACACCAGTTACATTTTTGTCTTGTTGGTTCATTAGCATCATGATTTCAGTAAATGCCAGTACATTTTTATAAGGCGTTTAGAAATATTCTTCTGTCTTGAGGTACTTGAAATAGGCCCATATATTGTGATTTATGAAGAATAGGGCTGCAAGCAATGCTTTCCACTGGAGTGGTTTTATTAGTCTTTAACCCAAGGGCACCAGAAGGGTGAGTAGAGCTGCATTTAGAACAAGTCAAAACAGGGATGGAGACACTGCTGCCAAGAACACGGGAGGGAGGAGGGTGAGACCGGTAGATTCAATATTGTTGTGTTTGCGGTATTGCAGAGATTAGGCAAGTACATTCATGACTGATCTAGCATAGAAAGTTTTTGTAACTGTAAGTCAGCTTATACTAATTGTTTTACTTTTTATTATAGAATTACTTTGTTAAAAGGATCTTGTACTAACTTGTCTCTAAGCCGCAATTGTTAGACTGACCTAAAGAAAAATAAGACTTCTTTAAGCAGGTCTGCTACAGACTGCGATTTCAGCAGTCCTATTAGATCATTACAAATCACACTGTACAACATGGATCTAATAAACTTGGGTACGACATGTATGTAGGCTGTGCGATGATGACACCTATTGACTCGTAGGCTACGACACAAGTTTCTAAAGAAGAATTAAACGTCATCAGTATGTGCTAGTGGTGAACAAATAGAGCGAGATGAATTGCACATTGGCAATTGAGGTTTTTTATGTGCACTGAAAAAAGAGGAGGGAGCAAAAGAGGAGAATCTGGACGCGGTCATGGCTAGGAAAAAGAGGCCAACTTGGCATGGCAATTTTGCAAATGGAGCTTTAGGTAATATAGATCAATACAGCATTTCATGTTGCATTTTTATTGGTTAGTCAGTAGATCAGTAGGTCATAGCAGCAAACACACTGTGAGATGATCATGTTAAATTTCTGACACTGTCAGAAAATGATCGCAGGCTATCTTTGGTCGCAAGACCATGACAACGGCCATCTTTGAATCTCTCTCACTGTATGAAGCAGGACCACCGGTTAGGAGCCACGACCACAGAAATCGCCACGATTGGTCATCTTTCTTCTGGGACAGCCCAAAATCGTGTACCGGCATAAAACAGGGTCTAGATTCCAGAAGAGGACATTTAGGTAAAAAGGCGTTTTTTGGTAGTTAAAGTTTATTAATGTTATATCATTTAATTAAATATTTGGTTAAAATACAGGTATAACTAGAAGCAATTGTCACAACCGTTTTTACCGTTCATACAGTAATGTTCAATAGTTTGGGGTCAGTAAGATTATAATAAATAAATACTACTTTTCTTCGTTTCATAAAATATTCCTATTTCAAATAAATGCTGTTCTTTTGAACTTTCTATTCATCAGAGCATCCTGAAAAAATTCCATAAAAATATTCAGCAGTTTTCAGCAGCAACATTGATGATATTGAGAAATGTTTCTTGAGCAGCAAAACAGCATATTAGAATGATGAGGATCATGTGACACTGAAGACTAGAGTAATGGCTGCTGAAAATATAAAATGACTGTTTTGACGTCATTTTTGATACTTTGTGAGCATAAGTGTGTCCTTAAAAACATTTTTAAAATCTTATCGACACCAAACTTTTGAATGGTGGTCATTCATAAATTGTATTTTTTATATTTTACTCACTTGGTGAATTGTAGAATTAAAAAAAAAAAAATTCTCTTTTTTTTGCAGATATATAAATATAAACTTCCTTCTGTGTAAAACACATATTGAAACAGGGTCAGTCACGTGTGTTCTGATAACGATGCAGGTATTGAACTTTTTCTTGTATGAACAGCAGTGTGTATGTATATGTACTACTGATAATATTCCCACAATTTCTGAGCAGTCTTTTTCTCACATCTATAAAAATTACATAATTGGACACCCATAAGTGTTATCCATGTTGCTTGTTTCGATTTTCTTTAGGGAAGGTGTTCATTCAAGTAACATAATTCCTTTTATAAGAAAAAAAATCTATCTATGTAAATTAGGCATGTGTCATGATCATTTTTGTTATTTACATGATAAAACGCTCTTGGAAAAGTGATGTCTCTACAGTCGCCCCCTTTGAAAGAACACTGCTAAAGCCGTACATGCAAGCAGATGCCTTTGTACCATCTTGTAATGCTTTAAACGTAAGAACACATACTGTGTGAACACCCGTGAAGTATGTCTGATCAGGGTCAAATTAACCCCAAAATAGCTAATTATTGATGGTTTACTTAAGACCCCTTACATCCGACATGAGTGCAACAAAAGCTAATAGAACCCATTATAATCAGTGATGCAGCATGATACGACAAATTCCAGACAGTAAACTGATGCCCTTTTCTATTTCTGACCTACTTCAAGCGTTTGTGCTACTTTTGACTAGTGTTGTCAAAAATATCAATATTTCGACGTATCGATACTGAAATATCTGAAACGGTTCTAATACTCCTTTTCTGCCCTATTGATACACCGATATGAGCTGTGCGTTCTCACTCTCTACTCTTAGGGTATGTTTACACGACAACGATGTACTAAAAACAGACAACAAAATTGTCAAAACGATCCCTGTTCACACAAATCTGTGAAAATGACTAAAAAGGCTGTATTATGCATGCCAGGCCAGTAGTTGGCGATGCCACTTTGTCAAGATACACCCCGCGAACATGTACTACGCATGTGTGAACATGAAATACCCATAGACAGTAAAAGAAATGGACACAGCGACCCCATAGACTTCAACGGAGAAATATGAAGTCAATTAGAAGCACTCACTTCCTACTGCGCAGCCTCAGACTGAGCTTGACGACGTAGTTGTGACGTGAGCAACCTGTCTGACAGTTGTAAGTCTTCTAGTAGTTGTGCAAAGTGAAATCTGAATCACCAAATCTTGCAGAGACGGAGAGCGTGAGCAGGAGCAACTTTTGGTAAGTATTCTGATTAATTATGTTGTCATTTTGCATAGTATTTATTTATTTTAAAATTTAACGCCAGATTGCCTGCAAGCTTCTCCTCCTGTCTATACGGGTCTATACGGTAATTTCTCTACTGTGCGGCAGAGAGTCGCATGGTTATGACGCAATTGTTAGCCTATTTTTACAAAAACGGCTTCTACGGGGCGATAGTGTAAGATACAAGGTAATGGAGCCTTTTATACATTGTCGTGTTTCTTTAGAAATAAACAATGGACAAATGGAGTCTTTAAACGTGTCAGATGTAAAGTTATTCGCCAAATTTCAAAGTGACGCCAAAATGTATCTCAAAATGAGAGTCAATGGAATGCTAACAGCAGGTGATGGCTTGGTTAGCAATGGCTGCCCCTATGGAAGGTACGCTTTTCCGTTACCGTTTTCACAAATTCCCGTTTTTCGTTGTTTACATGGAAATGGTAAAGGTATCATTTTCAAAACCATGCACGTTTTTAAAAGCTTGCATTTTCAGGCCCCAAAATCGCCGTTGTCCTGTAAATGATCGGCCAAAACACATAAATTGAAAGCGGTGTTGTGTAAACATACCCTCAGACGGCGAATTGACCATTTTGACACTTACCCGCCGCCTCTCATTCGCTCTGGTTAAATAGCACTTGTATTGCGCATCATTTGTCATTCCCGCAAGTTTCATGCTCACACCAAAAGCGCGCACAACCTGATCAATATAAGTGGCACTCTCTTGTCTTTTTAAAAACCTTGCACCTTCCAAATTGACTTCGTTTTCGTGGCTTATTGCGCTTAAATGGTCAAATACATACAAAATTATGTCAAAATGCCCGTCTTGGCGAGTATTCAGGTAAATACAGTCAGTGTACTGTGAACTTTTTAAAAAGTTAAAAAAAAAAAATTATTTTACCACCCCAACACCAAATTAATTAACCATTACTTGTTTGACAAACAGTATCACAGTTGCTCTCTGAAATCATATCAGATTGGTCCTCATTTTCCATTCACCCATGTGAGCCATTACCTAATGAAGCCAGTTCATAAAACCCCTTGTAAATTATGTCAAAAGAGACCTTGACCTGTTTAGTCTTATTGATTATACTGTACAGATGATGAGAGACAGATCCTAATAATCAATATCGCTGCATATGTGCTCAGGTTTGCATTTTGCGAGTGTGCGTTTGCACAGAACAGATTTAGCCAATGGATACAAATCTGGACGGTAATAAAAATGTGAATCAGAATTCAAAGCAGAACTATGTTGTAAATGCTGCACTAGAATGGACAACAAACAATGCTTTGCTAGTAATTTTCATTGTCTATACAAGTTTCACTGATAAGAGCACTATTTGTGTTTTGATGGCCCTAGCGACCTGGACTGGTTTAAATACATTGCCATAGCACATTGTCACATGACGGGCAACCTAAATGTTTACACAGGCCTTGTGTTTCACCTTTGGTTTAGGATTTCAGTAGCTCAGTCAGTCACAACAAGGGAAACTGGGCAGGACAAAGGGCGAGTGTGACCCATGGGAAAAGATCTATCCTGTCCCCTACCAAGGGCTCTCATGATTGCTATGATTACCATGGGAAATTCCATCATCTTCCCTTTTTTTACCCGAAGATTAGGACAGCCTTGATCGAACACTGCTGTAGCACGCTCGTATTCATTTATTTATGAGCACTTATTGTAATTTCCTCACTTTTATTGTAGCTTCCTCCTATTGTATAGCTGCGTTTTAGTGTGCAGCATGAGGCTATTATCGTTCAGTGTTTTGATCACATCAGATACGCTTTGTTGTTTGTGATAATTACATTACATGGTCCCTAGTCTCATGTATTTATAGAATAATTCAGATGTAGTAGACTGTCTAGATTTTATGGTTTCCTCGGATCATTTTAGGTTTATCACAGGACTTTTATGATAGTCATTTGGCAGATTATTATAACTTTTAATACACTTGTGACTTGCATGTTAGAATCCATTTCCAGATAGCTCTGAATCCAGTTTATTGGTGTTTACTCTGTGGGTTGATAAGGAGTCTGCTGTCCACTGGAGCACATGTGTCCTGACTCCACCCACCGTCTCAGTGTCTGCCTCTATTTATCGTGGAGCAGATGGATACACCAGAGATCCGAACTGAGACAGTCTAAACAAGAAGGATGATAGTTTTAACGATGAGTTACCACTGAATACGTTTGTCGGATCAGTCACTCTAATGCTCGGAGGAACCTGAGTAGTTGCCAGTGTGTTTTAATCGTTTCTTTAGCATGTGGTAGAAGGATGGAAAAGCTCTAGTGACATAAAGGATAAAGGATGACTTTAGTTGGTCTGGCGACTGCTTTAAGCACCTCTACAGAATGCCTGTCTGCACACAATGGAATACAAATACTGCTGCAAAGCGGCTTTATGCACCAGGACAACATCCACCGGTTGTAAGTTTGAAAAAGATCAGCATATGTTTTTATCATTGAAGTAAACTGAGAAGTCCTTTCTTTTTTCTTTTCTTTTCTGTTTTAATTTCCCTTTTAACTTCTTTTTGGGGTATTTTCGGAGTTCTTTTCTTTATTTAATTTCTATTTTATTTGAATTAAATTCTTTCTTATGGGTATTTTTGGGATTTTTTTTTTTTTAAATGTTTCTTTTCTTTTCATTTAATACATTTTCTTATGAGCATTTTGGGGTCATTTTCTTGTTTTTTCATTTATGAAATTTTTTTGGGTGTTTTTGGGAGTTCTGTATTTATTATTTAATGTATATTTTCATTTAGATTTATTATTTTCTTTACCCTCTCACACATAGATTCTAAAGTTATCTTTGTTGTCATGACTGAAAACTGTTGCTCCCAGTAATGAGGATGTTCAGTTTATCTAACTAAATATGCATGTATTTGTCACATGGCGATTGAGGCCGTCAAAACAAACAACGTATAGTTTTACACCTTACATCACTCCTACACCACCTTCCTGTCCTCGGTAAACAGGAAGTCCTTGCCGCACACACGTTTTTATCATTATGCAAAAACAAAACATTCATTCCCTTCAAGCTTGCTGCAGACCACAAAATCTGATACAAAAATCGTTACATTTTAACAGTGTTTTGTATATATGTGTAAATTAAGCATTGTTTCAAAGTGTGATCGAAGATGTGGCCTTTTTTGTCTTTACACACATTGACATCTTTTGAACGTTTTAAAGCATTTATAATACATAAACTCTTTCAGAAACATTCTTTTGAATATGCAGATCCATATAAATCAACAGATCGAAATTAAATCAGAAATGTGCGGGAGAGTAACACCCATGCAGCTGGTTTCAGTAATGACTCAAACTTGATGTTGTCAATAGAGACGTTGATGAAGTGTTCGGTTCAGCATTACACGTTTGTCATCTCGTCTTTCTGTCTTTCCCCTCCCTTTTCCTGCTGTAACACACAAACCACTGCTTAAATAAAACCATGTGTGTTATTATTTCAGTGTACAGTGCGAGGAGACAGACGACCATATTTTAAAGTGTGGTTGGACAGTTCTTGACCCCTGCAAACCTGCCACTTTATTTGAATGTTTCTCTGAGTTTGTTAGTTACTGTGGTGGGTATTCAGTGAATAGTATAGTAAATAGATGAAGGATTTTTGGGATTTAACTTGGAACTTCCATATTGAATGGACTCTCTCAACTACAGGTTATTATGTCCCACTCAAAATGAGCCAAGAACTGTTACTGAGTTAAGCCCTATTCAGACGGGACTAGTTTTCCAGGGGGATTAGAAAAATGCCATGTCTGTGTTTTTCTCATACAACCTCAGTAAAAGTTTCAGAGCAAATTACCTACTGTTTTTCGGCAAACTCAACAATCCTCTGAGAAATCTAATCCTGTCCGAATGCAAATGTCTGTGATTGCCGATATTGTGTTATACAAACGCTTCTCCACATGTTTTTTGACCTACCTGAGCTACCGTTTGCGCTACAATCTTCCGCATACCTTCATTTCCTTATCAAATTGGTGGTATCCGACGAAAAAATAATAATGATAAAATTAATAAATAAATGTATTAAGCTGCGAAGACTGCCCATTTTAATATCAGTGTCAGGTGCTTGTCTAGATGTCTCTGCTCACTTATGTGGGTTTATTATAAACAGACACTTCTATAAACTTTTTTTATTTAGATTATTTAAATAGGGTTTTAATAATAAATAAAAGTTATATCGCTAAGTAATTTATAAAAAAAAAACCATATACTTCATATGTGATGCACGTTACCTTCTGTAACGCCCACGTCTAGAAAACACACATTTCCACCTCTGTAATAAACACGGAGTCCATGCAATTAAAAAAAAAGTGAATGAGAACTGTTCAGCTCCAAAATGACCACACAAAAAAACATAATGAAAGGGGTCCACAAGACTTGCTTTGTATTCCTGTTTTCATAAGTTTTCATAAGGTACATTTGTGTGTGATGAACAATCAAAAATTTTAGTCCATAACTTTTTTTTGGTTAAAAATGATCCAAAATATATTTTTGAGCAAGTACATAACCAGCCAGTGATCAAAACTATCTACTTACCTTAGCCCGATTCACAATGGTAAGCTTGTAATAATATCGCTTGTGAGGATCGCATACAGTCTATGGTGAGGATGCTGCAGGTGGCGGATCATTTTAATGATCGGAATAATTAATCGGAAATCGGTAATCCAGAAAGGTCCAAACGATTAGAGATTAGACTGTACAGAAATACACACTAAATATACGTAGTCACGCAATGCTGATATTGTTAACATTAACAATTTGAGAACAAAGTATAACAATAATAATAATTTGCACGGTTTGATGTGATATGAGCTAAGTGATCGTTAGATTCAATCACCGCGGTAGCGCGTAAAATTTTTTTCTCAGTTGGTAAGAACAAAAGTGGCAGACACTACTTACTTGTTCAGATTACATTTTCCTTTGAAAATTCTTAATTTGGTCATACTTCCAAGATGTAGAATCTGTGATTCGGATTTACAGTGAATTTCCACACTGTTAAGTTGACTGACAACCCA
Organism: Rhinogobio ventralis; assembly: GCA_039654625.1. NCBI lineage: Eukaryota > Metazoa > Chordata > Actinopteri > Cypriniformes > Gobionidae > Rhinogobio > Rhinogobio ventralis. Next base: position 24,170,661 of record CM077208.1, on the reverse strand, counting down.
TGATACTCTTCAAAACATTAGATTCATTCGTGCTGAGGAGCCATGCCGACACACAACCCATGTAAAGATGATAATTCCACAAATAACTGCAATTGTAGGTTTCAAACAGAGATGGCGACAAAGAGGCAAAACTTGCAGACTGCAGCTTTAAAGTCAGCATGAAATGGAAATTCACCCTATTTTCTAAATGTTTTGGATTTTATCCTTTTATAATATATTTATATATATATATATATATATTTTTTTGGACCATTTTTAATCAATGTCATAACTTCATCGTCTGGTGATCTTCTTGACTTCACTATTTTTTTTCCCTCTTTGATAATCTGTTTCACTTGTTACAATACGGATGAAAAGATCTGCCGCAACTTCCATTTTTTTCCACTCCGCTGTCCGCATGTAATCGTTGCAACACAGGCTCTTTGGAAAAACGTACCTATGGCAACATTTCTGCAAGACGTAAAATACACTGCAGTTTCCAACAGAAATGAAGACTAGAGGCAGTAAAACAGCAAGCACTTTTAATCCTTTTCATACAAAGTTATGATTATAGGGGTAGATTATGGATTAATAAAGACGCGGCTCCTTGCAAAATATTAAATTATGACCTCAATACAATTTTTACCCACGAATCAACGAATACATTTTGGAGTTTGAATCCATATGTTTGGCTTTTCTGACATGCTAAGCTTGCTCGGTAGCTTAGCTGGTACAGAATTGTACTTGCGGAGAGCTCGAGTACGAGTGCCGTGAAACACGAGTCACAACAAAAAACCTCAAAGACTTGTAGAAACAAGCTAAAATGGCATGGTTTTTACTAAAATGGCAGTATTTGCGTTTTTATGTCACATTAGCTTGTTAACACTATCGGGTTTAGCGCCACTCACTGGATATTTCAATTCAGAACTGGGGTGATATGCACAAAACCAACGTAATAAATGTTGCCAGATTCACGTTCATCTGTTTCGGATAAAACTGAACACGCTTTTAGCACCACTCACTGGACATTTCACTTTGAAACTGTAATATTTTAACGTAATATTTTGCAGAAATGTTGCCACAGGTACATTTTTACAGCTACAATGGATTACATAAACTAACAATGATCAATATATTTGTACAGCATGTTAACTAATGTAGTTAACTAATGTTAACAAATGAAACCTTATTGTAAAGTGTTACCTAAATAACAAACTAGCCCTTTAAATCAGTCAAATGACTTGTTCATACAAACCTTTTAAAAAAAATTATTGCAGCACAGAAATGTACTTAGAGCACAGAATGTATTAATGTATTATTATTTAGAAAGCTCTTAGGCCCAAATATGCTGCAAAAACAATATACTATTAGAAACACTCCTTTATAGTAGTTATAAAAAATAACGCAACAGGTTCATTATTAACAACAGATCATTGAAGAGATGCAACAAACTTTAGACACACACACACAGTCACATGTACACACTCCCACAATACTTCATTCTCATGCTTTTGAGCCGACCTACAATAACACCCTCATAAAACGACATATGGTTAAGCACATGACTCAAAACAGCACATGCACTAAATGAATCTGTGCCTCTCTCACTTCTCTGCTGTCTCTGCTATTCACACTCGCTCTTGTTTTACAGTGTGCATAGTTTGAATGTCATTGATTGAAAGTAGATATTGCATGGTATTATTCAAAGAACAGAAACCCGCACACACAGATCCCCCAGCTGTCGCAGTGATGGGGAACAGAGTGTTCTTGTTTGCGTCCTGGACAGAGAGTTCGGTGTGTGAGCTAATGCCTTCAAAAAGGAGTCCTCCCATATTTCCCTACTGAACACAGTGTCTCATGTTCCACTCAGGATTTAAAACCCATCAGAGACATTCATAGAAAAGATAGAAATAACACAATGATAGATATGTGAAAATGTGAATAGAATTTTAAGTTTTACAAAGAAACCTCTGGGAAGTGCACCCACATTGTTTGAACAGGCCAAATTATGTCTTGATTTAGTTTTTTCATTCTTCAATGTTCAAAAACACCTTGTTTTTCAAATATTTTACATTATTTGATCTCTCGTCTTAGTCTGGCTGTAACGCTCTGTGTAGTTTTCATGAAGCCCCTCCTTCCGAAAAAGCGCAGCATGCTCTGATTGGTCGGCTGTACCTGTTTCGAGCGTATTTCGTAAATGTCACACCCCTTTCCTTGCCCCCTTTTTTTCCTGTATGCCTTGGGCAGGAATAATTTAAATGAGGGATACTATGACATGTATGTTCCCGGAAGAAACATTAAACATTAGTTTTTTTTAGACTTTTAGGTTTCCTCTCTTAGTTTTAGCTTTATTTTAATGTGCTTTACTGACATAAGAAAAATCATTAGTGGGGTTTTAGAAGGCAAATTGTTATTTATCATAATGTGATTTTTTTTATTTTTATTTAAATAATGCATTTTGTCTACCCTTGATGAGGAATGATGAAACACATTTTGCTGATTTAAAAAGGAGGCAACCAAACCACGTTTCCCATAATTCACTGCTGCAGCACGGGAATGATAAATGAAGTATACCCAGGCCTTTAGTGTCTGAATTCACTCCTTTTCATTAACTTATTTAGGAGTACACACTCCTTCAGAAATCATTATAGTATGCTGATTTGGTGCCCAAGAAACATTTCTTATTATTTTCAATGTTGAAAACATTAGTGATGCTTAATATTTTAAACCGTGATACTTTTTAAGGGTTCTTTGATGGATAGAAAGTAAAAAATAAAAATAAAAAAAAACTTTTATTTGAAATAACTTTTGTAACATTATAAATGTCTTTACTGTCCTTTTTGAATAAAAGCAATGAAATATGTCCTTGCTGAATAAAAGTATTTTTTAAAAATCTTACTGACCCCAAACTTTTGAACAGTTGTGTATTCATATTTAAATATACACATTATCTCAATTTCTGTCTCTTTCTCTGTCCTCAGCATCAGTGAGAGCTTTCTAACAGTGAAAGGTGCCGCCCTTTTTCTTCCACGTGGGAATGGCTCCTCTTCTTCCTCTTCCTGCTTCCCCAGGATTACAGCACAGCGCAGCAAGCATGCAGGTACAAATACAAATAACATATACTTACATAATATATATGTGCACACTCGTCCTTACATAAGAACATATTCTTGTGTACGCATGTACAGTGTGTATATTCGAACACATGCATAGACATATACTGGTCACCGGGTATAACTTATATTACATACATGATCACATGATTCGATCAAATTCTGCAGTACAAAGTTATGTAAAGGGTTACACTTCCAGCACAATCCAAAAATGGTTCACAAGTTTTTTTTTCTCGCTTTCTACCTCATATATACATGGGGGTGTGGGCGGGGGGGCCTTAGGTAACCGATGTAATCTTTTCATCTCTTTTCAACCACTTCCCCCAATATGATGAAATTCTATTAGTATGTTGTCTTAACGAAAAGGTCCAAGTTTCCATATTGTACACATCATTTACAATTTCTTGCCATTCATAAACAGATAGGGGATCTTCCTTGAGCCATTTCCTTGTAATGGCCTTACTAGTTACTAGTAATATATTAAAAAAGTATATGTCCTTCTTTGTTATTTTTAAAGGAGAAATGACCAAGTACATTGTTTTAAAGTTACACTTAAGATTCAACCCCATTATTGCATTTATCTCTCTATTTAGATCCTGCCAATAAGTATGAATAATGTTACAGTCCCAAAAGATGTGAAAATGGTCAGCCATTACATTTCTGCATTTTCTCCAGCATTCACCAGCCTTTTGATTTCTAGTGTACAGATATTTTACTTTGGGGGTTATGAAAATCCTTATTGCATTTTTCCAAGCAAATTCCCTCCATGAATCTGAACTTGTTGTACTCATCTGTGTTTTACACATAGTTAGCCATTCTTCTTGTGTTAGCATCTTCCACATCTTTTATATTCTTGTTGAAGTATTATATTCTTTTTCAAAAGTCTATGAATATTTATGATTAATGAACGATTTTAACTCTGTTTGTGCAGGGGACCTTCAGCAGCACCTGCAGACCATGTTCACTTTACTGCGGCCAGAGGACAACATCCGTCTGGTGAGCACCACACACAATCTCACACACACAGTAACTAGCTCTCTACCAAAACCTAATGAGCTGCCCATGTAGGCAATGATTTTGGGCAAGTTTTGGACAAAATCAAGCCACACACACCTTATGCCGAGTCCACACTGCACGATTCAAGGCTCTTTTTCACTCGCAGACAGTTTTTGCGAAATCGCTGACAAATGTCGCAAATCGGTGCTCGTTCACGTGAGTGACAATCACGCAGTGTGAATTATCAAAGACGCGATCTAAGAGAATCGCAGACGAGTCGCTGACGCCCATGAGATATTTAGCATGCTAAATATCTGGACCTGTCGGCAATTCAAAATCCTGCTGTGTGAAATGTGTTCTGACTGAAAATTACATCGGCGATGACCTACAGCCAATGAGAGAGCACGATACAGGGCAGCTGGAGGTTCGGGGAGGAGTTATAGACCAGAAAATAGATTTTAATAGATGTATTTACAATTAAATCAAAAAGAAACAAAGCACAAACATTTGCTTGACCAGCCGCAACAGCAGCACATTGCAAAATGATTTAACCTCCAACTCTCTTTGCAGAACACAATCCTTGCTCCCTGTGTCTCCCCTACCATTTCCTCCTCCATATCTTCTTTTTCTTTGTCTTCTTTTCACTGTAAATCAGCGCACAGACAATTTGTATCACAAGCTTTATGCAGTCTATATTTTTAATAACAATTTCAGTCTCACACGAGAACTCCAGTCTCACGCATGCGTGAACTCACGTAATTTCCTTATCACTTCTCATGTGTGTTTGGTTGTGAAACATAGTTTGCGGACCAGACAGAGATGTGGCAGAGTAAAGTCATGCAATGTGAAACCTCATCGCCGATCCATCGTGCAACATGCACACAGCAGCGACTGAATGCTACCCCAGATAGTCATGCAGTGTGAAAAGAACAGTGATCCGACGACTTTGAAAATCTTGCAGTGTGAACTTGGCATTAGTGAAATCCAAGATGAGGAATATGTAAATCATATCATAAAAAGCTAAAAAGGCTTATCTAAAATATTGATACCATGTTTTTCTAAATAAACTCTCTAACCTCCCTGCAGGCTGTGCGGTTGGAGAGCACCTTCCCCCAGTGCACCCGCTACATGGTGGTGGTCTCCACTAATGGTAGGCAGGACACAGAAGAGAGCGTGGTGCTGGGCATGGACTTCAGCCCCTCCGACAGGTCTGTGTGTGCTGTTACTTGTACTGTTAAGTTAAACTAATCAAATGTAATCAGCAAATAAGTACATTTTGTGGGTGTTGCAGTTCCTGCTCCATAGGCATGGTGCTTCCACTGTGGAGTGACACAAGGATCCACCTGGATGGTGACGGGTAGGTGTGACAAATCTGTTAAAAACGGACAAATGCACATCTGATTCTCCTGTAGGTTGTTCAGATAGTGTTTCACTCTTTTGTTTTCTTCACAGGGGTTTCAGTGTGTCAACCGATACCAAGATACACATATTCAAGCCAGTCTCAGTTCAAGCCATGTGGTGGGTGCTTTTCTTTTCTTCTTGAGATTCATAAAATATTTAAATAGTGATGCACTGAAATGAATTTTTGTACCAAAACAATGAAATTGACTTTAAAACTTTCATATTTGTTTTGTGCTATAACTAGTAGTAAAGAGAGAGAAATGACTAGTTCACGTGCGCTTCAAGAACGTCCTGTCGCGCCACATTAAAGAGCACCACAAAGACATTTATTGTTTGAATTTCTTGATAAAATTGACAGAATTTGAAAGTGGATACTTTGTTCCATATCAAAACTAACAAAGCACAAGATTATTGTGTTTATTGGATGGGAAGTGCACTACAAATAGTGCTTAGTAAAAATTTTGTTAATGCTTCAACTGAAAACAGCACTAAAAGACCGATCTTAGGATTTAATAATCAATATCAGTTCATCAATGAATTATGTGTGATATATTTTTTAAATAATTAAAATTATTAATATGAGTGCTTTGACATTAACATTAAATTATCGAATCAATTGACCCTAATTTATTTGTTACCTAAGGTTTTGATTCATACCAATGCTGGGCTGATATTGTACCTAAGAATTTTGGTATCAGTCAAACCTTGATATGGTGGCATGTTTTGATATAGAGCACCTCTTTTTCTCAGGTCAGCCCTGCAGTCTCTTCATAAGGCCTGTGAAGTGGCCCGCTGTCATAACTACTTCCCAGGCAGCCTCTTCCTGACATGGGTCAGCTACTACCAGAGCCGGATGTCCTCGGATCAGTCCCGCATCAACGAGTGGAATGCCATGCAGGACGTGCAGTCCCACCGTGCAGATTCGCCTGTGCTCTTCTCTGATGTGTGAGTACTAATTTGTCAGTGGTCCTGCAATTTGAAAAAGATGATGTAAAAGGTCTGCAAAGTTTCAAAGTGCTCGACAAATGAAGTTATTGTACCCCAAAAGAAAGAACTGCCTGAAATGAGACGTCAGTAATTCCAGCCTTGCTTCCCCAACAAACCTGCGTAGGTTTGTAACATATTTGCATTATGTCCTATGGTCTTCATTGTCTGCCCACAAATAACATTTACCACTTAGTGTGTTCACACTAGCAGTTCAGTTTGCTTGGTTCGTTTTTGGTCTGGACCAAAAAAAAAGACCATTTAGTCATGGTCCATTCAGAGTTCGCATTGGCATTTTTACTAAAGATACCGAACCTAAAGGCACAGGGATATGTTCACAACCTGATTGGTCGGCTTTTATTTTGTATATTTCGCGACGGAACTATGTACCGGATTGAATGCACTAGTTGTATGTACGTATCCTACATATGATGGTATTTTGACCAGCTGAGAACTCGTGAAGAGCTTATAAAATGTGTAAAGGAGTCAAAACAGCGGCAGGAATCCCTCTGTCACACACAAACGAAGATCTGCTGCGAGGAGATACGTACCGAACTGTGATGGGCTATGATGAGAAAAAACAGGTATGCTTGAGCATTCTGTCCTTTTTAGGGTCGCATCTTGTGCCATTATGTCCCGTTTTTGGTTCGTTTACATGTCTTTGGTCCATGTTGCGTTCATATTTCATTCCAACCACATCAGAGTAAGTTTGGAAGCGGAACAAGACGAAAAGATGGTTGGTGCGCACCAGGGTTCGGAAGTCATCGTTCACACTTATTTAAATAAAATGCACTAACAGAGTAATCGCACCAGGGTTCGTGAACACACCCTTAGAAACATCCTGCTCAAGTTGTGCTTGTGATGGTGGTTTGGGTTGAAAAGCTACTTCTTCCAATGTTTCATCACACACAATGTTTTGTTTCTGACACACGCTGTAAGCAGTAGACCAATCACAAAAGACTGGGTCATCTGACCAATCAGAGCAGATCAGGCTCTCGAAAAGGAGGGTTTAGAGAGACTGGATCCTTAACTGAACTATTTCATACACTGAAAAAACAGGTGATGATGAGAAAATGTGTTTTATTTTTTTACCCTGGATGCATGAAACCCTATTGTAGGAGATGTCCAAAACATAATTAGGACCTTTAAAGGTGCAGTGTGTAGTATTTATGAGGATCTATTGACATAAATGCAATGTAATACACATAACTATGTTTTCAGAGGCGTATAAAGACCTTACTTAATGTACCGTTATGTTTTTATTACCTTAGAATGAGCCATTTCTATCTACATACACCGCGGGTCCCCTTACAGTGAAATCTGCATTTTGCGGCGTCATGTTTCTACAGTAGCCCTAAACGGACAAACTTCTCCATAGCACGCCAGTCACTCTCTGCTCTCTCCGACAAAATTTTTGTCCTGTGTCGGCCCCCGTAGCTTCTCTATGTGCTTTGAAAGGGAGGGGTGAGCGTTGTGTTATTGCACCTGCACACTGCACCTTTAAAATAAAAATTGGGGCACTTTAAAATAAGACACATTCTTTAAATATCATTCATTAATCATATCCTTGGCCTGCAAAGTTGTATGGGTGGATGTGTGTTAGATTTGAACAAAACATTTTTTAATTGTTTTATTTTACCTTGTGTCTCTAGGCCAACTGAGCGAGAAAGAACAGAGAGACTCATCAAGAATCGTTTGAGAGAGATCATGATGCAGAAGGACCTTGAAAACGTCACCTCAAAAGATGTATGATGCAACTACACATCCTAAAAATCACTTCCTGAATGATTTATTAATTCAGTAGAATCTTCTCACGTGTGCTCTGCTCACGCTGTACCTGCACACACACTCCTGTTTAGATCCGCACGGAGCTGGAGATGCAGATGGTGTGCAACCTACGAGAGTTTAAGGAGTACATTGATAATGAGATGATCGTCATCTTGGGACAGATGGACAGGCCCACAGAGATTTTTGAGCATGTTTACCTGGTGAGAGTGATGTCACCCACACATTGTAATCATACATTTCAGTTATGTGATACCATCAGTCATTTTTTTATTTGTACCTAATTACAGGGTTCTGAATGGAATGCATCTAATCTGGAAGAACTACAAAACAGCGGGTGAGTTTTGTTGACATCCTCGTCTATGAAAACACTCTCATTCCTGTAATACCTGCAATATAAGCTACTTTTCTGTTTTAGTCATAAACCTGTTATCTTTTATATTATCTTTGAAGTCTGTTCCTGGTGTTAATGATTATACAGATTTTCAGTTATGTCTTTGTGTTTACCATCAGGGTGCAATACATCCTTAATGTGACGCGGGAGATCGATAACTTCTTTCCAGGGCTATTTGAGTACCACAATATCCGGGTTTACGATGAAGAGGCCACAGATTTGCTGGCTTACTGGAATGACACTTACAAGTTTATTTCTAGAGCCAAGTGAGTGGGAATAACTTCCTAATGCTCACTTTGGAGTAAAATGCACTGGTGTTCTAGCTGTAGTTGTTATTAGTTGCTTTAGACTATTTATGCTATGTTTGTTATGTCAGAATTACCACAATTTGCGAGTTGATGACCCTGAGATTCTACTTGGAATCATTTTAGTAATGCTCATAATGGATCCATCTATGGCTTCGTTGTTAATGGCAGAAAAATACTTTACCACTACATTAATAATTATTGAATGTTAAATTTTAATTAATTTAAATTCTGGCCAATGCTAAGACAATATAACTGATATCTAAAAAATTATTATAATCATTATTATATTAAATATTAATACAATATTGAAATTCAAAATATTAAAATAAATCTAAAATTAAAAATGAAATAAATTGTTTAAATGCTACAAGTTAATTTAGGCATCACAACATTGTAATGTACAGTATGAAAAATGGAAATTCATTTTGAGATTGTATTTAACAATGCTATTGAATTCATCATGTTTTTAATAATTTAACATTGAGCAAGCATTTTTCAATATATTGTGCAACCCTAATTACTTCATCTTTTATATGCACTTGAAAAATAGAACAAAAATGGCCTTGTAACACTGTCTATAATTAAATGGCATATTAAAATATGTTGAGGTATCTAACTAGCTGTTTCTGTTGTAGCTGTTTCTGTTTTAAAAATGACGTCACAATCAGAATTTTAATTTCATTATTTTTTTATTGAATTTTATGCAAGCAAACCAATGAACAATACAAATGCTCACAATACAAATGAATAAGAACTTAGAAATCAAATAGCAGCCAGAAAAATCATAAGGATGAACAGATGGGCAAAAGAAATGCTGGAGAAGTCAGAATTTTCATCAGATTCCAAGTTGTAATTCCGGTTTGACAAATTACGGTCATTCTGATATAATGTGAGCACAGCATTTGTATAAATGAATCGTAGTTTCAGGTTCTAACACAAGACTAATCTGATACCTACAGGAAAGCAGGGGCGAAGTGTCTGGTGCATTGCAAGATGGGCGTCAGTCGTTCGGCCTCCACTGTGATCGCATATGCCATGAAGGAGTACGGATGGAATCTGCAGCAGGCCTTTGAGTATGTTAAAGAGCGGAGGGCTGTCACCAAACCCAACCCATCGTTCATGAGACAGCTGGAAGAGTATCAGGGAATACTGATGGCCAGGTAAATATGTAATTTGAATGCTTGTGAATAGCAGGAAATGTCTGTGTGCATTCAAATATTTAAACATGCAAGTATGCCACTCACTCAAATGACCATAGTCACGTTCATCTCTGTGTTAATGACACTGTTCTTCTCACAGTTGATTATGGGGCTCTGATCGTATTCTTTGAGAAGTTACTGTGGCTGTTCGACCACATTCCACTCAGTAACTTATGCTTCTTTGATCGTGTGCTTGCATCTCAGAGGTTGTAGGTTTGTGCATGTGGGCGGGTATGCATTTGCAACACAATGCTCTTTGCACTTCCTGTAAAATTACTGAATGGGGTTATTCACGTTTTTTTTTTAAGTCTGACAAAACCACTCACAGGAGACTTATTTCAAAAGCATACCGACCCCAAATCTTTTTATTTCAGCCGAGCAAGGAAAATCCTGTTTTCCATGGTATGGCCCCTTTAAGATGAACAAAACTGCCAATTCATTTTTGGTAGTTATTTATACCACAGTTGGCATTTCTTTTGTCTTGTACCGCAAGCTGTTGTGTGTACTTTAAGTCCTTAAATAATGTGTTGTTACAGTCAATAGTCGCTCCGCTGATTAGACCAGAGAGTGTGAAATAAGACAAATGTGCTGTGAGTGACTCTTTGTTCTTCTGCAGGACTATGTGTTATAATTCATTAGGAGTTTTCTGGCCTGACAACAATAACCAATAATCAACTATTTGTGCAGCATGAAACATACAGAATATGAAAATGGCTTGTTGTTACTTACAGCAGATGATCCCACTTAAAACTAGCCCAAATACAATGTAACATGCTGTGTAGATGAGAATGAGAAAGAATGAGGCATTTACATAGCGATTTCATATGCACTACTGTACACCCAAAGCGCTTTACAACCATGTCAGGGCTCTCTCCTTAACCACCACCAGTATGCAGTATCCACTTGGATGACGCGACGGCAGCCACAGTACAACGGCGCCAGTGCGCTCACTAGGGATGGAACGATTACCGGTTTCACGATAAACCACGATAAAATGTACTGACGGTTGGTAATATCGTTAAAAATTGTATTATCACGATTTGTTTGATTATCACGATTGTGAAAACTCGCGGTAAATCCCGTCCAGCCAGCGTCAGTCTAGTGCAGGCGCAGCCGCGTAACGCGCAATGATGTTTTTTGAATGAGAAGAAAATGGCGGAAGGCAGTGACAGTGCCGGGAGGTTTTTCAGCCTTCTAAAAGGACCAAATCTGAGGTGTGTATTTTGGCTTTTACAAAAGTCCTGAGGGAAACTTCAAATCTGCGAAGGCAAGGCAAGTGGACTTTGACCTCAATACTAAAACTACGTCTGGGAAATACTAATGTGAAGCTTGAGCCAAAGACGAACGAACAAGCTAGGGTGACATTTAAGTGATAATAATGTATATTCATTGTACACCTATTACACAGATTATTCTTTACCACATAAATAATTACGGGGACATATTGAATTGAGATTAATGTTTTAAATCTTACCTTTTTATAAATCCATTTTGTACAGTGTACAAAACAATCATCCAGACAAGATGATCACAAGAAGTTATAGTAATAATTATATTTTTAATACAGTCAAAAACAGAGACGCAAGTTGCATTTGAATGAAATGACTGTATCAGTTGTGATACATGGATGCGCGCTGTGTTATAAGGACGGATGAGATCTTAAAGTAATCTTCAGAGTGATGTCAACTAGGCTAAAAACATGGCATTCTTTCAGCTCATGCTTACAAACTGTGAACACACATGCACATTGACACGTGAGACTGGTTATGTCTTACATGATTACTACAAAAAAACAATACAGCAAGAAACTACGGACACACTTTATCAGTTAGACTTATCTATAATTCTACTTTCTGTATGAATAATAATCAATTTTCCATATTTATTGTCAAACAATATATCACCCACGAAAATGTATTGTACACCTCTAGTTCTTTTATACATTTATCCACTGATGGTTAGCTTTTTGATTGTGTTAGTTATTGCCACTCCTTGCATGTTTTGTTTACTCAACCTTTTCTTTTCTCCATACTAGCAAACAGAGACACAATAAGTTGTGGCGCTCTCACTCGGATAGTGATCTGTCGGAGCACCACGAGCCACTCTGTAAGACCACTGCACAGTCTCTCGGGCGCTCTAATTCCCGCAACCAGACCTTCGGCCAGACATCCCCCTCGATACACGAGCTACTGCAGACTCTCACACCCACCTCAGCCAGTGCTACTGGAATTAAGGAGCAGGCGGAGACCGATACGACACCCGGGCGAGACACTCACATTTACAACGGCCTGGGGACCCCGGGTGACAACCTCCATAAACCCACAGAGACCCCCTCCATCCCCAGACCAAGGGCTGCCACTGTGGTCCCGGAGGCCAGATCTGATGTCACTTCTGTGACCGTTGCCGAAGCAGTCTTGCTGGGTCGTCCTCATCCACCTGCCGCTGTACATCACCCACCCTCGTCCCCTAGGCTTCTCTCAGATGCAAAGGCCAATCAAGTACTGCCTGAGCAGCCTGAGGTGTCCAATCTTGTGCCTTTGGAGAAGTCTAGTCCAAAGGTGCTCTCATCTGTGAACGTTAGGAGTAGGACTCCTGAGCCATGCACACAGGCCCCGGACTCTTTAGGGCTGCAGGATCTCAGCCAGCAAGTGCCTAACACGGAGACTGACTGTGCGGGGTTAAGTCACAGCAGTGATGAAGACCATCACCCCAGTGCCACATTACAAAGAGCTGAGCTCTCTACAACCCCTCCCTCGACTCTAAGCACAGACCGCATTGACTTCTTCAGTGCCAGAGAGAAGTTCCAGGGCCTTTCTCAGGAGGGTCAGATCCGCGGGACTCCTGAGCAGGTGGTGCAGCAGGCGCCTCGGGACAAAAGTCCGAGCGTAGAGACCAAACGGCTTCTTCCTGACAACCCTATCAAAGAGGAGGAACAGAAAAAGGTAAGTGGGTAATGAATAATGGTGGGATAGTGGCATTTTTGAAACTTCACATTGTAACTTTGAAAATCTGTCATTTACTCGCCCTCATATAGTTCCAAAACTACAGTCAAACCAAAATGTATTCAGACACCTTCAACATTTTCTCACATTATCATAGTTTACTCGCTATAGTTTCGAAAATGGTAATAAAATATGACAAGAAGTCTTTAAACTAGTTAAACTGTCTCAGAACAAATTCATCTTGATAATGTCAGAAAACTTTGATAGAAAGGTATGACAACCAATCAGCTGTCAGCTGTTAAATTTAAGTACACAATTAGATAATACCAATTTTGGTCAACCAATTACCAAGCAATGCTTTATTTTGTTCAGTCTGTGGTGTAAAAGGTCGCATTAGCAATTAAAGAAAAAACACTTAAGCAAAACATGGTCAGGTCAAAGTGTCTGAACAAAAGTTTTATCAATTTTACTGGTAGTCCACTGTATGAAGAATTTTTGGGTATAATGTCACAGTTTATTTTGCTATCTTCACTTACATAAATTAACAATAGTGTCCTGCACCCACTAGTAAAATTTATATCTGGTGTCTAAATAATTTTTGGTTTGACTGTATACGATTGCTTTCTTCTATGAGACACAAATAAAGATATTTTGAATATTGTCCATAAAATGAAAGTCAGTGTAGAACAATATTGTTTTGTACTCCATTGACTTTCATTAAATATCTTCATTTATTTTTGCAGAAGAATGTAAGTCATACAGGTTTGGAACAACAGGGTGAGTAAATGATGACAGAATTGTCATATTTGGGGGGCTTGTTCATTTAAAGAATCAACAAAACTCGTTTTCATGAACTTTAAAGTATATGTAATGATGCATTAATGCGCTACAATTCTATAATTGTTTTTAATTCGATTCTTGCAGAAATAGACAAAAGCACAGTGTTAACTATCAATGAAAGAAATAAATCTCTATGAATGACTATAAATGCTTATTTAGATAGCTAGACAAATCTTTGAATGTATCTGTCTTAATGTTATGTTATCGTCCTGCAGCAAGGGAATAATGTTCCAGAGAGTAAGTGTCAAACTTTATTAAAATCAGGATCCGTTCTCATACCGTGTCTCACCCATAGCCATGTTTGAGTGAAGTCTCATGCCCTACACTGCCACCCACTGTTGATGAGAAATGTTGCATGGGATCATTCATCTGTCTGATCAAGTTGCATTTGAGTTTTATGCACATGTAGAGTGAAAGATGAAGTGTGTAATTACAGTTGTTTTTACCCATTCCAGTTCCATGTTCCCGTTTAAACTAAAAGAACATCAAATGTATATTGATTTACTATAAAGTTTTAACACTAGCTGTTTCCATCCCAGCTGCCAATTTAATTTATACCAAAAATCTGAATGTCCTGAACACAACTTGCGAATAAAGCAGCATTTCCATCCGATGTGTTCATAAGAACAAAATTGTCACTTCTGGGAAAATTGGTGCAAAATTCAATTGGAAGTTGGAATCACTGGGAAAGCCACTGTGGCTCTTTTATTGAATGTAACAAATTACTTGCGGGTTCAGTAATAGTATCCAGTCATCTGACAAAAGGCCGTAACCATGTCTGGAACATTTTTTTTATTTTTATAAAGCATAAAGAAACAGAACAGTAAATAAAAAAATTCTAGATCAATTCTAATTGGGAAATAATCATTTTGGGACTATTTGCAAATATTTGCATTTATTTGTGTCAAGTATATTGTTAGTCCCAAGATTCTTCACGTTAGTGAATAAATACATAGATCTGCTGTTCCCATTTGGATTCCCTAGTGGTCTGGTGGTAGAATTTTTGTAAACAGTGTCAGTTCCGGGTTCTAATCCGCCCTCATTAAAATCAAAGATGTTCATCAATGATTGTATATTAAGATTAGGGATACGTTGGCATTAAATCGATAGATTGACACGCTCGTCTGTGTGAAGACGAGCCAAAAGAGAACGTAAACCCCACCTGCTTTGATTTGATTGGCCATCTCAATAATTTTGAGCGCTTTTAGACCGCTGAGGCAGACCAGACTAAAAATTTAACTTTTTTTTGTCATCCTAATATACAGAGTGCTGCGTAATGAAGAGCAGCAAGGCAGTGCAAGAATTTCAAATATTGGGGGGGACAATTTGGCCATTTCTAATTATTGGAGGGAACTTGTTTTGATATGCATCTATGAACCACCCAGAATGCAATAGCAATCACATGGTAACGCCCTGGCAACATCCTAGTATCAAGGTTTAGCACAGGCAAGCACTGTTCACATTTTATCTACTTATTTTTGCAATTCTGCTTTGTGCCACTAGAGGCACAAACATTATACACTTCACCTTTAAATCACTAAAAAATGTACGTACATATTCAATACAGATGACCCCCCTATGCTCCTGTGTTTCTGCTACAGGAGAGCTGCAGTGTCTCAGTCCATAACATAGTTTCAGAAATGGAGTCCATACAGCACAGTGTAACCCCTCCCCCCCTTCCTACCAGCCAACCTGTTTCCAGTAGCAGCAGTGAGGAAGAGGAGTTCACTCCAGCCACATCAGCAGAAGCTGAAACTGAGAAGGTGGAGCATGCGAAAGATTGGCCAGAGGGCACCGTGCGCCGAGCCACCAGAGAGCTTGAGCAGAAGATCAAGCAGGTGGTCTCGTCAGTGGCACCGGTTTCCTCTACCCCCGCATGTCCGTCGCGACGCTCCCCCGTCAACACCAGCAGCAGAGAGAAAACTGAGGAGACCTCAACCCACACGCACCTCACATCTGATCCAAGCACTGTGTCAACACACCATCACCAGCCTCAGAACAACACGGACAAGATGGAGAAAGACGAGAGTCTTTCGGCTGAAGAGGACAGAACAGGAAGCAAAAGCGAGAGACCACTCAGGGAGGGAGAGCACAGGAACAGCGGCCTCACGCACTCAAGACAAAGCCATTCCAATTCATCTCCAGTTGTGGTTCTCCAGCTTGAGGGAATCACTGAGCAGGAGAGTTACACTGACTTTGACTGTCCCCTGGGACGCTGTCCAAAGGACATGAGAGAAACCTGGGAAACCCTGAAAGAGCTTGGGGCGTTCCTCTGGCAGGTGAGTGGCTGCTTGGACAGGCGGCTGAGCCAGCCTTGGTCAAGGAGGGAGCAAAGAAAGGGTCGGGCTACGCGAGAGAGGACCAAAGAGGTGGAGGCTCGGATCCGGCAGGCTGGACTGACCCCACCCTCAATGATGAAGCGATCGGCCTCGTTGGCCAAGCTTGGGTCGTTGGAGCTCTCGACCATTGACCTGAGCGAACTTGACTTGATTCCCGCCTTACTCCCTGCTCCCACCAATAAGCCACGGCCCCACTCCTATAGTGATGATACCTCAAAAAAGAAGTGTGTTTTGCCTCGCTGCACTCCTGCTCTCCCTTCCTCGTCTGCCTCTCCTGTTTCGTCCACTGGATCTCATACACTCGGACACGCAGAGAATAATGATAAGACTAAAGAGGGGGAATATAGTGACTATGATGTCATGCCACTGCCACTCTCCTCACCCTCCAGTCAATGTTGGAGGGAGGATAATGCACAGGAGGAGGCAGGTTACGCCCCGTTACCTGCTCCTGCCTTGATATCCGTGGCAACACGCCAACAATATGGGAGGACACATCCCCTGCGGAGGCTGAAGAAACGAACTGTTAACCCTTACCACACTATGTGACTTTTATTCTGTGTGTGTGAGTGTACGTGTTTGTGCCTGCAAGTGTGAATTTGTAATTAAAGGGATATTTCATCCAAGTATGATAATTCTGTCAACATTTACTCACCCTTGTGTCAATCGAAACCTTTTCCATTTCTTCTGTGGAACACAAAAGAAGTCCATACATTGAAAGTCATTGGGGTCCAAAACCCCAGACCCCATTGACTTTCATTGTATGGACAATGACATTCTTCAAAATATAATTTGTAGTTTTTCCGTAGAAGACAAAGTCTTACACTTTTGGATCGACATGAGGGTGAGTAAATGACAGAATTGTCATTTTTGGGGCGAACTATCCGTTTAACTTGCCACGCATACCTCAGTGGGCCTTATCCAACCTGGAAATAAAACAATGTGGACATTTTAGAGCACAATGTGATTTGAATGTTTTTGGTGGGATTGATGGCTCATAAAATAGGAATTGTGTAATCCTGACCCATCATTTGAGTAGGAAAAAAATAGCTGCTCTGGAGGAATTATGAAGTGCTATGACTGATATACTTTTTGCACAGTGTCTATCAGGTCACTCTTTGCATACTTTGGTAGTACATTACCACTTCATCCTTTACCTGTCAGTCTATGAACGAAACCCACAATTTTCTCTGCTGAATTGGATTCTGGAGGTGTGTGTGTGTATGTGTGTGTGAGTGTTGGGGGTTGAAGGAGAGCCATAGAGGAGTGTGTTTAAATACAATTAGAAAAGAATGACATGTAATTGTGAGTGTACAATTATTACAGATGTGAGATTAATATGTGTATGCATGTTGGTTTAATGAGAATGGGATCAGTTCTGTGGTACTCGTAGAATGTAGAGTTTATGGGCCTCATTGTACGTATGTATATTTTGTGGATGAGTATGATATGTATACTTAAACATGAGCGTGTGTATATTTTCTGTCTGTTTTCGGTGCAGTTTCTTTCTTCAGCATTTTCTGTTTTATTAAAGGGACAACAAAAAGGAGACTTGGGGTATTTTAATATGCACTTTTTATTATTGTTTTACTTCTTTTTTTTAAACTGTGGTTTGTATTCTGGAAGCATGCTTGCAGAGTATGTATTTAGAGTTGCTTGTAAGGGTGTTTGTTGTACAGTACAGAAAAGAAAAGAAAGAAAATTAAAATGTGTCTTTCTGTTTGTTGCAAGACTGGAAGAATATTTTCTCTTTTTATTGTGCTTAAACTGTGACAATTAAAGAATTTCAAATTCACAAAGTATTTTTTGGTATTTTGGGGGAGGGGGGGTGGTATTTTATGACATGGTTCCCACGGTCGTAAATGATAATAAAAAACCTGAACACTTGGATTTTTTTTACAAAGTATTATTTTTCATGCCTAAAAAAATGTCTTAAAATGTCAGGGGAAATTATTTTTTGTAATAAATAGGAATTGCTCTTAGTGAGTCCAGTCTCTGTAATAATAATAATCATTATCCAGTAATTATGAATGACAAGAAAAGTAATGGAAATCTATTGGTCAAAAAGGGTGGGAACCCTGTATTAATGTAAATGTTTTACTTATAGAGTTGTTCATATTGTTCAGGACGAAGTTAAGTATGTTTGACTGATGCTTGCTACACTTTAAAAACTAAACATGTACATTTGATCAGACCTTCCAAAAGTAGCCTGTTTTTTTAGTCATAGCAGATAATATTTTGAAATAAACCTAACAAAAATGTTTTTTACAGAGTACAGTAATGCATGAAAGCTATGTTCAGAAGGTATAAATAAATGGAATATCTGATTGATTTTATATTTAGAAGATCCACAGAACTGATGTATACCTAAATCAAGGGTGCAAAATGCAGGGCTTTATGCTGTGCTCACAGCCACCTGACCTCGGTGAGTGCTCCCACTGCAATCTATAGCCCTGTCACCGGCCTGAGAGAAATAGCCCGACACCGACAGCCGTTTCGAAAATAGACAGGACCGCCTTGACCCCCCTGCCCATACTCTATGGCAAGCCATTTTCACATTTAACATTTGAATTTCTAGTTGGTAACTAGTATATATTCAATTATTACACCGCTCTCTGGAATACTTGATTGTGATTGGTCTGTTATGACATCCCGAGGTCTGATAATGAGACCTTATTTTGTGAATGTGCGAGACTTCTGATTCATTAGCCGCAATAGGGAAATAACAATATGAATAGTGCAGTAGATGGTAAAAAATTGTGCTACAAACCAGTTTATAATTACGACAATACAATAAAATATGATAACTAAGAAATAACAGTTTGCAATATTATGCAGTCAAATTAACAAATGGCCACGCCTGCTTTTATGTGAAAAATAAGGTGGATAACAGACTGCTCATCCAGGTATGTGAAGCTGATGCTTGTTTCATGTCTCTCGAATCACACCGCAAATTCGCTCTCTCTCCTATCATACAAACGCAGTGGTTGGTATTTTGTGACTCAATTATTGATGAAAATTCTGTCATTAATTACTCACCCTCATGTCGTTCCAAACCTGTAAGACCTTCATTCATCTTCAGAACACAAATTAAGATATTTTTGATAAAATCCAAGAGCTTTCTGACCCCACACATACCCCTTTTCCACCAAGGCAGTACTGGTGCTGGTTCGGAGCCAGAGCCAGAGCCTAGTTTCAAATCGGTTCTTTTTCTTTCCACACCCAAAGCACCAGCTTCGAACCAGAAAAAGTGGTTCTTAAGTAGCACCAAATCATTGCTGCTCTAGAAGTAAGAGCCACTTGCGTCAGCGGCTGGGGGTGGGGTTAACATGACCAACAAGATGAACAGAAACTTGTGACTGGCATTTTTGAATTAGCAGCTAATCGAGATAATAGCTGCTCGATTGTAATCTCCGTCTATACAAATTACGGCGAGCTGCACAAATGCGTTGGATTCGTTGTGTTTTGATGCCGATGTAGGATCGTAAAGCCATGTGCATCAATAGTAACGCAATTCATATGTTACGCAAAACAATTTAATATGTTTTAAAGGTTAATCATATTTTTTAGGGGGGCTGGGCAGAAGTTTAGGGGCTAAAGCCCCCCTAAAAAACGCCTAGTGACGCCCATGGTCACAGTCATATTGCACAGACAATTGATCCGTTATAAAAGCGAGAAGTAGCGTGCAGGTACGCTTAAGAGTAAAATGTAGAAGTGCCGGTACTGCGTACCGATGAGTACCGCCCCACTTCGAGCACTGGTATCAACATATACAAAATATACAAATATTTAGTATTGTAATTATTTTTTTACTGAAAAGCCACGTAGTAAGTTGTAGGATTGTACATTACCTGTTAAATG
The DNA here is from genome assembly GCA_039654625.1 of Rhinogobio ventralis. NCBI lineage: Eukaryota > Metazoa > Chordata > Actinopteri > Cypriniformes > Gobionidae > Rhinogobio > Rhinogobio ventralis. The sequence continues at coordinate 24,150,523 of CM077208.1, read as the reverse complement.
TTCACCTAGTTAATCTTGGTTCCAAGCCATTTATACCAGAAACTGTCTATTAGTTTTAAGCTAATAAAATTTTTCAGCTCAAATAAATATTTCATGTTCAATTATTATTTACTTATGGCAATGGCAAAACACAAAAAGCAGAATATAGAAAGCAAATAAAAACAATGAACCAATAAAATAATAGTAAAATATGATACAAGAGTGCTTCAACTTATTAAAATAGCGGTAAGATACAATGGAAGAGTGCTTCAACATGGATTATATGCCTTATCGGACAAAAATATTTTTAAACTTAGACTTAAAAACAGATAAAGATGGGCAAGTCATTCCAGAGTCTGGGGGCAGCTACCAAGAAAGCGCGGTCACCCCTACACTTCAGCCTCAACTTGGGGATAAACAAGAGTCTCTGGTTGGATGACTGGAGTGATCTGGTTGGACAACACGATATTCTGTTATCTATAGCACGAGTTCAGGCTTTTATTTGGCATGCTCTTTATACGCAAAAGTAATCTTTTACGTGCATCTGGTATGCAAAATTTACTCGTTTGGTAGGATTAGTTGGGTGTGTATATTTCAGATCATATGCATGCGAAAAGTGTGTATCATATGTACACTAAAAAAGTGTGTCATATGCATCAAAAAGGTAAGATGGAGCCATACAATTTAGTGATTTATAAACGAGAAGTAATATTTTAAAATCCACTCTATAATGCACTGGCAACCAGTGTAAGGAACATAAAACTGGAGTGATATCCCATTTATGAGCACCCGTCAGCAGTCTAGATGCCGCATTTTGAACTAATTGTAATCAGGACAAAGCTGATTGACTAATCCCAAAATAAAGTGAGTTATAGTAATCCAGCCTGGAAGAGATAAAGGCATTTATTACTTTTTCAACAATCATGCTTGAATTTATCTGCCTATCAAATTTCAGAGATTCATCAGATACAACACCCAGATTTTCCCCCCATGGTTTCACACAAGAAGACAGTTAGTTTGGGGGCATTAAAAGAATCGGAAGGTTCAAATACTATAATTTCTGTTTTACTCGCATTGAAATTCAGAAAGTTTGGGGACAACCAGGCCTTTACATCTGACAAACAGGCCATAAGAGTGTTCAAACCATCTGAAATTCACTTAAAGTGCAGATACTTTTGGATGTCATCAGCGTAACAATGTAATTAAAGCCCATATTTCCTAAAGATAGAACCAATTGGGAGCATGTATAAGGAAAAAAGAATAGGACCCAAAATAGATCCCTGGGGAACCCCACCGGATAACACAGCATTACTAGAAGTATGTTCTCCAATCTTAACTGAGAAACTTCTGTTGGTAAAATAAGATTTGAGCCACTCCAGGGCACTACCTTTAATGCCTGCACAATGTTCCAAACGGGCAATAAGACCAGCATGATCTACTGTATCGAATGCAGCAGTTAAATCTAAGAGCATTGTCGCCAGAACCACAAGCTATTAGTACACCATTAAAAACCTTCAACAATGCAGTCTCAGTGTGTTTTCTGAACCCAGATTGAAAAAATTTCAAAGCAATTGTTTGAGGACTGTTTTTTTCCCAAAATCTTAGTGATAAAAGACAAATTGAAGAGGGGTCTAAAATTGTCTAACACTGTGAGGTCTAAGTTCTGTTTTTTAAGCAAGGGTAGACGGTTGCATGTTTTAGCAGATCAGAACTATTTATCATAATCAGAAGATGGAAAACAACATCAAAGACTTGTTTAAGGAAATATGAAGGGATAACATCAGTAGAAGAGCCTGAAGGCTTAAAGTGATCTACTATTTCTTGAAGAATGAGTGCCAGTAATGGGTCTAAACTGACTAAAAACAGCAGTACAACTAGGGGAAGTAGAGGAATCAGAAGAATAGGGAGTTATCCCCAATCTTAGATCCCTTATCTTATTGATAAAGAACTTGAGAAAATCTTAATACATAGATGAAGACACATCAAGCAGAAGGGTTGATAGTGGTTGAAGAGTTTTCAGCCTATGACAGTTCTTATTTTTTCAGTAAAATACCTTGATTTTGCTACTTTTACCGCTATCTGATATTGGGATAACGAATCTCTTAGCATTTCAAAAGAGACCTGTAGTTGTATGTGGCAAGTAGCCTGTGTAATAAGCAGGATCATGTAATGTACAAATATAAAGCCCTTCTGAGTTTATTTTGCAATAAAACAATCCACTTCACCCCTTCAAATGTTAGTTAGTTTAGTTACTGTACTGTTCAAAAACTATTAAAATATAATCTATTGCACCTACTTGTACTTAATAGAAGCAAAGGAACATATACTGGTATTTAATATATACTAGTGACTATTTTAATTGATTTTAGTCGGAATAAGTACTATAATCTATTGAACAGTTACAAGTAGGCCTACTGTACAACTAAAAATAGATAGGCTGACTATAGTCACTATTGGACTAGTACATAAAACAAATTAGGCCTATCTGTTTTATGTTACTATTTTTAGTGGTGGACAGTAACAAAGTATTTTTAATTTGTTACCGTACTTAAGTAGCCTACATTTTTCAAGCATCTGTCCTTTATCAGAGTATTTTTATTTTGGGAAACTCACTACACATTTCAAAGTATAATATTGTACTTTTTACTCCACTACATTTCATAAAAACATGTTGTTCCTCGTTATTTTAAACTAAAGAAATCACCTGCACCGAGACATGATAGCAGTGTCTGATTCAAGAACTTTTTTTTTATTACTTTTTTTTTAGATTCAATTATTGTTGTGCAGAAAAAATAAACTTGACTGTTACACACCAGCGACCCTATACATTTTTTTACAAAAAATTAAAGGGAAAAAAATAATATTTTTTTCTTGTTATATTGTTTAAAATGAATTGATTGAGGAATACTAAGAAGTTGTTGATGTCTAACTAAAAAATCAATGAGGAGGAGTAATAGGTAATAAATGCTGTCCCGGGTCACTAAGACACGAGGTATGCATTTAAGGGTTAAATTGGTTCACAATTTTCACTGATTGCATCTGTTCTCGAATCAACAACTCACTGATTCAAATGATCTGGTCAGAGCGAGCCTCCAGTTAACAATTCACTGAATTCACAAGTCTGACTCGAAATGAGCCAAGAACGGGAGGTCCTCTGAGCTTGAGCGCGAGCGACTGATGCCGCAAAAAATAAGTTACTAATGCAGAATTTTAGGATTTATTATTGTAAATGGAAATCATATTTAGCTCACAACTGTCAGTTGTTTGTGAACTATATCTGCTGCAAAAGGGCAAGCTGTTTGAATGTGGACATGTCCAGATTTGTGTATTACCATCTGGATGCGGGAAGGTTTTAGGTAAAAACTAAACATAACATTAAAATAATGCAAATTAATGCTCATGCATCTACCCTTCTGCTGTATCAGTTTCAAATTATGTAGAGGTTTTTGTTGTCGTTGTTAACACATTTTGCCCTATGTCTATGTCTGTTTTTATATTGTAGGTTTATATTTGTCAACACACTTTTACACACATTTTGTTTTTCCTTATTGTTATATACTATATGGTATATTTTGTTATTTTTACTTGTTTGCACATTTGAATTATCAGGAATTATCAGTAGGCTAGTAGTTATCAGCGTATGACAAGTTTTGTTAATAAAATAAAACATTTTCTTACTTGCAGATCAATGCATGTCTGCATAATCTTCCTTATTGACAACTAGTGCTGTCTACTTGACAATTCATAGGATGGAGTAGGCCTAATAAAACTCCAAAATAAATTTTTAAAAAAATATTATTTTTTACTTCTTGTAGGCCTACTTTTGTACTTTTACTCAAGTAAAAGGACTGGGTATCATTACTTTTCCTCAAGTAGGCCTAGTTGATTTGTGTACTTCATCCACCACTGCTTATTTTTCAAAGGATAATTGTTAAAGCGGCTTGCCATACACAGCCTATACACCCCGTCTGTGCACTTATCCAGTCCCCCCCAATCCATCGCTCTCTCTTCTCTCTCTCTCTCTCTTCTCTCTCGATGTTCAGGAACAACTAGTGAGGACGAACTCGCACTAGTTCTGCGAGTCCGTACCAAGTTTGTGACCTGGAATAAACGAGACGCTTCTAAAAGCGCTGCGTCCAGAGGAGACGTTAACCGTCTTGAGAAAGGGGAGAGCAAATTTAAAGACAAAATCAGCGTATATTCCCCAAAGACAGAGGTAAGTGCTTCATTTGATTGATAGTTATGCAGTTCCTCGTGATGGAATGCTGCATTGTGACGACACGCGCGTTGTCTAGTTTTGTAAATTCTGTTCTTTTTTTTTTTTACGTACTGGCTGTGACATCATCATGACCTATCAGTGCAGCACGTTCTGCTTGATTATTGAGTTGCTGTAGGAATATCTATAGTTAAAGACCAGGTGTGCGCGGAGCTTACTGAGAAGAATAACCGAGGTGGTATACACTGACATTGGCATATTTTCATTCTGTCCCTTTGTAAATTTGGAAGGATCGTGTCTGGAGGGGACAGAGAGGGGAGACACATGGTTAGTTTGGTATGACTATATTAGGAAAGTGGCCGTGTCTGAAGACAGTGAGGGGGCCTTCTCACATGGGACAAACTGTTGTGTGGTTTAAAGACACTGATTTCTGAAGGGGGTTTAACAACTTTACCCATGTGTTGTAGGCTAGTATCAGTAATTGTGTCTCAAACTTTGATATTAACATTGTTTCTGCTATAAATGAAAGTAGATATGCATGTGTAAATTACAAACAGTGCCAAACTTACACATAACGCGAGTAGAAAACATGGATGTTTTAAATTATGCACATGAATTGTGGTAATTAGATATGCTTGTTTAACATAATTATTGTCACCACCTAGAATTTTAATTCAAAATGGTAAACCTGGCAAATATTTTAATTAAAAACAGTAATATAAAAACAATTTATAACTAAAAGCTTTCAAAACACAGTAATACATGTCTGGTCATCTACTTTGTGGAATCAGATGATACCAGATGAATGTTATTTAGCATCAGTTAAAAAATGAATAGTTCTGGTCCTAAAATTTATGAAATAGGATTATGCTTAAAAGTGTTTTAAGGAAAATTTGCATGTAAAAGTTTAACATGTAAATCTTTTCATTTCACTCTGCATCATTGTCAGCACTGATTGCAATCACAAGAAATAAAAGGCTGGATTTAATTGCAAGCAGTGAAAGTTTAATGAAAACAAACTCAAAATAACACTTCTCAGAATACTGGATACAAAAACGCGTAAAACAGAACAACCAACATAATATTGACGAGAACCGACGATCCACTGCCCGCCCTAGACTGCTGGGGGCCCTAAGCAAAACTTTGTAAGGGGGCCCTGTCAGTGCGTTCATAAAAAAACCCAAATGACCCCGACCCCTTAATCTGTTTTTTTTTTTTTTCTCGAGCAGTTTCACTGTCAACCAACAACAGTGAGTTGAAACAGTCAGTAATACAATAAAAAATAAAATTACAAACAATAGGACAAATACAATAGACAAAAGATACAAATGAAATAAATGTAGCCTACTACTAATAATAAGCCTACTATACAGAAATTGAATAATCAAATGTAAAAAAAAATTAAAATAATGCATAGTCTTCACCGTATGAATTAAATATACTTTATTCTTATTAAATTAAAGGTATTCAGTGAAGATTTTCTCATTTACTTTCCCCAACTGTTTATGTTAAGACATGACTAACTGCGTTTAAGTGAAAACTCACCAAGATGGACATTTCAACATATTTTTGTGTATATTTGTCTGTTTAACCCTCATCCTTCCCTTGCACATTTTAACAAATCCTTCCCTCACGGGTCAAAATGACCCGAAGCCCTAAAATTATACTTGAATTTTTCTTTGTCCAGAAAGCTTATTTTATTTAATTTTGGTAATATTTTTTTTCTATTTTTAATGCAATTTTTTGGGAATAAAAATAACACACAATTTCATGCATAACCCTTTTAATTCAGCTCAAAATATCTTTGGGTCATTTGGGTCTCTTGTGGAAAAAAGATAATATAATATGATATGTCATGACTCTTGCCACTAGATGGTCTTATAGCTCTATATAGAGCAAATGAGCTGTTCCACTGGGTCCTCAAGTCATTGCTCTTCAGTATGCATTCAGATACACATGTAGCCTAAAGTAGCCTATACTTGTCCGTGTTTCTCTCCGTCTTGGATCACGCGCAGAGAAAGCCGCCTAGGTAACAGTGTCTCGTTCGCAGTTCTATATGCTTTTAATTCCGGATGGAGTCAGTAAATTACAACTTTAAAAAATCATACATGTTACATGATTTGAATGTTACGTAGGAAGGGCGACAGCGCACCACTTAAAAGGAAAGGAACGGAATGTGTTTTCGTTTTCATAATCATTGGAAGTCAAAATCACAAATGAAACAAATTATATTAATCACACAGCAATAGTCATTAAAGCATTTTTTGAGAGGCCCTATGCAACTTGTGTACTTTGCATATAGGGAGGACTGGCACTGAGACAATGAACTGAACAAACTCAGGGTTTAAATAACACACATCAAACTAATCAATGAAATGGAGAATAGGTGCAGATCGAAATAAATCAATGAAACTAAACTCAAACACAGGAAATTGAAATAAAACAAGTGCAAAACCCACCCATAATAGACATTAAACCCAGAATACCTGTATTAATCAATTTTACTTTCTTACCTCAGAATTTTTTTTCCTGGTAATCCTTAAAGCTAACTTCTGCTGTCGCTAATTTCTAATTGGTTAAACGGACGTCGATATCATTCAGTCTGTGTTACAACACTCCCAGCTCTTGCCCAGCCATGGCTTGTTCTCTGTTGTTCAGTAGGTGCTATTTAGGGTACTTTTGTGTTGATGGTGCCATGTTTATGTCAATGATCTGTTGAAACCAGTGTTGGGGAAAGTTACTTTTAAAAGTTATGCGTTACAATATTGCGTTGCCCCCTAAAAAAGTAACTAATTGCATTAGTTACTTTTTATGGAAAGTAATGAGTTACGTTACTTTTGCGTTACTTTTTCTCACCTGTGCTGGGCTTGCTTGTTTGTTTTTTAATAACAACAAAAACCAACAAACAAACAAAAGTAATATTTTTGGCAAATGTAAAGGCCCTTTCACACCAAAAGTGAAATGAATAAACCTCAGGCTGAAGAAAATGCAAATTCATGCCTGTACAGTAGAGGGCGCAGCAACAAACCTTTCAGCGGTGCTGGATTGCAGACACAAAAGAAGAAAGCAAGCAATACAAAACAAACAAAATGTAACACAAATGTGATGTTTAACTAAATTCATTTGAGCTTATTTGTATGGATGAAGTGGATCATTGAAGGTCAGCAGCAAAGACTGTTAATAAAGTTAATAAAGTGAGATTAAATACATAAAGTGTATTTGTATTATTTAACATATTGAATTATTTCAGGTTTGTATAATATTCTTGAGTTTGCGTTTCACTGTTTTTATTATTTTTGAGGAATACTGAATCTTTTTTTTGTGATGAGTAAATGCATGTTCACATTTAGTCAAGAACTACAATAAACATGTTCACTTAAAATAAAAGATAATTACACTACAGTGTACAGTAGTGTGTTTATCATAGTTATCCCTATCTCCATAATATTTCCTTATTATTATTCTTAAATTAGTATTACTGTTATTAATAACTATAACTATGTGTTCAATGTAATATGAGTAATGCTGTATATTACTGTAATTTTAATATGAAGCTGTGTATTTAGAACTTTAAACAGGCCAGTATTTGAGGAGGCCCAAGTAATGTATCTCACTGACATTAATAAAGCAATTAAATGTTTTATTATTATGATTATGATTATTTGTTTTTGTTACTGTCATTGGCGTAAAATGATAATACAAGATAATTACTATCATACATACATTTTAATGTAAAAACAAAATCACAACATACAGGTTTACAGGTTAGTGTCTCATCAGACATTTGTAATTTATGTTGTACTAACCTTTTAGTTGCAGTTTACTTGTAAATTGGAAAAATCTGTTTCATGAAATAAAAAACATGTTTTATTTAAAAAAATCCAGCATTTATTTAAATGACACAATAAAACAACAGACAAGTCAATAGTCAACACAAACAAATAACAGTTTGATAGTTATTGATTTCTGAGCAACTTTACCATGTAGTATACACAAAATAATAATTAAATATTGTATGTATTATATAGGCTATTTTGTGTGTGTGTGTGTGTATATATATATATGTGTGTTTGATACTTTTCCACCCTTTCTCTGTTTTTCACAGCCATGAGTCGCAGCATTGTGCGCCAGAGTAAGTTCCGGCATGTTTTTGGGCAGGCGGTGAAGGCGGATCAAGGTTATGATGATATTCGGGTTTCCAAAGTGACATGGGACAGCTCATTCTGTGCAGTTAACCCAAAGTTCCTGGCAGTTATAGTGGAGTCCAGTGGCGGCGGAGCCTTTCTGGTCATGCCTCTCTCAAAGGTAAGTGCCTTGAGAGAACTTCTGGAACATGTGAAGTTTATGGCTCTGCTTTGTCATTAGAAATAGTGCATTGTCATGGTACAATAATACAATATGTGGTCAAATTCAGTGGACTTTATACATGTTATATGTATGCCATACAATCTTTGTTGGTAACACTTTATTTCGATAGTCCACTTTAGACATTCTACTAACTATAAGTAACTTTGCAACTACATGTCAGCTAACTCTCATTAGTGTATTAGTAGACTGTCTGCTTCATATCTGCCAACACTTTATTGTGATGCTTCCCCAACAGACATTCTACTGATTATCTACAGTCAACTTGTTCTACTAACCCAAACCCTAACTCCTCACCCTAACCTAACACTCTGCTAAGTCTACCAATACTCAAATGAGAGTTAGTTAATATGTAGTTGCTAATAGCTTGTACAATGCCTAAAGTGGACCATCGAAATAAAGTGTAACCCCTTTGTCTATCCCTTCATCTTCATGGGACTATATTTATGGGTATGTTTGTTCAAGAGTCTCAACTGGGGCTCATGTTAAGGGTGCCCATCCCCCACATGGGCTTCCATTTCACCCTCATAGAGGCAAAGGGTTTGGACCCCATGGAAACAGAGTACTCAACTTGCATATGTTGTCTGAAACCACTTCTGTGACATACCGCAGCTGAGTTTAGAGATGATAAGTAAGCATTTGTGAGTTGATGTAATCCCCATCATGCATTGCCATCTCTTATCTGTTGAACTTTAGCAGCTTGCATTGCAATATCAGCAAAGCAATGGAAATCGTTATGCCAATATGTAGATCTTATGTCCATGTATCTTATAATTTATAATTTGATTATCACAAATACTGATGGAACTATGATAATATTAAGTACATTTTTCAATATCAGATTTCTACTACAGTTTATTAAAGGGTTAGTTCCCCCAAAAATGAAAATTCTTTCATTAATTACTCACCCTCATGTCGTTCATCTTCGGAAGACAAATGAAGATATTTTTAATGAAATCAGAGAGCTTTTTGTCCCTCCATTGACAGCCTACGCAACTACCACTTTCAAGCTCCAGAAAGGTGTAAAGACATCATTAAATTAATCCACATGACTCTAGTGGTTTAACCTGAATTTTATGAATCAACACGAGTGCTTTGTTTGCGCAAAAAACATAATTTACCACTTTATTTACAAAATATTAATCTCCAATGCACGTTCACGCAACGTCTGCTCTCTCCTCAGCACAACACTCATGTGTCAGGGTGCTCTCGTGAACGTGTGTTGAAGATTAATATTTTGTAAATAAAGTGGTAAATTATGTTTTTGCACAAAGCATTTGCGTTGCTTCATAAAATTGAAGTTAATACTTTTGTGATGTCTTTACTACCTTTCTGGAGCTTGAAAGTGGTAGTTGCGTTGCTGTCAATGGAGGGACAGAAATCTCTCAGATTTCATAAAAAACATCTTAATTTGTGTTCTGAAGATGAACGAAAGTCTTACAGGTTTGGAACGGAATGAGGGTGAGGAATTAATGACAGAAATTTCATCTTTTGGTTGAACTATCCCTTTAATTGCATGTCATCGGTATGTTGGCATATTAGTTTATATCTTCTTTCAGAACTTCTGAAATCTGCCGGTTTCTTCAGAATCCAGCCATACTTATTTCTATCTTCTGTAAGGCTCATCATTAAACTGACACTGACAAATGTAAGCATATGATGTTCCTATTGGGATTTCACAGATGGTTTCACAGTGGTTTCAAAAAGTATTTGGACACCTAAAATGCCTAAATGTCATTGCATTAGTGTAATGTTTAAAACCATGGCTTGTAGCACTAAACATTTTATAAGAATTTAAATGAATGAATGAATGAATGAGACAACAAATATTTATTTCCAATAAATTAAAGACAATATTTGTTTAAATATTAAATATACTTCAATTACTGTAAAAAAAAAAAAAAAAAAAATTGAATGAGCTGGACTGTAGAAAGGGGCAAAATAAAGTTGCTTCCTGGATGACTCAATTTTAATAATCTTTAATTTAATAATGGGGGAAATTTCTGCTGTGACACGGTTGCATGCCAAATGTGGGATGTAGCTAAAAGGGTAAAAAAAAAACATTATTGTTCAGAATTTTGGGGTCAATAAGTCTTTTTTTTAAAAGAAAGGAAAAACATTTATTCAGCAAGGAAATTGATCAAAAGTTACAGTAAATAAATTTATAATATTACAATATATTTATATTTCAAATAAATGGATTTGGCAGATACACAGATATTTGGACACTTAAATTTGCCCAAATGTCATTGCATTAGATAACATTAGTCTACCATTTTAGTCACCTTGATTGTGCCAAGCAAGACGTGTTCCTGGATCAACATATTTTGTTGATCCTGGAACAACATTCCTGACCAAATATTTAGTCCTAACCATATCCCTACCCCGAAATCTAACCCTACCCACAAGTTATACCTAAAATCAGAAGGAAATGATAGGTGAATAACACTGTCAATGAACTGTAAACTTGTCCCTCAAATCTGATTGGTTGATTAGAATGTCGTTCCAGGATCAACAAAGATGTTGAAATTGCTCGCCATGCTCGTCACTCACTGCTCCACAGTTTGTTGGAAAAAAATCTAGATGAGAGTGCAAAAGAATGTATCTGTAGTGCAACCAAGACTTTTGTATGCCTTGAGGAGGTATTCCACCCACAACCTGTAGTTGTCTGCCTTGTTGCTTCTGAGAAAATGTATTGCCTGTAACCGGAAGGCTCACACAGTGCATGGTCAAATGCATCATCTCGAAGAAGTTCACAATTCTGAGGACCAACAAAGACATCTTCCTTTATCTTAGCTTCACTTAACTGTGGAAATTTTTCACGAAAGTACTTGAAAGATGCTTGTGTTTTACCCATGGCCTTGACAAAGTTCTTCATCAGACTAAGCTTGATGTGTAAGGGTGGTAACAAAATCTTCCTTGATTCAACAAGTGGTTGATGCTGAACACTTTTCCTCCCAGGCTCCAATGACTGTCGTACTGGCGTCTTTCTTGATGTAATAGGAATCTCTTGCACGACTATCCCATTCGCAGAGTACAGTATGCAGACCAAGCAAGAGCGCAACAACCTTTAAATCGCCACAAATGGAGATGCTGATTTTGACATTAAAAACATCTTCAATTATTTCTTGTTGTTCCTAATGCATGTGCAACCTTTGTCAGATGAATCACAGTCAAACATAATATATTGATCCACAGCAGTGTATCACATCGGTAGATCCAATTTTTTTGGTTTGGGTACATCCGTTAATGCCCTTTAGTGTAGCCTCTCTGCCGAGTCACGAGCATATATCAGCAGGCCTGGATAGACACGCTATAAATACCCAGCTAGCCATCTCCCCTGTGCTCAGTCTCAGGCAGGCCAAAAGAAAAACTCCCTTTTCAACGCCTCATCACAGGGTTATAAATACACACCAGGAGTATGAGGAGGGGAGTGACTGGAGAAGGAGCAGCCGAACACAGAGCTTACACGTGCTCGCATTAGCTCAACACGAATAACAAAATAACATCAAAGTTATATCGTAATCCATATAGAGTAACTAGAATTCCTAATAGATAAGATGTCTTTAGAAATACATGCTAGGCACTTTCCAAAATTAGGATGGAACAAACAAACAAGAAGCTTTGTGTGTGTCAGTGAAAGGCTGAGCTTAACCATCAGAAAATGTTGATCGTCAAACTAAATATTAAATTAACTTATTAAGTTTTATCGTTTTATCTATTTATTTTTGCAATACTGTGTAACAAAACATGTTTTAAATGTTTATAACCCTGATTTGTGTGATTTTGTACAACTAAACATTCAATGTATGAATGAATGAATTATTTTTTCCCCCCATAAATTAAAGAGAATATTTGATAATATATATGTATTTTTAACTTTGGTAACAGGGTTGAATAGTAGAGATTGATGAACACAGCCTTCAATTTCTATACAATCTGAGAAAATGTAGTGAGCTAGGCTGTAGAAAGGGGCCAAGTTACTTCCTGTGTGTCACAATTATAATAATCTTTGATTTATTAATGGGTGAAAATTATGCTGTGACAGGGCTGCATGCCAAATGTGGGATGCAGGTAAAAGTTTGAGGTCAGTAAGAGTTTAAAATAAATGCTGTTCTTTTAAGCTTTCTATTAATTTAAGAATCATGAAAAAAATTAATCATGGTTTCTACAAAAAGATGTTTTTAACATTGATGATAATAAAAGATCTTCTCACCAAATCAGCATATTTGAATGATTTCTGAAGGATCACGTGACACTGAAGACTGGAGAAATTATGCTGAAAATTCAGCTTTGCATCACAGGAATAAATTACATGTTAAAATATAGTAAAATAGAAAACAGTAAATTGTAATAATATTTCACAATTTTACTATTGTTTACTGTATTTTTCATCAAATAAATGCAGCCTTGGTGAGCACAAGAGACTTCTTTAAAAACATGCCTTAACATTATCCTTTGTTCCTTGTTTTTATATGCTATAGATGGGTCGAGTAGACAAAAACTACCCTCTAGTGGTTGGACACTCAGGGCCTGTTCTGGACATTGACTGGTGTCCTCACAATGACAACATCCTGGCCAGCTGCTCTGAAGACACCACTGCCATGGTAATCATCATGACAGACATTCATAAACATCTCCACTGCCTGCCAGCTAGCCTTGTAGTAATAAACATGTTTCAGTTGCCTTTTTTCACACAAGTGAAGCATGTCTCCATATACAGTACCTGCTCACATTGGAGTGAAAGATCACAGTGACTGGCAATAGTGTTAATATGAAGGGTGATGACTGGAGTTAACGGTCCAGGCATGGGACAGGAGCTGGTATTTATAAACACATGTTAGAAGGGAGCTCTTAGCCAGAAACCTGTTCACAAATAAGCCATTGGTAATGACAGACAAGGAAAGATGGGCCTGAGGTGTCTATAGGAATGAGTCATTCCATTTTCAGCACACACTGGAACACGTGCATGTCCTCATGCACAAACACTTCTGTATACAGTGACCATACAAAGTATTTGGACACTTATGCTGCGTTCGCACCATGTCGTAATTAGCGTAATTTCAAGATGACAACACGTGACGTTCTACTCTTTGTACTGGGAATTATGCATTTCTGTGGCAACACTATCCATGGCTGAATGAATCTGCAGGTGCAGCTCTCAGAAAATTTCCAGCTTACAAGTTGTAATTACGATCTCTACGAGGATGTGAACGCTTTTTACGTTGAAATTTCGTGATTACGGTAATTATGACATGGCGTGATTGCACCCCTAAACCCCACATGTATAAATGTTCTTTGTAATTATTTGTGAAATTGATTATTTCTGAGTGATTTTTTCAGTATATGCCACTGTTCAAACTCAAGACAAACAGGATTTGGACACTGTCGTGGTCAAACTTATGCAGGACATGTTCATAGTTAATGTGATGAGTTATAACTGTGTGAACCTGAGGAGGACTGACTTCATACATCCAGTCGATCAAGATTCATTGTGAAAATAGCTCAGAAAAGTGGTTACTTTTGAGAAAAGCTCTAGAAGTATTTGCTTGCAGATGTCACTTGGTTTGATGTTTTGTATCCACTGTAATGACATTTTGAAAATGTGAGTATAAATACTGAAAGTATTATATAATGTATTGAAAACAGGTATCAGATGCATTTCCTCAAAGTTGAGCAAGATGATGTGAAGACGTATTGTAATATATGAATGCTATTAGAGCTATTTCATTACGCTACATTACAAACGTGAATGGCATGCACTGAATGCACTGCTGTTAGAGGAGGTTAACTGCAGCTGTCATCTGTGCTGGCATTGCTGCTGTGCTCACTGAACGCCACAACATACTGCAAACCAATATATATCTATAAGTATACCCAAAAAGTTTATTCGGGAGGCTGATTATGCTTGTTACTAACTCTTCTATTATGTTACTACAACAAAATTTAAAAAAAAAAGAATTTACATCATACATATTGACCTGTTTAAGCATATGCACAATTATGTGTTATTTTTTTTTACATGCTTTTTAATTGTATTATATTATACAAAGTTCTGTCATGAAACTCTAGATGACGCAAGCTGATAGGTCCTTAACTCAATCTGCTTGCAGTCGCATCATTCTCTATAGGGCACAGCTGATTGGTTCTTGCTGTATCGGTAGCCAATGAGCTCGCTGCTTAACCTTCAAATATTTAGCATGCTTTCAGAAACCCTCCACCTTCCCCAGCTCCACCTGTATAGATCTGCTACAGGCAATTCATGTATGCTATATTGTACAGCAGCAGCATGTCTTAAGGCCCCGATATACTTCAAGCGATATCGAAGAACGAACTTATGTGATGTCATTTCGAACAAAATCAGGCCGAAACGAAATTCGTTTGAAGTTCGTTTTGGAAGTTCGAAAACAGCTTGCAGTTCGCTTTGGCTGGTAAACACCTTTGTACTACCATTGGTCCGTAGCAATTACCTAATAGGTAGGTGTGCGCTGAGGCTCCTTCTCTCAAATGGAAATCTTTTCTGGTTAACTTCGGCCGAGGTCAGACGTCCGCGAGTGAAAACATGAACTTACTGGAGAGCCGCTTTATAGTAACAAATTAAATTGTACTTCTGATGAAACGAGACACTGACTGCTTGATTTTAAGCTATCTATTGTATAAAGTGATATATAAATAAACGTGACGTTACTTTACTAGAGTGCCGTAGAGCTCGTGCAAACATAACCACGTTGCTATGATCAGATGCTTTTCTTATGCTTTATTTAAAAAATGCTTGCTGTTTTCTCAATTTTGTTGTGTGTTTATTTTGATATTGAGAGGAAAGCATGCAGCACATATTTACATATTCATCCAAATGTCTCAGCGGTGTGGGTGGCGTTGGATGTTCGCTAACAGTATATCGCTGCTCAGGTATTTCAAACTTTTACTCCTAAACAAAGAACGAAAAAGAACTTTGCCGTGAGTATATCGGTGCCTTTAGTTGCTCACAGCAGCGTGTCGTGAATGTATTGGCAGTAGCAAGTCCCGTACTTGCTCTGAAGCAGCAGCAATAACAGCAGCAGAAGCAGCGTAGCAGATCTATTTCGCCAAGACCAAACATATCAACATTGTCATATCCATAACCCTCTGAGAGTTGCCATGACAGAAATATTGTATAATAAGTCATACAGGTTGCAGGATGATCTAAAAGTACAAAAATGAATTATATTAAAAAATATAAAATTCTTGGAAGTTTGCTGAGGCCCCCTGGTTGAGAACTATTGCTCTAATACAGTTGTGTTTACTCAGGTATGGCAGATCCCTGACCACACTCCCTCTCGCCCCATCAGTGAGCCCATTGTGGTGCTAGAGGGTCACTCTAAACGTGTGGGCATCATCAAATGGCACCCCACTGCCCGCAACGTACTCCTCACTGCAGGTAAAGATCAGTCTGCATTACTGCCTTTTAATAGGCACTAGCATCTTACTTTTAACAAATGGACAAATGTATAAAAATAAGGTTGTTTTATTGTAAATAAATTAGAAGTAGTTTTCCCGCCATGTAAAGATGGCTTCAATTCAGTGTGCTTGTGTCTCAGGCAGTGATAATCTGATCATCATCTGGAATGTGGGCACTGGAGAACCCTTGATCACAATGGATGACCATCCTGATCTCATCTACAACGTCAGCTGGAACTACAACGGTAGCCTGTTCTGCACCACCTGCAAGGACCGTCGCCTCCGAGTGTGCGATCCCCGGAAAAGCGAGGTGGTGGCGGTATGTATTACGGCATGTTTGTAAGTAAGTATTATGGCATGTAGGAAAACCACAGACCTGTTGGTACACTTAGACCAGACACATTAAGATGTCTATTCAAAACAAAAATGTCATGATTGTGATGGATAAAGTTAACTTTTTTTTTTTCCTGTAGGAGAGACTGGCCCCACATGAGGGCATCCGGCCGATGAGAGCCATTTTTACCAAAGAGGGCAACATTTTCACCACAGGTTTCACCAGGATGAGCCAGAGGGAGCTTGGCCTGTGGGATCCGGTAATGGAGCCAAATTTAAAAGGATAGTTCACTCAAATGAAAATACTGTCATCATTTACTCACCCTCATGTCGTTCCATACCTATAAGACCTTAGTTAATCTTCAAATCACAAATTAAGATATTTTTTAATGAAAGTCCAGGTAATTCAAATTTAGAAGATCCAAAAAGGTTATAAAGGCATTGAAAAATTAATCCATATGAATTGAGCGGTTTAATCCAAGTCTTGTGTGATTGATGTATATGATAAGCAGATATAATTTAGGCCTTTATTCACATATAAACACACATAAATAGGGCTAATCACATATGGTGAACATGGAAGTGTGTCATGCCCTAGAACAAATCTCATTGGTTCTTGAGCATTACACACTCACGTTTGAGCTTCTGTTTACCATATGTGGTGTGCTCTATGTATATGTTGATCATTTTTAGATGTAAATTAAAGAATACAATAAATCTGTTTAGCATATAAAGCAATTGTATTTCTTCACAAGACTTTGAATAAAATGCTCAATTCATATGGATTACTTTACGACACCTTTATGACTTCTACGTCGTTTTGGTTACCTAGACTTTCAATGGAGGGACAGAAACTTCTCAGGTTTCTTTAAAAATATCGTAATTTGTGTTTTGAAGATTAAAGGTGCAGTAAGCGATTTCTGAAAATCGCTGTTGAAAGTGGATCGGACCGAGCACCACAACAATCTTGTAGCCAATCAGCAGTAAGGGGCGTGTCCACTCATGATGGGGGAGGAGAGAGAGTGAGCAAGAGCGAGATTGAAAGACTGTAGAAAGAGAGACGGCTGAGAGAGATCACAATAGAGAAAAGGTCAGAGGAATATCACTGGAAAAAAAAGGGTGATGATCAGGCAAGAGTTTTAGGACCCGCGTTATTATTAGAAAAACTTTCCAGCGCTGGGGAGACCTAAGCGGGAAGGCATGAAAACGGATGCAGAGGTTGCGTTGTTTCTGGTTTTGAGTGTGTGCTGCTGGCAACTAACAAACTCTTGCTTGTATATACTTGTGTACTGTGTTCATTTTTTGTTCTTCCATGTTGTTTGTTCGTAATCTTTGCTTTATTTTTTGCAAAGCTTTATTTTGCTTCGCTTCTGCTATGATAAAGAGACATTGACTCTTGCATTGCGTGTTCCTGCATTTTGGGGGTGGAGCAATGAAAGGAGGAGTGTGTTCGTTTGGGATGATTTCAAGTGTTCAACAATGATTCTCAGAAATCACTTACTGCACCTTTTACAAACTCTTGTGAGTTGTAATGACTTGAGATTGAGTAAATGATGACAGAATTTTCGTTTTTGGGTGAACTATCCCTCTAAGGCTCATTGATAATTCATTATCATTCAGTTTACCTCTATATGTGATTATCAGTTTGATTTCACCAGCCTGGTTTTCTTTCAAATAACTGATGGTGTTAATTTCTGTCATTTTAGACTAATTTTGAAGAGCCCATAGCATTACTGGAGTTGGACACAAGTAATGGAGTTTTATTGCCTTTTTATGATCCAGACACTAACATTGTGTATCTCAGTGGCAAGGTATGACTCCATGTTTCATCTTCATTTGTTATCGTACTCAAGCTGGCACTGTAACATTGTCTCTGTGTCTCCACAGGGTGACAGCAGTATTCGGTATTTTGAGATCACAGAGGAGCCTCCCTATGTTCATTACATCAGCACATTCAGTAGCAAGGAGCCACAGAGAGGAATGGGCTTCATGCCCAAGAGAGGAGTGGATGTCAGCAAGTGTGAGATCGCCAGGTCAGTTTTACATGGTTATACTTGTTGATTTGGAATATTGATCCATTGATATGTGTTAGTTGAGTTAATATATGGTGTACTCAAATGCCTTATGCTTACACTATCATTGAAAATTTGGGGGTCAGATTAAAAAAAAAAATTCAAATAATAAAAATAAAATAGAAAAAAAGTTATTTTAAATTGTAATAATATTTTACAAATAAATGCAGCTTTGCTGAGCATAATAGACAGCTGGTGAAAACATAAAAAATTTACCCCAAATGTTTTAAACGGTAGTGTACTTCATGTGTTTTTGATGTAAGGATTACGTCAAAGTAATTTGTTTTTAAAGCACTTTAAAGTACTACTAGTCTTTACAATATATTGAAAGTATTGAAAGGCTCAATATATAACTAAAATAGACTTCTTAATACTCATTCTGTGTCTTCTTATGCACAATTCATCAATGTATTACGTTCAACAACGTTCACATTAAGCATTCCTGAAGCTTTTCTTTTTCATCATCTAGATTATATAAACTCCATGAGAGAAAGTGTGAGCCTATCATGATGACAGTACCCAGAAAGGTAAGCACTTGCTTATTGTTGAGGTTCATTTTAATTCTGAATGACTAGAACAGTAGTATTGGAAACAAAAGTAGGTTATTGATGATGAAGTCGTCAACTCTTTCTCTTTCTCTTTCTGTTTTTATGACTCCAGTCGGACCTGTTCCAGGATGATCTGTACCCAGATACAGCAGGCCCAGATCCAGCTCTGGAACCTGAAGAATGGATGGATGGACGAGACGCAGACCCCATACTAGTGTCCATGAGGGATGGCTATGTTCCTCCAAAGAGCAGAGAGCTAAAGGTGGCCAAGAAGAATGTTTTAGACACCAGATCTGCAACACGTAGAAGCATGTCTGCTGTAGACGGAAGCAGTTTGCCAGTGAGTAGAATATCTTGCTTATTCTTGGTCTTGAAATGTCTATTTCATGGCTTTTGTTCCTTCACCACCTGCTTTTATCAACACTTCTTTAAAAGCAAATAGGGCTGGGAATCTTATTCAGAACCGAGCTTATTTAAAAAAAATTAATTGGGTACCAGCATACCCTAACAGTGTTTTCTGTGGTTTTGAATCAATAGTGCTACGGCAGAGGAATGTTTTCGCTGTTGCTTGATGTCTGATATCATATCATTAGGACTAAACTAAGTTCTTTTTTATTACATTGTCCATGCAACAAAAAAACATACAATTGATCAGTTTATGGGTACGTTTGCATGACACTGATGTACTAAAAATGAAAAAGTTTTTCCTTTGCGTTTTTTCGCATACAGGTGACAGATCTATCTATCAGTCATCTATATCTAACATATAATAAATAATAAAATATTGTTTGGATCAGTTTTTTAAAAATCAAATTCGGTAATTTGATTTCTAAGAATCGTAAAAGAATCATTGAATTGTAATCTGAATCAGAATCATTCAAATCCTTTCGATTCCCATCCTTAGAAGCTAAGCATATCTTTCCATTTCCTGATTCAGTTTTGTCCTTGACTTCCTCTTTTGCTTTTTTCCTCTTATTCATCCTCCTTCCACTACTCCTCTGTTCTATTTCCTCTTTCCATCTGCCATCCTTTCTTTCTCCGCTTTCTCTTCATATCTTTCAAACTCTAGCCACAGTTGTTGGAGAAACTTGTTGAGGAGGTCCAAAATCTGAAGGCCACAGTTCTCTCTCAGGAGAAGCGAATCTGTGACTTGGAGAATAAGCTCTCTAAGTACACTAATGGCACAGTCTGAATAAAACGAACTCGTCCTGTGCACACTGCCCAATTCACTGCTAACTCTCACAACTAAAGAGCACAGATAGGCCAAGCCACCTCAACTCACCCCAGCTATGATTTAGTTTTATCAACACTGTAACTACAGTTCAAGTGGCTGTGCTGCCACTTGACTTCACAGGCTCTTTCTAAATGTGAATGAATCACTTATAGTTACATTTTGGAGAATTAGGAGATTTAATTTGGCAAAGGCACTTATAATGCTTTCCTGATGCTTTGTGGTAACGTTAATATTGTGTAGTAGTACGCAATATTAGCTATATTCCTTAAATGCTTAAATAATCATATCAGGAAGCATTTATGTCAGCTATGTAAAAGGGTAGGCAAGACCACCTTCATTTTAGGACTTACAAATCCTTACCGCTTTTTAACCTTGAAATGCTGACAAAGAATGACGTCCTGTAGTGGTTAACAGTCACAGTGTCTTTGGTAGTCTCTGTGTGAACATACCTCATTGTAAAGACCAGGACTTGGGATCAGATGGTAGCATATGTAGCTCTTATTTAGTCAGCTCTGGCCAAACAACATCTATGGCATAACTAGAATATGTCAGGACAGTAATGAGCTCAGTAAGAGTTCTGCACATCCCTTCCTGCCACTTCATTGGAAAGGAACACTGCACCCAAAAATCTAAATTCTGTCAGGATTTACTCACCCTCATGTTGTTCCAAACTATGATGTTTACTTTTCAGTAAAATATAAAATAAGTTTTGTAGAATGTCCAAGCTGCTCTTGTCTGTTAGTCCCCCTGTAGTCAATATTTTTATCCCTTAAAACTCATCTTTGATCACCAAAATTACATATTTAAACTTTTTTTTTTCTGTGAAAAATGCCTTAAAATAGATTGAATATAACTCTACACCCTTGCTTCATTTAGTATACACATTTAGTATACGCCATGAATATGCAAATTAGCCTAGCCTCCACTCACTCACACCAGCTCAGAGATCCACTCGGTCAACTTTTACTCAAGTTACTGTAGCAAACGTCGGACACAACAGTAATTAATATGATTAGCCTTTTGCTTGACTATGTAATCAAACAGCTAATAATGTTTTGCTAATGTTACACAAACCATGTTCCTGTTCGCCATCTCAGTCTACCTTCTAAAAATCAGCATCCTTAGAAACGCTTTGAACATCATAGAACGTCAGTGGAGAAAGGCATATAGCTCATCATAACATTATAATATACATCATATACATAATTCACCCACTGTATTGCTAAATGTACATGATTTTTCATATCAACAGAAAAAAATACCAGGATGTCCTGGCTTCTCTCTCCTGCTTCAGAGCGGTTTTAGTTAATGAAATGCTAAAGCCCGCCCACACATTGACGTGATTGGTTACGAGGTAGTTTGTGACATCAGAAGCACCAGCGATTTCAAACTGCATTTTTGAGACTGTAGTTTTAAGGAGAAAATACTCAGCAATGGTGTTGACTTATGTATTTGCACATGGATTGTCTGAAAGCACATTAAAAACACCACATAGACATCTAAAAAACTTGATTTTCACCACAGAGGGGTCTTTAAGCTCCAAAAAAAAAAGCACAATAAAGTGCCATAAAAGTGGTCCATATGACTCATGCACTATATATTCCAAGTGTTCTGAATCTTACGATTGCTTTGTGTAAGGAACAAACATGGCACTACAAGATGCCTCATGCCAAGTCTAAAGTCAGCGACCAGGAAGATTATTGGTTCTTGCACAAATTATTGTGATTTTCATATTTGAACAAATCATAGTCGAGATCAACAACAGATTTTGGCCTGGTCCTCATTCAAAACTACAGTATATATAGACCATAACTTCAGAAGAATTGGAATGTAGTGCATTTTTATTAGTTCCTTGTGAAGCTTGACAGCATCAAGACACATTAACCTATTTTATTGAAAAACACAGCCTAAACATTATGCTAAACATCTCTTCTAAAATCAGATGGGATTTAAATGACATGAAGGCAAGTAAATGAGAACAGAATCTTTATTTTTTTGTTGAACTATTCCTTAAGGCAGATGCAGGTGGCTCCTGGGCAAATCTTTATTCACAGATATCAAATCTTATTAATCTTAAGTATAATGATTTGACAGAAAGAAAAAATGATGTTAGCATAGACAGCATGTCTCCATTTGTCCCTCTTCTGTAAGGAGTGCTTGCATTATTGACTCAAATTGCTACTAACCTCACTTAACACGCCTCTGCCTTTCCTTCTTTGACCAACAGAATTAAAACTCATGTGGCTTGTTTCAAAATGTAAATATTATTCTAGAAAGAAAAAAAATCTAAATATCAAAACCAAAGACATTGTTTTGTGTTTTATGTAGAGGATAATTTGTGAGTATTATGGTTTGAATAAAACCCTTTTTGTACAAAATGTTGTTTGCATTGTCACATGCTCATAAAAATGGAAAGACACACATCACACATTCACCATGGGTAATTACCAAACAACCCAGGAACAAAGGGTACTGGTTTGAGTGCAATATCCTCAAGGTCTTCTAACTATTTCAGACTGTTAATGCGCCCCACCTCCACAGCACTTGAAGTGGGTTCTGATGGCAGTAAAGGAAAGAATGGCTTGTATCTCAGGCATTCAAGTAGCAAAACCTCCATTAGATTGCTATTGGACTGCTTCCTATAGCTAAAACATTCTGTGGATCAAAGTATTGTTAATGATTTCTGAAGAAGGGGGGAGTAGAGATGTTTGCTATGGGTAGGGTGAGGAGGTGCAAGTCCATTTAGGCTGACGCACTCGTGAGAGTAGGACAGAGAATTTATTTTAAAGCTCTTGAGTTTTTACACTTGCTCACTTGAGGAAACCATTGTCCACTAAGTGCTAAGATATGTTCACTGTGTCATTAGATAGGCCTATATAGGTTACAGACTTCGGAGCAATGTCAGCAATGTGGGAATTTTTTCTCTGCCTCCTACCTTCTCTAATACTGATCCTGGTAATGATTTTGCTTCGATGGAACTGGATCCGCCATCTTGCAGATAGTACTGTTCAGCAGCTGGGTCGCTGTATGTGGATTATGGCCTGTAGAGTCCTGAAACTGCCGCATATTCCCGGATCCGAATCCACAGGAGAATGCCAGGCAGAGGTCAGACTGATCTGTAAACCCACGGCGCTTGCCAGCCACCTGAAGAAACACTGCTATGCTTTGGCACAGCCTCCATTGGCAAGATGGCCTCAGACTGACACTCATCTTCAGATAATCACCAATCTCATGTGGCCCACAAAGGAAGGCGCTGAACTCCAAGGAGGAGTCCGCTTTAAAAGGGATAACCTTCTCTTAGAGGATGGGGGTATTGTGGCCTTGGACTGGGCTGTGAGTCTGATGGACCAACAAGTTCAGGTCAAAAGGGATCATCATCCTGGAGGAAGAGTTCTGGGCCTTCACTCTAGCAATCCGGCTATTGTTATTATAATTCCCAACGCCCTGGGCAGAGTGACGCCACACTTGATCAAATTGTGCCACCAGGCTTTGCAACAGGGTTTCTATCCAGTGGTGTTCCATCGACGTGGTCAGGGTGGTTGCCCGCTGACCACTCCACACTACCAGGAGTTCGGAAATCCCTCTGACCTTGTGCAAGCTGTAGCGTACTTGCGGAGTCATCATCCATCCTCAACTTTGCTTGCAGTAAGTGAGGGCTCGGGATCAGGGTTGCTGCTGTCATATCTGGGGGAGTGTGGCTCTTCATCCTACCTGACGGCCGCTGTTTGCATCTCTCCTGTGTTTCATGGACAACTGTGGTTTGAGTATGAGCTTCCTTGGCTCTATCACTGGATAACCCTCATCTATCGCAAGCTTCAAATAAACAGGTAGCAAATTACACACAAATGTAGACCATTGATCTTTAATGAAGGTGTAATCTTGCATGTACAGTTGTGCTCAAGTTTACAGAATCTGTGAAAATGTGGATTTTTTTTACAAAATGCATGTTAATTTTAGTACTGTCCTGAATAAGATACTTTAAATAAAAGAGGTTTACATATTGTCCACAAGAGAAAAAAATAGCTGAATTTATAAAAATTACCCCATTTAAAAGTTTACATACCCTTGATTCTTAATACTGTGTGCCGTTCCCTGGATGATCCACTAATGTTTTTTTGTTTTGTTTTGTGATGGTTGTTCTTGAGTCCCTTGTTTGTCCTGAACAGTAAAACTGCCCAATGTTCTTCAGAAAAATCCTCCAGGTCCCAAAAATGATTCAGTTTTCCAGCATCTTTTGCATATTTGAACCGTCTCCAGCAGTGACTGTATGATTTTGAGATCCATCTTTTCACACTGAGGAACTCAAACACAACTATTAAAAAAAAAAAGTTTAAACATTCATTGATGCTCCAGTAGGGGAAACAATGGATTAACTTTTTGAATTTGAAGATCAAGGTAATTTGTACTTATTTGTGTCTTCTGGGAAACATGCAAGCATCTTCTGTAGCTTCTGAAGGACAGTACTAAATGAAACAAGTTGATATTTAAACAAAATAAGAAAAATTAGGACATCTTCATCCTATTCAAAAGTTTTCACCCCACTGGAGCATCAGTGAATGTTTGAACTTTTTTTAATAGTTGTGTTTGAGTCCCTCAGTTGTCCACAGTGTGAAAAGTTGGATCTCAAAATCATACAGTCACTGCTGGAGAGGGTTCAAATATGAAAAAGATGTGGTGATTGCTCTGTAAATTTTTAAAAATTTATAAAAACATTTATAAAATATTACGTAGAAACCGTCCTACTTTTGATCTTATGATAATTTCTTAAATGTGCATACACGTGATTCAGAAAAAAAAAAACGTGCATATGCTTCTCATCAAGATGTGAAATTAATAAATCAAAAATGATCTTTGTCTTGTAAACGCAGCCTAATTGATTTCATTAACATATAAAAGAACATCAGTCAATGTCCATATCCTTTACTTGAGAATGGCGAGCGACAAAAATTGCTTAGACTTCTAAACACCTGCAGTACTGCGGCTCTCTGCCACAAGGAAAAATATGTTGATCTGCTTAGACTCTGACTTGGTGCTAAGCACTTTTCCATTATGAACATTGGCCAATGTGTCTCTGATGCCCGAGAGATATTTAGCAGGTAAAAAAAAAAAAACACCTGTCTGCAATTCAAGGCCTGCAGTGTGCAATGCGCTTTGACTGGAACTGACCAAAAGAACAGCAATCTGACAACTCAAATTCATATACAGGTGCTGGTCATATAATTAGAATATCATCAAAAAGTTGATTTATTTCACTAATTCCATTCAAAAAATGAAACTTGTATATTATATTCATTCATTACACACAGACTGATATATTTCAAATGTTTATTTCTTTTAATTTTGATGATTATAACTGACAACTAAGGAAAATCCCAAATTCAGTATCTCAGAAAATTAGAATATTACTTAAGACCAATACAAAGAAAGGCTTTTTAGAAATCTTGGCCAACTGAAAAGTATGAACATGAAAAGTATGAGCATGTACAGCACTCAATACTTAGTTGGGGCTCCTTTTGCCTGAATTACTGCAGCAATGCGGCGTGGCATGGAGTCGATCAGTCTGTGGCGCTGCTCAGGTGTTATGAGAGCCCAGGTTGCTCTGATAGTGGCCTTCAGCTCTTCTGCATTGTTGGGTCTGGCATATCGCATCTTCCTCTTCACAATACCCCATAGATTTTCTATGGGGTTAAGGTCAGGTGAGTTTGCAATTAAGAACAGGGATACCATGGTCTTTAAACCAGGTACTGGTTGCTTTGGCACTGTGTGCAGGTGCCAAGTCCTGTTGGAAAATGAAATCTGCATCTCCATAAAGTTAGTCAGCAGCAGGAAGCATGAAGTGCTCTAAAACTTCCTGGTATACGGCTGCGTTGACCTTGGACCTCAGAAAACACAGTGGACCAACACCAGCAGATGACATGGCAGCCCAAACCATCACTGACTGTGGAAACTTTACACTGGACCTCAAGCAATGTGGATTGTGTGCCTCTCCTCTCTTCCTTCAGACTCTGGGACCCTGATTTCCAAAGGAAATGCAAAATTTACTTTCAGAGAAAATAACTTTTGACCACTCAGCAGCAGTCCAGTCCTTTTTGTCTTTAGCCCAGGTGAGAAGCTTCTGACGCTGTCTGTTGTTCAAGAGTGGCTTGACACAAGGAATGCAACAGCTGAAACCCATGTCTTGCATACGTCAGTGCGTAGTGGTTCTTGAAGCACTGACTCCAGCTGCAGTCCACTCTTTGTGAATCTCCCCCACATTTTTGAATGGGTTTTGTTCACAATCCTCTCCAGGGTGCGGTTATCCCCATTGCTTGTACACTTTTTTCTACCACATCTTTTCCTTCCCTTCGCCTCTCTATTAATTTGCTTGGACACAGAGCTCTGTGAACAGCCAGCCTCTTTTGCAATGACATTTTGTGTCTTTCCTACCTTGTGCAAGGTGTCAATGGTTGTCTTTTGGACAACTGTCAAGTCAGCAGTCTTCCCCATGATTGTGTAGCCTACAGAACTAGACTGAGAGACCATTTAAAGGCCTTTGCAGGTGTTTTGAGTTAATTAGCTGATTAGAGTGTGGCACCAGGTGTCTTTAATATTGAACCTTTTTCACAATATTCTAATTTTCTGAGATACTAAATTTGGGATTTTCCTTAGTTGTCAGTTATAATCATCAAAATTAAAAGAAATAAACATTTGAAATATATCAGTCTGTGTGTAATGAATGAATATAATATACAAGTTTAACTTTTTGAATGGAATTAGTGAAATAAATCAACTTTTTGATGGTATTCTAATTATATGACCAGCACCTGTAGTGTATGGGCAGCATTATTGTGTTCCACAAAAGGAAGTCTTTGAACAACAGTAAATGATAACTTAACTTTTATTTTTGGGTGAACAATCTTGTGAACGGAAAAGTACAAAACCTGTTAGCCAAGCTAAGGCTATGTAAGATGTCACAGTGCAAAACTACCATATAAAAAGACAACTAGGATTATAAACTCTTTGAATTTAAACATTTGACCCCTTCCACAGGTACGCCACTGCTTTGAGCTCTGTGATGGATGTAGCAAAAATTCTACGCTGCAACTCTTTGCGAGATATGGAAGAGCTCATGTTCTGTGCTACTAAGCAGTCGGATCACAGAAGGTCTGACTCAATGGATCATGTTGGAAAAGACAGCTCAAGATTATCGACAAAGCCTGACTGGGCAAGTTATTGGGACAGGAATGAACCTTTGCGAGACGCAGATGAAGTGGCAGTGCCAGTGCTCTGTTTGTGTAGCCGAGATGATCCTCTAATTCCACCTCTATCCACTGTACCCGAGGCACTTTTTCATAACAGCCCTTACTTTCTGCTGGCCATGACAGAACAGGGAGGCCACTGCGGCTTTATTCGTGAGGATAGACATGGAGGTACTACTTCCTGGAGTCATTTTGTGGCGTTGGAATACTTTAGGGTAGTTGCCGATTTTTTCGGGGTAGAAGAGAAGAAAGGGTTCAAGGATGATTTTGCACACCGTGGCAGCCAGGGCCTGAGGCATAGCGCAAACGCTGTGCTGTCCAGGAGGAGGTCAACCTTGCTCCGGAAGGAAAGGCCCATCTTAGGTTCAAGAAGACGGCAGATCTCAACTCCCACCGACATGTTCACATTTGAAGAAGAGCAGGTGGATTTTACTTGGAATAGATCCTACACTCGCTGAGTGAGAGAAGCAGGTGGTATCATAAGATCATAGTAGATTGGCAGTGCTAAACTTAATACCAAGAGGCACAGAACATGTTTAAAAAACATTTTTAAAAATGTTAGATGCCCTCAGTTGTGTGGAAATGAGCAAGGAGGAGAATACAATAGATAGATTTACAGAAAGGGAACCAAACGGAGATCAAGAACATGTTGAGGAAAAGGACATGTACTGACTGGCATCGGGCTTAATTGTGTTGACAGCTTGGCCTATACCATTAGATGCTATATTTAGCCATCCCATTCTCTTTGTACAAACTAGGAGAAAGCTGGGCAATTCTCTGTGCACAAGACAATTTCTCCTTAATAGATATCCAGAATTTTTTTTGGTGAATTTAGTATTTTTCGTGTCATTACATTGTTTAGAGCATAAGGGAAAAAAAGTTTGAAAAATTATACTTTATTCATATGCAGTGTTGGGTGTAACTAGTTCCTAAGTAATTATTAGTTACTGTAATTTAGTTCTCCCTGGAAAATGTCAAGTAAGGGATTACTCTTATTTTTTCTGTCATTTAATTAGTTATTTCTGACGTAATTTAACTAAATACTGTGTATAGACTGTAGAACAATTATATATAATACAATAGTGGAAGTAACATCAAAATTAGTAATTAATTTAGAGTAACTTAACCCAACACTGCTCATATGTTGTGCTATGTCCTCTGTAGTGGACACTAGGACTAAATTTTTAGGTTTCAAGATTTTTTTACACCAAATTTTGAATAAAGCTGATTCTCAACTATGTTATGAAAGATATAACAGAATGATTTGATATACCATTTTGCTTTATGCAATATGTGTATAAAATGGCCATAAGCGGGTTTTCCCATTATATACAAATGTATCTATACATTGTATCTAATTTGCATATTAATGCAACCGTCCACGCCTTTTCAGCGCTAATTTATCAATGCGCGTCTTTATTAAATCCTGACAGTAGATTAATGCCAAAAGAGGGTTTGTAAATCTAGTAAATCTGGCCCCAAGATTTGAAATGTACACAAATGTATTAAAAGATACAAATGACAAAACCAATATATACTAAAATTACTTTATTACAGTTGATTTATTTGTCCAGTAGCCCCCTGCCAACAAAAGGAGTAATTACAAACAAAACATTAAATTTGTCCCCTTAAGTTTTCATAATTTTTGTATATTTTAACTCGCTTGTTGTAAGTGTTCTTGTTATGAATAGCCATAACAACTTTTGTAATCTCTCCAACATTCAGTTTTTCACAATCTATACATTTTAATACAGGTTATATATGGATTGCTATGGTAATGTTGAAGCAGGAAAAAAAAATGAGACAATGACCATCAAAAGAAAATGGTTGAAATACTGGTAAACACACTGTACAGAGATGTACCACCTTTCCATGATTATTATTTATCCTGTTGTTTTCACACTTATTCAAAGGCTCATTAAAACAAGGATGCTAAGAGCTTTCCAAAGAAATCTCCTCTCATATTAACAGGGCACACCGCTCTCCTTCGGAAAATACTGCGTGACCCTGTTTTCAAGAGTAAACTCAGTGTCAAAAAGATTAAAAGTCTATGGCTGTTCCTCAGGTCCAGTGATTCCATTAGAGTACTGAATGTGATTGGATGATTGGCATGTTAATTTGTTACATTTGGCCCAAATCTTTAGGATTGGCTATGCATTGGCTCAGTTGGTTTAGTTAGTCAGACTGAGATAGGCAACTTCATGAAATCTGCAATCCCATGCATATAGCAGAAGTGTGCCGAAATAGTGTTCAGAATTGATAGATATTGTAGACCGCACTTCTGCTCTTCTGTAATAGGCATGATGGCAGTCGTTTTTAACCGAAACAAAAGAAAACCCATGGCATTTATGTTTCAGAAGATGAAAGTTCACTGCTGGTTCACAGACAACAGAACATGAGTACTGGCACGAGTGAATATGGTAATTCATACCTTTGAAAGCAAAGAGAGCAAGAAGCAAAGAGAGGATGATGGAAAATCCATATAAAGGTGATATCCTCTGTGTGAATCTAATTGCAGGGGAAATTAAATCTTTTTTTGGCTTCGCTTGACACCTCTGAGAATATGCTGTGTATATAATTTTCTCTCTTTTTAAATAATCAATATTAGAAACAAAGTTATTTTTTAAATTTTCTCTTCACATTCAAGCAATTTTAGTCTAGTTTTAACTTGGGTCTTGATTTCCATTTATTTAAATTTCTAAATGTACAATATACACAAATGTTTTCCTATACATCTCACTTAAAGCGGTCTTCTGGCTGTATACCCTTCCACCATAATGTTTTATATGATATCTAACCTTGCATTTTTAAATCACTTTTTTTTTTCTTCTACATGCTGTTATAAGTGTTCGCTTGGAGGGTGGGCAGCAGTCACTGGAGCTCTGGGGTGGGCGTGGAAGAAACCAAGGCATTGCAGGGACGACAGCAGCGGCACCCACCCGCCCAGCAAAAACATTCAGCGGTCTCAAGCCTACCCAACCTAGACCTCCCCACCCTTAAAATCCACACAACACGCTCTTGTTAAACCCAGCCTGAGAAAGGGGAGGAGGGGGCACCCGGGGTCCTGCTCGTATATGATTGTAGTGGAAACGGATGGTAAAGTGCTTTTCTGTGATGTTAAGCTCAGTGAAAGACGAAGTGAATGTGACAGGCTATTCTCCTTTTGCATAGTTGTGATTGTTACCTTTGGCATCACTAAATCAAAAGACTAAAACGAACATTAATATACATCGACAGCTTTTGCCATACTGTTATTCAGGAGTGAAGTTCTACCATGCCAACATGCTTTGACGCGTATGTACATTCATATAGCAAAACCTGTTTTAAGGTGTCGTTCTATATATTCAGTCCAAGACACCCCCACTTTTCAAGTACCTTCACATTAATATAGTCATTTTGCATACCTAACTTATAACCACCTATGTCCTTTTGGCATATAGAAATGGAACAAATCTTTTCATACACTCGCTATCTTTTAGAGATTTAAGCTTTTTCCCCTGGTCTCCACTGTTTTTAGTGGAGGGATTGCGATGCATGGTAAATTGTGATGGCAAATAAAATAAAAAAATCCAATAATCAAAATAATACTCCTAGCAGAAACCTTGGAATTTCACAGTATCTTTTCATAGTTAAAATTTGTTCTGGCACAAAAAGAGCATACTGTTTATTAACACATTAAAACATTAGTGCTTTATAAAAGAATACGCTAGACAAAATCAAGTGCACTGTAAAGCTTGATTCTTTCACATTCTGCTAGCCAACCTATTCCTATCATTTCCTTAGAAACATGGATTCATACGAAGCCAGCCCAAACAACCTGCTAATAAGACCATGTTAAAAACCCAATGCATAAAGGCTTGCACACAACACACAGCATTCATTTATTCATTCTTACCATCACTAACATTCTCATATCAATTTGAACACACTCTAAAATGCACATCGCATCACTGCAAAAATGACTTTGTCATTCTGGATTCTAGCTGAAGTTTGATAAAACTGGCCAGAATATTTAAGTGCGCTTTCTGGCTGACATTCTCGAACTGGAACTACAGTGAATGCATTTTGTGCTTGCCATGTGTATAAAATAGTATTTCGAGCACTAGAAATAAAGGAATGGGTGTTTAAAATAAAAGAAAAAGAAAAAAGACCATGGTGCCCCTTTATCCCTTTCCCTGTGGCATTTTGGGACAAGACGGGTGTTGTGGGAGAGCAGCGGGGGATCTTACGTGTAGGACAGGTGCGAGCCATTGGAAATCTGAGAGGCGATGCTGGCACTCCTGCTCATCCCCTGCTCATTGCGGCCCCCTGAGTTGGCCCGTCGTACCGCCTGGGGACTGTTTCGTAGCCCACTGCTTCCCCCACTCGAGCGCTGACTGCCTCCCGACCCGTGGTGCCCCCAGGGAGGCGGTCCCCCTGAAGGCAGGCCGTGACCCCAGGGCTGCTGGATAGAGCCACTGTGGCTTGGGTGGTGGTGGTGGTGGTGGTGGTGGCCATGCTGGCTGCCACTATGTGGCGCTCCCCAGTGTGACCCCTGAGAGCCTGCCCCGTGCTGGGAGCCCCAGCTACTCTGGGCCCCCGGAAAGCTGTGGCTGTGGCCATCGGACGAAGCCAGGCTGGAGAGCACCATGTTGCTGAAGCCCAGACGCATGCTTTCAGAGTCAAACGCCTCGATCTCCCGGGCCTGCTTCTCTAACAGACTGCGGATTCGTTCTGATCGCTCATTCTGCAGGGCAACCATCTCCTCTTCAATCTGACCAAAACAAAAACAGAATCAGTTAACACTTCAATGATGACATTACATTTTTTCCAGCTGCTACAGGGATACTTAAAGGGTTAGTTAACTCAAAAAGGAAAATTCTGTCATTAATTACTCACCCTCATGTCATTCCCGACCCGTAAGACCTCGGAACACAAATTATTTTTGAAGAAATCCGAGAGCTCTCGGACCCCTCCATAAACAGCTATTTAATTAACACTTTCAAGGTCCAGAAAGGTAGTAAAGACATCGTTAAAATAGTCCATGTGACTCCAGTGGTTCAACCTTAATTTTATTAAGCGACGAGGATACTTTTTGTGCACAAATACAAACAAAAATAACGACTTTATTAAATTTCTTCTAGCTTGTGTCAGGCTCTTACGCTGTTGACGTAGTGTAAATAGTGCAGCGCTTCCAGAACGCATGCGCGCAAATCATTCTGCCGTAGAACTAGGAAACATCAGCATTAGAGTCTGACACAGACTAGAAGAAATTGTTGAATAAAGTCGTTATTTTGCGCACAAAAAGTATTCTCATCGCTTCATAAAATTAAGGTTGAACCACTGGAGTCACATGGAGGATTTTAACAATGTCTTTGAAAATGGTAATTACATTGCCATATATGGAGGGGTCAGAGAGCTCTTGGATTTCTTAAAAAATATCTTAATTTGTGTTCCGAAGATGAATGAAGGTCTTGCGGGTTGGGAATGACATGAGGGTGAGTAATTAAATGACAGAATTTCCATTTTTAGGTGAACTAAGCCTTTAAAGCTGGAATACACCACACATTGATTTTTGCCCTGATTTGCAGTCTGGAGTGTGACGAAAGTCAGAGCCAATCTGCAGATTTTGGGCAGTCAGAGTTGCGAGATTGCACAGAAAATTGGGTATTGTATGATGGGCACAGACATGATATTTTGAGCCAATATTAGAGCATATCATTTTTATTTGTCATGCATCTCCAAACAAAACGCATGGTTCTCTGTGAATTTGTTGTGGTTGGAACAACTTGAAAGTAAGTGTTAATGTGTGATCCTCAGTCGGCAAGTGTATGATGCCTAGTGTTCAGATTTTAAAAGTTATGTAGTGTATTTCAGCCTTTATTCAAAATACGGTCAATTGTTGACCCTCAATGTCATTCTAAACCTGCATGCACTTTATAGTGGAACATAAAAGTAGAAATTTTTGAGGTATCTACAATTATTTTATTTTTTTTAAAATATTGTGTTCAGATTCAAACTTGCAGGGTCAACATCATTAATGGCAAAACACTTGTTCTTGCGCAAGTAGTAAGTGACCTCAAAGTGCTTTACATATAGAAGGGGGGAAACTCCTCAACCACCACCAATGTGCAGCATCCACCTGGATGACGCGACGGCAGCCATATTGCGCTAGAACGCCCACCACACACCAGCTTATTGGTGGAGAGCAGACAGAGTGATGAAGCCAGTCAATAAATGGTGATGATTAGGAGGCCATTATGGAAAGAGGACATACTCTTTTTTTTTTTTTTTTTTCTCTCTTCCCCCAAAGGACATCCTGGGATTTTTAATGACCACAGAGAGTCAGGGCCTCAGTTTAAAGTCTCATCTGAAGGATGAAATTCTGGACGTGAATTTAGGCTAAACACTTTCCTCAAAACTGTAAATGCTTCAGAACTTTCAACCTTCGTATTCTTTCAAACTTAAATTTTTGGGTGAACTACACCTTTAATTCTTATTCTGGAATGTCAAAAACTCCTCCTGTAATTGTTGTGATGTGCTACTTGGATTTGTATCAGTTAACATACCTTCTGTTCAAGAAGAGCCCGCCTCAGCGAAACCCTCTGCTCCAGCTCTTTCCTCTCACGATCGTGCTGTGAGTCCGTCTGCATTTTGATCTTGCTCTGATAGGCATTTAGCAACTCCAGCTCCTGCTGCAGCTGCATCTTTAGCACCTGACATTCGGCCTCCTGTGCCTCGTCCAATCGCAGCTGAGTAGTAAGATGTGAGGGGGAGTTACATTTAGAATCAGTGTGTAAAAGACAAGAGATGCCACATTATCCATTTTTAAATTAGGATAACTTATGTTTGCCTCCTGCATTACATAGGCCCACAAGAAAATGCTGTGGAGTAACTGCGTCCGTAGAACTTTGTGATTGGTTCAAATTCTTTGACGGCTTTACAGGAAGCTATACACATAACACGGCAGGACTCACAGCTTGTGTGGAGAGCATGTCATTGATGGAATGGTCATACTGCTCAGCAAGGATGGCTAATTTCCGTGTCTGCTCCTCCTTCAGCCTCTTCAGCACAGCCTTGTGGTCAGACTTGGGTGTTGTTTCCAGGAGGTGGTTGCGCAGGGCCTTATACTGCCGTGTCTGGATCTTACACGTGTCCTGAAACTGCTTCTTGATTTGCAGCTCTTTAGACTGATACCGATCAAAGAGGAGGAAAGGCTTACTTGGTACCACAGAACTAGTATGAACCAAAAAAAACAGGCATTGACTAAAACGAAACGCACCTTAAGGCTCTTGGGCTGTTGCCGGACCTCCATGACATGTTTGCGGCGCAGCTCTCGCTCTCTGCGTTTGTTGTACTCTAGCTGGTTGGTGAGCTCAGTCTGATGTTGCAAGCGGATCAGCTCTGTACGCATCTTCTGGATGGTACCCAGCTGCCTCACCTCCAGCTCCTGCATGGACTCATGTTGGCGGAGCAGCATGGCGTGTTCCAGATCTTTCTGCGTCTGACGCTTGTTAAGCTCCTGGATCAAGAAAACCTCTGTCATTATATTTATATAATGTTTATTATATTTTATTTATTGGACAGTTTAGGACGGTTATGTCATGAGGAAAAGCAACGTTACCTCCCGCACAAGGTCTTGCTCTACATTGTGTTTTGCAATGAGGATTCGGCGTTTAAAGCGTCGACATTCCAGCTCCAGGTATTGCCGCTGTCGGCGGAGCAGGTTGGCTTCCTCCTCTGCCTGGTAGTGCTGAAAGTTCTCCTTCTGCTTCGACAGCCACTCCTGCTTCTCCTTCTTAGGGGTGGACTGGTTCTCATTTAGCTCCTAAACAGTGTGGGAAACATCAGTAACACTTTATTTTACAGTGTCCTTTTTAAATATGTTACATGTTTCCTTTGTAATAACAGTAAATTATGCATAATTACATGAAACTAACCCTCAACCAAACCTAATCCTACCCTAACCCTATAGTAAGTACCTGTTGTTAATTAATATTAATCAGTACTTAAATATATAATTACATTGTAACAATGACACCTTAAAATAAAGTATAACCGAAACATCCATACTATTAATAGCGCACATTTATTTAGGTTAACATTAGTGCGAGCGGACTTGTAAAGTTGCTACTACTTAAATGTTTCAAGTGACAAGTCATATTTGAGGTCGCTGAATAATAGGCGAATGTTTGGATTTCCTGCCGTTAACAATCCATCCGTCATAGCCTGCGTGATTTTGCCACTTCCTGTGGAGTTTTTTTCTGCAACTAACCTACTAATAACATTTTGTCCGACCAAGCCTCTTCTAGTCAATCAATGGCTAGTCGACTATTAGGGGGCAGCCCTAGTAATAAAAGTAAATCATGCATAATTACATGCAACTAACCCTTAACCAAACCCTAACCCTATAGTAAGTACATGTTGTCAATCAATATTACTACTCAGTACTTCGATATATAATTACACTGCAACAATGAGCCCTTAAAATAAAAGATTTCTTAAAATAAACAATGAGACCTTGTAACCGTTATTTTTTTTCTAGCTACAGACATTGAATTGTGTTCCTGAGGTAAATGTAACATTTATATAACATTGCTTACAAGCTGTTTTATTGACATGTTTCCACAAATGAAACTAATTGAGTGATTACATACATGATACATTTCAGTAACTTGTTCTGTTTCTTCAAACATACCTTCTGATATTCATTCATTCATGTTTATTTTGTGCTGTCAATAGTAAAGTTTCAGTTGTAGCTTATCCACGTTGTGTGCACGAAAAAGGCACTGACAGCCTAAATGCACCATTGGACAAGTACTAATTTAATGTGAATGTTTCAATCATTGATTTTGGCCCTTCAAAACAGTTTCAGCCAAAAACTAAAATTAATTTTCGGTAGCCGAAATTTCGGTTTAATCTAATCTCTAATTTTCCGCTGTATTGACCATGCCAACTTCCGGCTTTCCCACTTTGAAAGATGAAAAATGAAAAACAACTGCTGGATTCATGAGTGGGCAAAAATCCATGCTTAAAATTGGCCTATACCTCTTTCAGTTGCTCCTTGCGTAGCTTGTACTCTCGTTTCTGAGACTCCAGGAAGCTACTAAGCTCTTTCTTCTGCTGGGCTTGGATGTGCTGTTGGAATTTCTTCTCATCATTGGCAAATGACTTGGCCTTTAAGACAACATTGATGAAAGAGTAAATCAATTCAAATTAAACTAATAATACATGTAAAAAATAGCTTTGTGCACAGAGCCTTTGTCATGCTGAAGCAGAAAAGGAACCTCCCCTCGCCACAAAGTAAGCAGCACATCATTCTCTAGAATGTCATTTTATGATGTAACATTAAGTCTGATTACAGTTAATCAGAAAGGGGTGTCACATAATTTTTGGCCATGTTGTGAAAGATATTGATACTTGATTAAGTAACTGTTTGAATGGCATAAGAGGAAGAGGGGAATTCCCAAGCAGTTTTCAAGTGTGTGTGTGTACATTACTTTTCGCATCTTTGAGATAGAAGCCACCCAACAAATGATTGCGCTTGGTGCTAGACAGATCATGTGACATGCTTCGTGTGCACTTACATCTTTCTCAATGGCTGCTTGGTTTTTCTTCACAAGTTTCTCTATCTCAGAGGCAAAGCTGTTCCTCTGGGCCTCCAGCTCTTTGTCCAGTCTCAGCCTATGTTCGTCCATCTCCGCTTTGAGTTTGTTCTCCAGGGCCATAAGGTGCTTCTGGTGCTGCCGTCTCATGCGCTTGTAACCGGACATCTGCTCCCTCAGCTCAGAGTCCTGCTCGTGTTCCTGCATCTGTCGTGTTACCTGAAAGAGCCAAGAGGAGCAACACAAGGAAGGTCAGTGAAGAGGAATAAAATTGATGAAAAATGTAATGAATGTTGAACATTTAAAAAATCTAAAACTGGGAGTGAACAATAAATTCTTGTGATGTCATTCATTTCACACTGTGTCTACACTGGAAGCGACCAATGCCACTGTTTATAGATTATAAAATGAGCACTTTTTGACAAGTCTGATGTGGACACTAGGGTTGTGAAGCATTTCGGTACAGATCCAATCTGATTGGCTCACCAGTGAGGCTGTGCGGATGGTGGCAAAGTGCTCACGGTTGCGATGGTGTTTGCGTTGTGGAGGCTGTGCAGGTGCCACCTGGGCTTCTGAGGGACGAGGATGCATTTCAGGATCCTCAGGGTAAACTTCCTCTTCTTCCTGATGGACACAAAAACAGTTCACAGTTACTCAGTATAAAGAATCTCTGACTTGGGTTATACAGGAAGGCCTGAAAGTTTCTGTGATATTTTAATAAGATGTGTGTGAACGTACAGGCTTCAGGTGTATGACCGAACTGTTAGACATAACAGTGTGGTCTTTCTCCAGATCAAGTTCGCTCTTGTCATCAGCAGCGTCAGGAAGGCTGTTCACTGAGCTGCTCTGAGAGCTCGCACTGATCGACATGCTGGGAATAGACTGATTACTGCCCACACTGCTCACTGTGCCCGTACGACCAACATTGTGCTCTGGCTCCTGAACAGACACACACACACAGACACACACACACACACAGACACAGACACACACAGACACAGACACACACAGACACAGACACAGACACACACAAAAAAACCCAGCAGTTTAGAGTACAGCAGTAATCAAAGTGATATAAAAAACTATAACTGAACAGTCTTATAAAAAAAGCAAAAAAAATGTATTATAATAAACTGCATAACCGTTGCAAGTTTATGTAAAACCTGATAGTCATGTTATCCACCAAGATTTGAGAATAACCCAAAGATTATCCTGTTTCAAAAGGAAGCAAGAACATATGACCTTTTTCCAAAAGTGTAAAGATACACTATGAAACTTTTTTTGTTAAATTGCCCCGCCAGCAGTAAAAAAAAAAAAAAAAAGCATTTTTGATCATTTTCACAAAAATGTCATGGCTTCCAGAATATTTTGAACATGCATTATATCAAAAGAAAGAACAGACCCTCTGCTTTTAAACAAAACAACAAAAAACGTTTTATTTTAACTTGCATTCTTTTTTTATCAACACCTGAATGTGGGTAAGTTTCATTAAAAAAAGCTAAATTTTGAGCAAAAAGCGGAGAAAAAAAACATTTGTCAAAGAATACGTCCAGATCGGATTCAGAACGATGATCAAAACCTAGATGGAGTCCATCAACACACCCAAAGCTTCACAGTCCTACACCTCTTCCTGGTCGACATTTCATAAAATACATTAGGCAGTTTAGATTTATATGAGTATTTATGCGAGTAAGGTATTTTATTGAACAGATTAATTGCCATATGTAGCTCTCTAACAGAGTTCATTGTAAAGCATTATCTATTGTGAAGGGTCATTTCATTATAGTTGTTGTAGCGCTGTGCTGGAATTTATTTTCAAGGAAGAACCGTGTCTATTAATGGGTAAAGCTACAGTAACGCCTTCAGCTAGTCAACTTGAGATCCATTTCCATCTAAACTGGTTATATCTCTTAAAGGTGCAGTGTGTAATAATTATGAGGATCTATTGACAGAAATGCAATATAATATACATAACTATGTTTTCAGTGGTGTATAAAGACCTTACATAATGCACTGTTACGTTTATATTACCTTAGAATGAGCCATTTCTATCTACATACACCGCGGGTCCCCTTACAGTGAAGTCACCATTTTGCAGCATCATGTTTCTACAGTAGCCCTAAACGGACAAAGTGCTCTACAGAGCTACTCTGTAGCTACTCTCTGCTGTCACAGACGATGACATCATTGTCCTGTGTCGGTCACCGTAGCTTCTCTATGAGCTTCAAAATGGAGGGGTGAGCGGTTGCAATTCACAACCTCGCCACTAGATGCCGCTAAAATTTACAGTGCACCTTTAAGTCCAGTAATGAATGTTAGCAATAGGATAACCATATTCTATAGCCGAATCACAACCCACTCCACAAAATGCATGCAGTTTTGTTTTTTAACCACTAAAGGGCCAAAAGTTACATACTGTACCTTTAAATTTGATTTTGAACTCTCTGATTTTGACTCAGACATTTGGACTCCAATTTATATAATAGCCAATCAATGTTAAAGTTCTGGAACTAGAGAAGGTTTGAGATCTGACCTCATCTCCCTCCTGGGACTCAGTAGTCGGCCCATTGTGGGCCTCTTGAAAAAGGATCTTCTTCATCTTGCGATACTGCAGGTTGTCCAGCTCTCGGACTGCATCTTTTGTCCGCAAAATTAAGTCCATCAGAACAGATTCTGGCCTCTCTCGCAGGACGAATGCATGCTATGGTTTTTGCAAAGAGTGCAGAAAAGTAGGCAGTTGAACCAAGTATTCAAGTGGATTATTAAGACTAACAAACAAAAAGGTTATTTAAATTTCTTGATAACTCAATGCAAAGTAAACACCTGCAACAGATCCTCAGAGTGTGGTCGGTCTTGGGGGATTTTCTGAAGGCAAGAGTCAACAAAATTTCTAAAATAATCCGTCCTGAGGAAAGAGAATCACACAGCAGGTTAATCGACTCACTAATGCAGAAATCGCTCAATAAATCTTGATTATTCGTGCTTTTGCTCTAAAATTACTTAAATGGGTAATTTTAAATGGCTTCTATCAGAGGAACCTTCATTTCTACCAAACATACATTGGTTGTCAAGTAGATATAAAACTAAAATAATAAATATTTAAATAATTTGCATTTATATGCACCTAAAAGAATATTTAAATTAAATATGAATTTGGACATTACTTGGACACAGTCACCTTTGATAACAAATTACTCTAAATTGTAATGTAGAAACCTACATTCTTGAATTGATTCATTTTGAACAGATTCATTTTAAACTCTAATGTCATTTTTGCAAGTTTAAAGGGATAGTTCACCCAAAAAAAGAAAAATCTGTCATCATTTACTCACCCTCATGTTGTTCCAAACCTGTAAGACTTTTGCTATTCTTTGTAAAAAAAACAAATGAAGACATTTTTAATAAAATTTGAGCAATTTCTGTCCGTCCTTTGACAGCTATGCAACTGACAATTTGACGCTTCAAAAGAACATTTGAACTTAACTGCTCAATTCATTAGTTTTACGATCTCTTTATGACAGATTGAATTTAGGCTTATATATATATACATATACATATACACATATACACATACATATATATATATATATATATATATATATATATATATATATATATATATATATATATATATATATACACACACACACACACATTCATATAAACATCAACTAAAACATCAATTGTTGTGAACGGAATCTCAAGCATGTTCGCTTGATTGCGCAGCACGTTTGAGCTTCAGCACCAGAACCAATGAGGCTTGTTCTCGCGCATCAAGCAAGCTCGGTTGAGCTTCTGTTCATGTTCGCTGATCAATGTTTAGATGTGAATAAAAGCCTAAATTTAATCTGTTCATCATATAAAGCTCTTCAGAAAATTTTGACTAAACCACACAATTCATATGTACTAGTTTTACGATCGCTTTATTATCAAAAATATCTTCATTTGTGTCTTACGGGTTTGGAACGACATAAGGGTGAGTAAATGATGACAATTTTCATTTTTAGGTATGAATAATAATAAGTAATATAAATATAAATAATATAAACAAGTAATTAGGGGTGTAAATCGGACGGTTCATCACGATTCAATACAATATCGATTCTTATAGCCAGCAATACGGTATTTTCCAGTACCTCAAAAAATCCTGCGGTGCGATTACGATACAGGGGTTTATCGATCAATATGTCGATTTTATGATATTATTTGCCTATTTTACACAACCAGTTACATTTTTATTAACTCACAACTGCAACCAAAATATATAACAAACATTTATTTAAACATCCTGCACCCTGATTGGGACATCCACAAATAAAAAAAATTCACACAGTAATCTAATAACAGATTATGACATGACAACAGTCAAGAAAGTATTTTAGGCTTCTGTACTAAAATGTGTAATGTCAAAAAAACTTAAACATTAAATATAAATACTATAAAATTAAAAAGACATTTCTTTTAAATGTATAGTGCAAATTTTTAATGAAGCAACAACATATAGATAGGACAGAACAAGATAGGCTATTAATATTCTTTCATTGTGCAAAAGCATTATAATATGAAAGACTCCAATACAGAGCGGCACAAAGCACTTATGCACATCCCATGTGCAGAATGATGCGCTTGAAGCAACTCAGTCACAGCGCTCCTATGCGGCAGTTTATTGAGCATTTTCTTTTAACAGTTTTAAATTTCATTTACTGTGTGTGAAGAACGATTCATAGCACTCTATTCTCTGCAAAACCATCGACCTTTATCTACTGAAGCACAAAAATAAGTAAA
Organism: Rhinogobio ventralis; assembly: GCA_039654625.1. NCBI lineage: Eukaryota > Metazoa > Chordata > Actinopteri > Cypriniformes > Gobionidae > Rhinogobio > Rhinogobio ventralis. Next base: position 24,108,732 of record CM077208.1, on the reverse strand, counting down.
AGAAGACTCAATTGAGTTGCTTTTTGTGCGCTGTTTGAGAGGAGTCTGCGCTGCTTTTTGCAAGGCTTTAAACACGAGCAAATTATAAACTTTCGTGAAGATTCACTACTGGCCGGACTGGGACAGTGACTGTTCCATCGACTGTCCCGAGCATCTTTCACAAGCACTGAAAGGTAGTTTAAACAAGAATGCACGCGTTGGCGATAATGCATAATGCCTCTTAAATATATAAATAGCCTACAGGTATCAATTTTTAACGCGTTGCATCGATACATCGTATCGTTACACATTAGATCGATGTATTAATCTATATTGATGTATTGTTACACCCCTACAAGTAATACATCTAACAGTATAGTACTATAGTACATTTTAGTATGGGGGTCCATTGCATGAGACTGATCATATTTGGGGATCTGTGGCATCTAAAAGATTGAAAACCTGTGTTGAAGGACTCACCATTCACTTGACTGCAGTGTGGGACTCTCATTCTGCGCTATATGGTATAAGGCACTCATCGCATTCATGTTAAACAGAGGAGGCTTCCTTTCCGCTACAGCAAAAGGGAGAGGCAAAAGTAAGACCGACTTTCACACCCTGAATTCAATTTACGACGAGCAGCACTTCTTCGTCACCTAGTTCTACGCAGGTGATCCCAAGAGACCAGATGTCAACCTTTCCATCATACTGTCCCTCGTCCATGGCTAAAATCACTTCAGGGGCCATCCTGAGAGGAGACAGGTGTGTGAGTAACTAGGCTGTGTGAATGGAGTCATTATTACTTAGAGATACTCAGTGTGCTCACCAATATGGTGTCCCCACAAAAGAGTTGGCTGGAGAGGCGATGGAGGCAGAACCAAAATCTGCCAGTTTGACTTGTCCAGGCTCGGTCAGCAGGATGTTCCCAGCTTTGATATCCCTGAGTGAAGACGACAATAAACACAGAATAGTCAACATTAGAGGTAGTTTTCTTTTCTTTTTTCCATAATCAGTTACACTCAAATGTACGTCACAATATGGACGAAAAGATCTATTACTACTTACTTTTCATTGTAACTTTCAATATTTGTGATACTGATCAAGAATCAGACTATAGTGGCCTGTACGTTTGTTATCCGTTGCATATAATTCAATGCAAACTTGCTAAAACAATTTCTTATGAGACTGCACTGTGCCTAAACTGAATAAATTCCAAAAAAAAATGTTCTGTCTTCAGCGCAAGAATGCAAACGTTCAAAATCTATTAGCCGAACCAATTTCATTAAATACATTTGGTTCCTGTGAAACCGGTTCTCGATACTCAACACTACTTAAATGCACAAGCATATGCTTTGCAAGAACATCAAAAAAGAAAAACCCACTAACCTGTGAATCATGTTATGGGAATGAAGGTATGCAAGGCCCTGCAAAGCACCATGTGTAATTGCTGCAATCTCAATTTCCTGAAGGGGCTTCTTGTGAACTAAGCAAAAAACAGTAAAGGTGCATGTTCATCAAAGTGACAATGACTTACAATTACATTTATGCATTTGACAGACTTTCACTGGGAATCAAACCCATACCTTGGTGTTGCTAGCACTATGCTCTACTATTTGTAATAATAAATCTAAATGTTAAAGGCACAGTATGTAATTTTTGCCACTAGAGGTCGCATATTTAAAACAATAACAAAGGCGTAGCTGTGAAAGTGTGGAATGATGAGAGTTGTTGTCTTCACCTCCACTGCTGATGGAAATCAATCCAAATGGACTCACAAATCATGCTCATGGTAGAGGTACTGAAATAAAGTTTTAGAACCTTTACACTTGATCACATGATTTTATTTCATTCTAATGAATTAGCATGACAACTGTGCAAAACAACAACAGAGTGGTGCACAAATAAATAAAACATTTTCCAGGGTTTTTTCAGGTTTTCGAACAGTAGTATTGAGGTAAGAAATACTAAAGAAATTTCATAAGGAATCAAATGTAAAATAATACTGGATGGTCTTCTCTGAATTAATTAAATACAAAATAATCCTTACAAATGAGGTTACAAAAGTTAGTCATTCAAGAGCAGAGAGTGTCAATGTTAATCAAACAACAAAAGACAAAGAAAAGAGACAGCAGCAGGATAATTAGACTGCTGTGACTGTCACTTTAAGAGCTGCACGGATCCAATATACGGTTACACAACTTTCTCAACTGTTTACGTTCACTTAAGTTAACACCAAATTGACTGTTTACGTGCATACTCGTTAAGACGGTAATTTTGTACATACGTGTGTGTGCATTTGACCATTTAAGCGCAATTTGATACTCGTGAGCGGTTTGTGAGGTGGCCTATGTGTGTGCGCTTTGAGTGTGCATGAGCGCGCAGTCTCTAGGAGAAAGCGAGTGGTTTAAACACTGGCAAGACATAAAAAAAAAGCACATTATAAACTTCAGTGACAATGCGACACTGCCTTGATTATGCAAGGGACAATTCCTGTGTCAACTGTGCAGCGTGCAGCTCGCTTATAGTGCAGACGTGATGTGCTGATGTGATTGTGAAGCCATTTGAGCATTTTGAGAGGGAAAGAGAAATTAAGAGAAATATCGCTGTTTGTGAAATTACAGGAAGTTTTCAAATTACTTTGCAAGTTATTTAATAAAGAAATATGAATTGTACCTCACATTCAGCATTATAATTATTTTACCCGCACTGGACAGAGATCGAGACGGCGCCGCTACGTGTCATGCCGTACCTCTCACAGCTGGCGCGCGTCCCAAAGCGATTATCGGCCGATAGCGATCGGTAGCCAAACACCCCTAAAATATATTATTGTGGGATAATGCAAATACACAAGTGAACAAACTATATAACACTGTGCTAGTGTTTTTTGGATATTTTAAATGCAAAAATCTTACATATTGTGCCTTTAAAACTTTGCTTTGATCATAAAAATATAAAAATCACAAAAAAATGTAATAAACAGCCATAATTTTGGATAAAATACTGATCATGCTTCCAAATTAAGCCAAATGTTTGGCCTCTCACCTTCAAGGAGGTCAGAGGCTGAGCCCAAACAGTACTCCATGACAAGCTGAAAAGGGGAAAGAAAGATGAATCATGAAGATAAAATGGTTATTGTGTCAAAGAGTGATAGTGAGAATGATTCAGAAGAGAAAAAGAAAGATCTTACCCATGCTGTGTGTTCCCGCAAGTAGCATCCTTTATACTCTATGCTGTTTGGGTGTTGTATTCTCTGGAGGAACTTGACTTCCTTAATGATATCCTGCCATTTCTAAGTAAAGAGAAGAAGGCATCAAATCAAATGGTCTTCTTTCAAATTGGCGGGAAAAGTGAATTCACCTTAAATGAATTCAAATTTTCCACTGGATCACTGTATCCACTATTGATGTGATCAGACTGGACATTTCGATTTACTAGTACAGGTCCTGAAAAAGAAAGTCAGTCCTAAAAGCTTCTGAAGGATTCTTTGCAGAGATTATGTGTAATCCGATTACTGCTAATCTGAAATTACAAAAGGAAATGCTGCCACTAGCTAAAGTATGAATGGCCTTGGTGCTTGGCTTCAATCAGAGGTGTTACAGGAGACTTAATGTGACTTCCGCAAATGACTTTAATTTGCTCGTATGATACGGAGCCAAGTCACTGTTTGAGAGCCAAGCCATTGTTGTTTGTGAATATGAAACAAAGAGACTAAAATAATAAATTTACCGGTCAAAAATTTGGAATAATTAAGATTTCATGTTTTGTGTCTTTTACCAGTGCTGCATTTGATCAAAACTAAGGTAATATTGTGAAATATTACAATTTAATATAGCTTTTACCTATTTTAATACATTTTAAAATGTTATTTATTCTAGTGACACAAAACTGAGTTTTCAGCAACCACTATTCCAGTCTTCAGTGTCACATGATCCTTCAGAAATCATTGTAATATGCTGCTCAATTATTATAAGTTATTATTGGCCCTCAATTATTAATAGTTCTTATTAATCAATGCTAATATTTTTGTGGAAATCATTCTTTTTTTTAAATAGAAAGTTTAAAAGAACAGCATTTATTTGAAATGCAAATCTTTTGTAACATTATAAAATGTTACAAATTCATTGTCACTTTCATTAAGTTTTATTAATTTTGTTTTATAAAATTAGCTTTTTTTTTTTATATCCTACTTACCCCAAACTTTTGAATGGGTATCATGTTTTCTATATTTTAAGCAGCAAAAACTACTTTCAACATTAATAATAATAATACATTTTTCTTGAGCAGCAAATCAGCATATTAGAATGATTTCTGAAGGATCATGAGTGAAGACTGGAGTAAGACTACTGAAAATTCATCTTTGCCATCACAGAAATAAATACAATTTTATAATATATTAAAATAGAATAAAGTACTTTAAATTGTTATAATATTTCACAATATTACATATCAAATAAATGTAGCCTTGGTGAGCATCAGAGGCTTCTTTCAAAAACATGAAAAAAAATCTTTGTTATTCCTTTGAACAGTAGTGTAATGCTATCATTTCTGTGCCCACCCTCAGAAGGAAAAACTGAATCCGCAACCAAACTGTTGCATGACTGTATGTAATGACTGTGGAATGTAGGAAAACTGACCTCATTAGACTGTTTCCCACTGTAGGACATCTTCTTGATGGCCACCACCTCTGCAGTCCGCGCATCCCGTGCCTGAGCAAGATACACATCTGAAATTTCACAATTTAATCTCCCAAACATTTCATAATGTACTGTAGCATGGATTAAAATGATGAATCCTATTCAATAGATATTACATAAAACATACAAAATAGACCGCGCCAAAGCTGCCATGACCGATCTCACGGAGGTCTGTGAAGAGCTTCTCGGGGTCCTCCTTGAAGAAGAGATCTGCGATCTCGGGGTCCTTCAGGCTCCCTGCCCGGCTGGTGGAGGGCATGCTGCGAGCCGGGGGACGCGCCGCGCTCGCAGGGGACTATCTGGCCGTGCGACTGCGACGCGTCAGGTCCCGCTGGTTACTCATCTGCCAGAGGGAGGCAGTGTACGCATAGAGACCTGCAGTTAAAACAAATAAAACAATTGAATCAACACATGTAATAGCTTCAACTAAATCAGATTTTCAGCAATAGACGTTTATTTTTTGTTGTCTCTTTTGAATCGCAATGGATCACACTCAAAATTTAAGTGCAAGTAGGGTTTTCTGCAGACTGGGTGTCTAAAACCCCCATCTTTTTTTTACGGAATCTATTTACCCTCGGGTGTAGGAAGAGTGTCTCGCACTCCCCGACATCTCCGACATGATTTTCTGCAGCATTAGTAGTTTCTTTTTTTCTGTTTTATGACAAATGGCAACGAGCATTAAGGTGTTATTTGCAATATTATCATATGTGTAGCATTAACATCAATATTTTATTTTTTTAATATCATGGTTATCATCAATACTGATATACTCTGACAAACCCAATATACTATAACATACACAATTTACAGAAAGTAATAAAGAGATCAATAGATGTTTTACTGAATAACTGAGTTTTAGTGTGCACAAAATAAAGAAATAAACGTATTGGTACGTTTCCATTTGATTAAAAAAAATAATAACAATAATTAAATTTCAATTTGCTCATAATAAATCACAATCGTGATTATTCATGGATCTCCAATGCAGGCTTTGAATCTACAACCCTTCGGTTACCTGTAGTCACGATACTTGATATTCAATACCATTTTCGATACCACAGGAGAAAACTGCCATATAGATATTTTTTGATAATAATTTGTCTATCCATTGAAATTCTAATCAATCAATGTATTTTTAAGCTTCAAAAATGGTAATGGTAACCGTAATAGTAATCCATATGAATCGAGATGTTTAGCTAATCCAAGTTTTCCAAAGATACATGAATGCTTTATATGATGAACATTTTAATTTAGGCTTTTGTTCACATATAAACATTGGTCAATTACCATTACAATAATCTCACCCAAATGTTTGCTCACTCAGTGTATTAGTGTTTTTACAATGGGGTAATTTTGTTGTGCAGTAGCTTACACAAAGCACAAAGAAGTCTGTAATAAAATAAGAACAAACTAACAAACAAACCATACATTACAAACGATAGCACAAATAAATACAACAGAATAAAGAAACAAATGAAATAGACAGTACTTTAAGTCTAACAGAAATATTTAGGCACAGAAAAGTAATCAAAGGTAACACTGGATAGTTTTGTAAAAATTAAATACAGAATCCTTACAACTGAAGTAACAAAAGTAATTAATTCTAGAGCGATTTATTTATTTTGTTTTTTAATTAACATGTTAAATGACAAAGATGGCAGCAGGTTTATTAGGCTGCTATCACTTTTACCCCTTTTCCTGTGTGGGTTCCTGGTCTGTGTCTGTTCTTGAACCGTTCCTGCAAAGATCGGTACAACTCTGGCCCTAAAAACTTGCTGGTCTCGAATGGAGCCGGGGAGCAAGGGATGGAGAAATGCTGACGCCGTCTCTTTGAGCAATGTAACATTGCACTCCACTGCTCTTTATATCTAAATATATAAAACTATGCACACAAGAGACCCAGTGTGCAATAGAGCGAGCGAATGAGAGTTCAGGCAGTTTATGCGAGTTGCCGGTTTGCTAGAATCACTCCTGGGGCCTGTACCATGATGGTAGTTTAACAAACTCAGGGTTAAAAGATTAGTTTCGAGTTGACAAAACCAAACCAATCTATTCAGTCTTTGTTGGTCCCATGATGCAGATCATCAGCTTTCTCTGTCAACTCAGGCTTTGATCACTTCTCGAGAGATTCATTTCTCTCTTCTGCAGAATATTAGATGATTGAAAAATATTAAGAATTTAAACAGATTTACACAGCAAGAAGAAAAGAGCTGTCTATGAAAGAGAACAACTTAAAGAAAAACTACGTCAATGCAAGTAAAAGTTATGAAGTTAGTTTAGTTGATATATAGAGAGAATTGAACATTTAAGCTCACATGTAGTCATTTTTATAGCTTTATTTATTGATGTTAAAGCTTATTTGTATGACCTTTATATAGGTTATTTTTATTAATTTTAACAAAGTGCCTATTAATGATTGATTAAAATACATGTGTAATTGATTAAGGGTATAATAATTATATAAATTATATCTAAATCATTCAAAATTATTATTATTATTATAAATAAGCATTGTTAAAAGCCAGACGCTTTAGTCTTTAAAAACCATTTGCTATGTAGTGACCTTTAATGTGGAGTAGAAAAGGGGGGAGTGACTTTATTGCATCAGAGGTGTGTCACTTTGCTCACAGCTGATTGGTCCAATTTCAGTTTGAGATCTCTTATCCAGAACATAACCTGCCCTGGAGCAGGTTAGCCGTGGAGCGTAAGTTACTATGGAGATGAACACTGCTAAAAGCCAAACCCCTTTAAATGGTGCCTAAAACCCAGGATTGGCACAAACTAAGCTTAAACATATCATATTCATGGTATAGGCCCCTGGTTCTGTGAACAGCAAAACGAAATGTGGCAACTGCCTGCACAAAGCTGAAGCACAATGTTTTTTTAAAGACTGGTTATAGTCCAGTAAACAACACCGCAGCATTACATCGTTCCTCAAGTCTGTGGAAACACGCAGCCGGTCTGCGAAAGGCTCTAGTTCGCCTGGCCTCGCCGGGCATAATTGTGTGTATTTGACATGGAAAAGAACTCGCAATCTGTTTGAGAAGCAGCTTTGTGTGTGTGCACTTTGGGTGTGAGCGCAAAACCTGCAGAAATGAGAAAAATGATGCCGTAATTCAGGCCCTGTAGCACCAACACTATTCAACCGGAGCAGATGAAACGAGCGAGTGTGTGTCAAAGAGACAGCGAGAAGGAGCAGCTTGTATCGGTGTATCAATACTGTGGAAAATTAGTATAGGAACCAAATATTTCAGGATCGATACGCATCGAAAAATCAATGTTACCTGCCCAGATCTTTATTTTCCTTTTACAAATCTATAGGTGGAGCTGCCAGCATAAGATAAGCTAGATGAGCATCTATGGTTTTGTTAAACAGGAACACACCATGAGGCCACAGTATTGGTCTTATCTTCAGATACTGATTCCACACAATGACCTGTGACCTGACCTTTGTTTACAGGCTGTAAATACAGTAGTGTCGAAGCACGACAGCCGACGTGCTCCCAGCTTTCACACTGACCTGCTCTGCTGCATTCAGGTTTGGAGGAAATTGAAGCAATGTGTTGACTAACAGTCAAACTCTGGGCGTATTCACGAACCATTGGAGCTGATTAGCTGGATGAATGAAAGACCAATTGTGGGTAAGTTACCCCTTTTCCATTCAAATTGAATTTCCACTGACTTGAGAGCCGAAGCAATGACATAACTGACTACGTTCCTACATATTACTTGTGGCATGTTTATCTGTAGGGAGGTTATAAGTCTTTATGCAATGACAAGCTGCTTTTTGATGCAACCGTCAGATATTAATTATAAATAAAACTCAGAACTAAATTTAGCAATGAAGTGGCTAGAGTAGCTGCTTAGCATGTCGCATCACTGCAACTCATTTCCAGTTTAAGATGCTTTATTGATTATAATAAGAATACTCTGGTGTCGACATTATACCACCCACAGCTTTGGCCGCAACTCTGGAAGACTTGGAGTTAAACTTTTCTTTGAGAAAAGAACATAGAACAGCACTGAAGTCATTCTTAAAAAAGGAAGATGCTTTCAGAGTTTTGCCGACCGGATACAAAACTCCCGCCCCTTGGATTGAGCCCTGCCAATGGTGTGTTCCCAGACCCAACATCTTGATGTGGGTCTGGCTTGTCAGGCTAGATTCATCCAGTAATGAAACAAGTGAAGTCTTTATGAGTGAGTCATTGAATCTTTCATTTAGGGGTGGGCCGATAAATGATATCACATCGAATCGCGATCAAATTCATGTCGATAACGATGATAAGCTCTGGACATTTTCAAATCACACAGCAGAAATAAACGCGACAACAGCCAGTCAGCGTGAAGCTTTTAATTTACACAATCAAAAGTACACGCTCTACTGGCAAAGAAAACTCGACACGACAAGGAAAAAGTGAGTGGAAGTGGCAACGAACGTTAAATCAAAAGTGAAACTACAGGTAGCACGAATTGTTACTCATTTGAACCGCGTTACACAGACCATTTATCCGCTCGGGTCAAAGTCCAAACGCCAGTCACGGGAACACTAAACAGCGCTGTGAGATCCAGTGAGAAGCTCGTGAATTCAGCGAAAAACACAAATGTCTCTGTGATTTAAACTAGCTTAAAGCCAGATGCAGCAGCGCTGACAAACAGTAGAAACACTGTGCAATGATACAGTCAGAAGGCTTTTCGATCTTGTCCATAAATTACCATGGATTTACTGTTGTGATAACTGCACCATGGTACTGTGGCAGAAATGTGGGATATATTCATATAGAATTGTATTATATTATTAATGTAGACATGTATTAAATGTATTAAAGGAGTAATGGAATATTATTACAGTATTTTTATGTAGCTATAGAATTTGTGCATTTATACTAAATGTTTTTAGGCTACTGTTTTTCATACAAATACCATAGAAACCATATAGATACATTTGACCATGGTAGTGAAGAGCTATATGCGTGTTTTTAACTGTGGTTATCATGATCTAAATCTATGATACTATGGAAAACCAATGGTTAATTTTAATAAAACTCAGTCATAATATTTAAATTTTACCATATAATATACAGATGTCCATGTTTTTGTTAATGAACATAAATTGACATCTGCATCCTCCTAACTCAAGCTACTGCTACTGTCAACTCACTGTCAAATGTGCATTTCTAAAACAAACCATGTAATATTATTATTGCAGCCTGCACTGCAAACTGTGCCGAAGATATATGCCAAAGTCAGGCAACACAAATCTGTTTCATGACTAGAAACAATATCACCCGTTAACACATGCAGAAACTAAGACATTCATTTTTTCTACGAAGAAATTTATTTTGTTCAGGAAAAATGACTGGAAAAGGAATTCAAAAACGTGAAGTGTTTGTCATATGACAATAAAGAGTTTAAAACCACAATTAACAGTCTGTTTTCTACAACTTTCACTTGAGCAAAAATCTGCCTTTAAATTTGAAAGAATTTTTTTTTACATTTATCGTGATAATTATCGATATCGAATGATATGAAAAGATTTTAAATCGAGATAATTTTTTGGCCAAATCGCCCAGCCCTACTTTCATTTAAACCTATTGTTTTTTAAATATTCATTCTAATTAATTAAACATTTTTAAATAGACTGCAGCAATCAATATTTTGCCATAACCGTAGTAATTTACATGTTTGTTTTTTCATTTCTTTGTCTGTTCAGAATCATGATCTCTATTTGAAACCAAGAAATTGTGATGCGGTGATTTGGCTGGAAATGTGTGGAAAGGGTACAGGTTGGGCATTGGCACCCTGTGTTGATACTCATATAGTTGCTCAAAGTAAATATCAAAGTCCATTGTGAGGTCAATTACGACCACTGTTTTTTTCACAATCCTTTATCACTCCTGCAGTGACTGCATTAGTCAGAGCATCTGTGGGTAAACAACAGATTTAGCCCTTAAAAAAAGTATTCCTTAGACATGTGATAACAGAGAAGGGAAGCTCGAGTCACAAGACAGGCTGTGAAGGTTGGGATTTATCATCTTTTTCCTCTAGAGAACTACATTTGTAGATTCTCTAAAGACAGTATTAGAAGCAATTCCTTACAGAAATTGCTTTTGAACTTCTATGTAGAAAAACAATAGAACAGCAACGAAGTGCTAGACGGACATATCTGACCATTGCATGTCTACTGCAGCTTATTGCACACTATACAGTACTTAAAAAGTAGTTCAACTGCTCGATTATGGCAAAAATCATAATCACGATTATTTTGACAATATTGAAATCACGATTGATTATTGGTGGGTGAGATGATCAAAGTCTTATTTCATTATATGAGATATTTCACAATTATTGATACTCGAAAGAGGCCCTCAAAATAATTACATAAGACAAGAATGTCTTAAATAAATTAAATAAAAAGGAAAATGTACTACGAGGATGATACGTAAAAAAAAAAAAAAAAGTAGCTTCTGTAAGCTTTTATGTCACGAAAAGTCTAGGCGTCCTTTCAAAAAGGCCATTTATTTCAGAATATTTGTAATTGTAAAGAGTAGTTTTTCATTCAAATAAATATATGTGTGAATAAATGTACGTCCGTCCGATCGGCTCAGCACAAGAGGAGATGAAAGAGGAGTACTGCGTTTATTTTGTTCATGTTTACATGGCCAGTCCTTCAGCATTTCATTTAGCCCTTTCCTCTCTGGTGTATGTATTGCAAAAACAAGTTCAGAACATGAATCTTGAGTGTTTTAGCTTTCAAATGATGCATAGTTTTCATATTTTTTTTAAATATCTTTGAATATTTTTAAACATATTGAGCAACCTACAAATGGCTTACTTACAGTTAACCTTCTATCTACATTAAGATAGGAGAAAGTATTTCAACATTAAAAAACACCTCTAAATATGATATTGTGATTGACTGACAGCAAAAGCAGTCAATATTTCACATCAATTCCAAGCTTTTCATGTACCGTAATGACTACAAACAAACCCCACAGGGCAAAATCTTGCCTCACATGGCCGATTAAGCCTAATTAACTGACTTTATTGATTGATTCAGCTCATTAAAAAAAAAAAAACCTTCAGAAATATCAAACACCATCAGCCTATTCCACAGATAACTGAGAAAAATTGCTGAATTACTCTTTACTGATGCACCTCTGGGACCAAACAGAAAACAGCAGTAGGGAATATATGCAGAGAATATTTCTAAATGTACAATATTGATCTTTTCACTGTATGTCATTTGCAATTCAACTTCCTAAATCTGCTTACATTGTAATTATAAATTACAGGTTTCAATTTTTATTAGGGATGCACCGATAGGATTTTTTGGGGCCGATACCGATTTTAACAAACAATTATTGGCTGATACCGATACCGATATTTGTCACTTGCCCTCTTTGAAATTGTCATTAAAATAGAGTGCTTTGATCGTGTTTTTAAAAAAATAAAAAAAAATACATTAACTTACAGCCTACTAGCTAGTTTATTGCTGCATTATCAAATAATTTCTAATGAACATAGACTGGATCCTTTTAACATTCAGCAGGTCAACATAAATATATAAATATGACGTAGCTAAATTCTACTGTACAACATTAATATATTTCTGTTACAATTACTTTGTTAAACTGAACTATTTTGACGGGTTGCCGTGAAGACCTTCGAGTTCCTGTGTGTGTTTTATGATATGATGATAGATTTTGTCGAATGAAACAGTAAAATGCTCATGAAGTGACTGGAGATGCATTCATATCCTCATATATTGAGGCTGAAAAACACTGCGAGTTTCAGTGTGTGTGTGTGTGTGTGTGTGTGTGTGTGTGTGTGTGTGTAAATGAAACCGCATGTCTGCGCCATTCATTCACACAGAAACATGCAGTAAAATATATTATATATATATATATACACTCACCTAAAGGATTATTAGGAACACCATACTAATACTGTGTTTAACCCCCTTTCGCCTTCAGAACTGCCTTAATTCTACGTGGCATTGATTCAACAAGGTGCTGAAAGCATTCTTTAGAAATGTTGGCCCATATTGATAGGATAGCATCTTGCAGTTGATGGAGATTTGTGGGATGCACATCCAGGGCACGAAGCTCCCGTTCCACCACATCCCAAAGATGCTCTATTGGGTTGAGATCTGGTGACTGTGGGGGCCATTTTAGTACAGTGAACTCATTGTCATGTTCAAGAAACCAATTTGAAATGATTCGAGCTTTGTGACATGGTGCATTATCCTGCTGGAAGTAGCCATCAGAGGATGGGTACATGGTGGTCATAAAGGGATGGACATGGTCAGAAACAATGCTCAGGTAGGCCGTGGCATTTAAACGATGCCCAATTGGCACTAAGGGGCCTAAAGTGTGCCAAGAAAACATCCCCCACACCATTACACCACCACCACCAGCCTGCACAGTGGTAACAAGGCATGATGGATCCATGTTCTCATTCTGTTTACGCCAAATTCTGACTCTACCATCTGAATGTCTCAACAGAAATCGAGACTCATCAGACCAGGCAACATTTTTCCAGTCTTCAACTGTCCAATTTTGGTGAGCTCATGCAAATTGTAGCCTCTTTTTCCTATTTGTAGTGGAGATGAGTGGTACCCGGTGGGGTCTTCTGCTGTTGTAGCCCATCCGCCTCAAGGTTGTGCGTGTTGTGGCTTCACAAATGCTTTGCTGCATACCTCGGTTGTAACGAGTGGTTATTTCAGTCAAAGTTGCTCTTCTATCAGCTTGAATCAGTCGGCCCATTCTCCTCTGGCCTCTAGCATCAACAAGGCATTTTCGCCCACAGGACTGCCGCATACTGGATGTTTTTCCCTTTTCACACCATTCTTTGTAAACTCTAGAAATGGTTGTGCGTGAAAATCCCAGTAACTGAGCAGATTGTGAAATACTCAGACCGGCCCGTCTGGCACCAACAACCATGCCACACTCAAAATTGCTTAAATCACCTTTCTTTCCCATTCTGACATTCAGTTTGGAGTTCAGGAGATTGTCTTGACCAGGACCACACCCCTAAATGCATTGAAGCAACTGCCATGTGATTGGTTGATTAGATAATTGCATTAATGAGAAATTGAACAGGTGTTCCTAATAATCCTTTAGGTGAGTGTATATATATATATATATATATATATATATATATATATATATATATATATATATATATATATATATATATATATATATATATATATATATATATATATAAACTTTTTTGCGGCTTAATATTCACAGACACTAGTATATATTTTGCGGTTTGATTTAAGTGTACTGACCTACGTTTTATTTATTCATCAAAACTTTGACAAATTCCGTGACATTCCATTATGCAGTAAATTTAGTTTTTATGACTGGATTCCGTCTGCGTTTTCCGCATCGCGGAAATGAATCCTCATGAAAGTTACAAAAGTTATTTAGTAAAGAGTAGTGAGCGGTTTTTTTTTTGGTCTTTTGTTGTTTGATTAACATTAAAACGCAGACAGCAGTGCAGCAGGAATATTACATTATAATCTCAGTGCCTTCACGCAGTTCATTAATAAACCATCGGTTTGTTATATCGGCCTTTTTCATGCTATAGCCGATATGCCAATGGTTGTAAATTGATCAAAAATCGGCCGATAAATATCGGTGGCCGATACATCTGTGCATCTCTACTTTTTATAGATACTGTCTCTAACAAACTGTACTTAAGCGCTGGGTAATTTGGAGAATTTCAAATAAATGATCATAGCTAAACATAGTCATAAGCATAAGCACAATATATCGTGTAAAAAAAAAACTGGGTTGCATGGCATGCTGGGTGGCAGTACACTAAGTAAAGCTGAATGGTTAACTAGAAGAGCAACATTTCGTTGTGCTGCAGGCCTGTACATGACAGAAGCTCAGCAAGAGAGTGTAGGACACAGACTAGTAACTCCAGTGTGACACAGATATGAACTTGGCCATGATCTCTGGTTATTCTCTGTGGGAATTCCCTACAACATGCTTTAAAAAAGAAAGCATTTTTTTCCTTTTAAAAAAAGGTCTATTGGGCCTTAATCTTCGATAAGCAGTGTGGATTTAGAGTTTGGATTTGCCAGGTCTTAACCTCTGCAAGGAATTCACACCACCATTAAATCATTACTTTCTCAACAACACCACCAGGAGAGAGTAGACAGAGAAGAGCTCTCAAAATAATCTGAAAACAACAAACTAGGACAGATACATTTTTTGGAGCATGTCATTTACTCTGAGGTCACATTAGTGCTGAATGATTGCAAGCATACTGACATTCTTCCAGACAGCACTAACAGGAAATGCATAGATTGAAAACTTCAATAGCCGAAAAGAGATTATCCATCACATCTAGCCTACCTTGAGTTACAGGCGTGATTCAACACCATAAAGAACTGTTGATTCCCTGGAAATGTGATATTTGTCAGTGTAAATGAACGAGTCGCTAAATGACACAATCAAGCCTATCTGTCTGTTCCAGCGAGTTATGAAATAGATTGAAAGGGAGTATTTCATAACACAAAGTTTTCTGCTGTGCTGTTTGGAAACCAACCATAAAGAATAAGAAATGTATTTTTATACAATCCATTGCTGAAACAATTAAAAATAAAGAGTCAAAGAAAAGATGAAGTCTAGCAGAGTTTAACTTGATTATTTGGCATTCTTGTGTGTACAACTGTCATTCAACTCGCAGAGGCATTTTAACTATCCATGGCATTCTAACTCATTTTTATACATACTTACATAGTTTGTTATTTACTACCCTCATGCCATTCCAGACATCATCATGTCATGTAGGAGAAATGCAGCAGAATCTTTACACAGCCCTTTTAAAGGAATAGTTCACCCAAAAATTAAAATGATCCCACAATTTACTCACCCTCAAGCCATCCTAGGTGTATATGACCTTCTTTCAGCCAAACACAATCAGTTTTATAAAATATCTTGGCTCTTCCTAGCTTTATAATGGGAGTGAATAATACCCAAGTTTTTGAAGCTCCAAAAAGCGCATCCACCCATCATAAAAGTAATCCATACGACTCCAGTGGGTTAATAAAAGAGAAGCAATGGCTTCTGGCAACAGCCATAAAACACGTTCACAATCGAGTTCCGGCAGAAGGATGACCTCGGACACAACAAATTAAAGGGATAGTTCTATCTATCCTTTCTATGTATACTATATTGCTAAAAGTATTGGGACACCCCTCCAAAGCACTGAATTCAGGTGTTCCAATCACTTCCATGACCACAGGTGTATAAAATCAAGCACCTAGGCATGCAGACTGCTTCTACAACAATTTGTGAAAGAATGGGTCGCTCTCAGGAGCTCAGTGAATTCAAGCGTGGTACCGTGATAGGTTGCCACCTGTGCAATAAGTCCATTCGTGAAATTTCCTTACTACTAAATATTCCACGGTCAACTGTTAGTGGTATTATAACAAAGTGGACGCAATTGGGAACAACAGCAACTCAGCCGCGAAGTGGTAGGCACTTGCCTGACCTCATTGTGCCAAGTGTAAAGTTTGGTGGAGGGGGGATTATGGTGTGGAGTTGTTTTTCAGGGGTTGGGCTTGGTCCCTTAGGAACTCCTAATGCTTCAGCATACCAAGACATTTTGGACTATTTCATGCTCCCAAATTTGTGGGAACAGTTTGGGGATGGCCCCTTTCTGTTCCAACATGACTGAGCACCAGTGCACAAAGCAAGGTCCATAAAGACATGGATGAGCGAGTTTGGTGTGGAGGAACTTGACTGGCCAGCACAGAGTCCTGACCTCAACCCAATAGAACACCTTTGGGATGAATTAGAGCGGAGACTGCGAGCCAGGCCTTCTCATCCAACATCAGTGCCTGACCTCACAAATGCGCTTCTAGAAGAATTGTCAAAAATTCCCATAAGCACACTCCTAAACCTTGTGGAAAGCCTTACCAGAAGAGTTGAAGCTGTTATAGCAGCAAAGGGTGGGCCAACTCCATATTAAACCCTATGGATTAAGAATGGGATGTCATTAAAGGTCATGCATATGTAAAGGCAGGTGTCCCAAAACTTTTGGCAATATAGTGAATGGATGGATGGATGGGTGAGCTTTTTGAAGTTCAATGCCATTACAATTCAATGCCATTATAAAGCTTGGAAGAGCCAGGATATTATTTAATATGATTGTGTTCGGCTGAAAGAAGAAAGTCGTATAAAACTAGGATGGCTTGAGGGGGGAGTAAATTATGGGAAATTATGGCACAGCGCTCCTATTCTCCTTCATTAGTCATATGAATGTGCAAACAAATTTACCAGATTAGATTACTGAGTGCCCTGGTGGTTACAGTGCTTATACTTCCTTTTTATTCATATTTTTTTCATATTTCTTTATTTGTGAAAAATACTGTAATACAATTACAGAATCAAGAAGTTGCCATCTAAAGTAAGTGTTTAATTTAAAGATTATTATTATTTTTTTTTTTTTCTAATCTATTAAATATTAATTTAAATACAGTATATATCAGCTTTATATCGGCCACCCTGCTTTTTAACATATCGGCCATAAAAAAAACAAAAACGGTCAACCACTATTTATAATGTTTCTCCTTTAATCCAATGTAAAATTTCATACTATATTGTCCCTCATTACCGGTAGTATAACAAGCCTAAAAGCAAGCTTAAAGTGTTAGTTCACCCAAAAATGAAACTTACCCCATAATTTACTCACCATTAAGCCACCCTATGTGTATATGACTTTCTTCTTTCAGCCAAACACAATCAGAGTTATATAAAAATATCCTGGCTCTTCCAAGCTTTATAATCGAAGTGAATAGTACCTGAGATTTTGTATCTATGCTAAAAACGTATTCTTAGCCTCTAACACACAGGCGAGTAAAATCTTAGCATTTATTAGCCAATGGCTAATGATAGATATTGTTTAGTCGCCCAGAGTGAAGATTTACTCGCAAATGCGAGTGATTTACTCGCATTGTAGAGGGTTGGTTAACATTAACAATTTGAGAACAAAGTATAACAATAATAATAATAATTTGCATGGTTTGATTTAATCACTGTTTGTAGCGCAATTTATGTTTTGTTCCCAAAAGTGGCAGACATGTTACTTGTTCAGATGACATTTTCCAGTGAAAATTCTTATTTAGGTTATACTCCAATACGTAGAATCTGTGATTCTGAAGTACAGTATCCACACCGGTGTGGGGACTTGACAGCCAGCCGCACACACTCCTCAAAACATTAGATTCATCCACGCTGAGGAGCCGTGCCGATGCACAACTCACGTACAGATAACTCTGCAAATAACTGCAGTTGCATGTTTCAAACAGAGATGGCGACAGAGGCAAAACTTGCGGACTACAGCTTTACAAATGTAACTTTGCTTTTCATTTATTATTTAAATCTCACTTTAAGTACTTCGATACCACAACAAAAACTACTAGCCTAAATAATAAAGTTCAAACACTATTAAAGACAAGTGAACAGTCATTAATAAAATAAGAACAAATACACAAATTACAAGCACAGATGAATACTATAACAAAATCTAAAGGTGATGATACACGGGGCAACTTTTTGAGCAATGTTTCCATCAACAAACAACCAGGTGAGACACAGGGCCCACGACCGATCTAAAGTATCCGGATAGAAATTTGTTGCCCATTCTCAATGAGAAAGTGCCCAGGCAACATCGCTTGACAGCAATGCTCAAAAAAGTTGCCCCGTTTTTATTTGTTCTTATTTTATTACTGACTGTTCACTTGTCTTTAATAATGTTTGAAATTTAAGTATTTAGACTAGTAGTTTTTGTTATATTTAGGCCTAAATGTAAAATAACACTACTGTGTTCACTGTAGAAATTAAATATAGATTAATCTTTGTTAAAGCTGTAT
The DNA here is from genome assembly GCA_039654625.1 of Rhinogobio ventralis. Lineage (NCBI taxonomy): Eukaryota > Metazoa > Chordata > Actinopteri > Cypriniformes > Gobionidae > Rhinogobio > Rhinogobio ventralis. The sequence continues at coordinate 24,090,162 of CM077208.1, read as the reverse complement.
TTTGTTGTTTTACTAACATTAAATGACATATTAGGCTGCTGTCACTTTAAGACCAAATGCATGAACCGAATATACTGACACACATCCGGTTTCTTTCTCAACAGTTTATGCTCACTGAAGACATACCGAGAGAATACTTGCCGAGACAGGTGTTTTGAAAATTTTGTGTGTCCGTTCAAAAGCAAGGAAACACAAAAGAGGAATCAAATTGGTGTTTGCGCGCTGTCTGAAAGTGCCTCTCTCTCCTTCTTTCTGTCTGTGTGCACATGCTTCAGGTGTGTGTGGCTGTGTATGCGGCTCATGGATCAACGGCGATGCGTCGCACCCCTAACGTGAACGGAGCATAAGCTTGTTGTTGTGGTACAGGAGGAACTGTAAATGGTGGCTGCTGTTTTCGGTTGCGGTGCTCGCGTTGATGTCTGCGTAACGCTGCATAGCATGAAACGCGCTGATGATGTATGATGTGTGCATGAACAGGGTGCGCGAGGGTATGTAAACAGTGTTTCCCCTACCATTGTTTCGGGGGGTGGCCCGCCCGACAAAAATCATTTGTCATTAAGGTCGACAATAAGGACTGCCCAATGGCCAGGTGCCAGCATGAAAGACGCTCAGGCCAGTTGACAGAACTGTCACTTGCCCACTCGGGCCAGTGCTGCATCTTCACTGAAGTTGATCATTTACGCATTTTTAAGCCTTGCCAATTTAAATATTCAAGCGCACATAGACGAGAAAGTGTCTCTCAGTTTAGTACTCATGAAGCGCAGGAACACACATACGCGCCAACACGTCTCACAGCGCGCGAATATTCACACAAAATGATGTCAAAAATGCCTGTCTTGAGTATCATCGTAAACTTAGTCCGTTATGTCTTAAGTGAACGTAAACATTACATTTGCTAGTCACCGATAGCGTTTTTGGTCATTTTTCAAGTTTCATGGTCCACAGAACATCTTGTTGTATGAATATCTAAACATGCAATATATCAAAAGAAGAACAGAGCCTCTGTTTTATTCTAGATTCATACATTCTTTTTTTAATCAACGCTTGAATGTTGCAAGTTTCATGATAAAGCTAAATTGAGCATAAAGCTGAGAAAAATCACGTTTTTGTAAAAGACTAACGTAACGTCCGGATGTGATTCAGATCAAAACACAGATGGATAGATCGAGTCAACACCCTCAAAGCTTCACAGTCCCATAGCTCGTCCTGGGTCGAGATTTCATTCAGTTATTTTACATATGCATATTGCTTACATATGAGATCTTTTGTTTCTGCATCTTCACCTCTCTTGTCATCAGGAGATTCTGTAGCCTAGAAATCGAATGTAATTTGCAGCCAGGGTCGTCTAGCAACTCTCCGTTGGCTTGCAAACTTGAAAAACCAAACTCTAGTCAGGCCAATCACATCATGTATAGAGTCGGTGGGCGGGCTTAACGTAATGACGACAGAGTTGCGAAGGTTCCGCATGCTATTCGAAAACAAATCTGGCTAACAGCGGTCTTTCGAATCGGCTTTGGCCGCGACTCTGGAAGACTTGGAGAAGACAAAGAACGGCACTGAAGCCATTCTTCAATGTGTTCTGAGTTTTGCCGACCGGATACGGTAAAAGTTTACTCTATCAAGTAGCTCCGCTTCACCTTCTTCGTTGCTCTGGTTGGTTGTAGCGCTATCCTATTGCGTGCAGAGGGAATTTGAAAGACAACAGTTTATCCGGTCCCTCGGATTGAGCCCTGCCAATGGCGTGTTCCCAGACACAACATCTTGATGTGGGTCTGGCTTGTCAGGCTAGAGATTCTGTACTCGTTCAGGAGATGCGCAATAGCGCCCCCTACCGTATAACAGTGAAAACGGAAAATATCATTAATGGCTATATAAATAGAGATAACAAAAGACAGAAAAAAAAAGAAAACAACTCACTCACTGCTCTTGACTAAATAACTTTTAATAAGGGTTACTCTATTTCTATGCAGTAATATATTTTATGCAGACTATGTGGTGATATTTTACATTTGATTACTATTTTTGTACTTGACCATCTAGTTTAGACCTACATGAAAAACCTAAATATAACTGTTTATTTAATTTGTATGTTTGTTCTGCTGTATTTATTTGTGCTGTTGCTCGTAATTTGATTATTATTATTACTGACTGTCTCTAACTATTTAAAATGTATATGAGTTAGGCTCATAGTTTTTAGAGTCATAACCTTATTTATTAAGGTTATATGGATCAAAAACAACAAAAACAATAACTAAGCATATTTTATTTATTATTTTTTGTGGTGGGGCCAGTGAAATTTTTGGCAGGGCAAGTAAAAAAACTGAACCACTGGCATTAAGCCCTGAAATATATAAAAAAAAAAAAAAAAAGCATGGACACACAAGCTCCATGTAGTAATTTTAAAAACCTGCGAACAGCGCTCAGACCCCTGAAAAGGACAATGCAGTTCATGACCCCTGTAATAAAGTCTTGTAAACGCAGTTTACTTGCATTGTCGAGTTATTGGTTTGCATGTAAATCCGGACAACAGCTGATTTTTTTGAGTTATCAGCGTACTGGTGTGCATGTACAAGTGCTCGATAGCAGCTCCCTGATGCCCGCGAATTATAGGCCTATACACAGAGCATGCGTGATTGCTAATTCAAAAGCAAAAGTAAAAAGCGAGCGCATATTCAAAATAATCCCCTCTCTCTGGTGTTATCGATAATACTGGTGCTGTCTCAAGTTTATATGCCGGTGTGAAAATTTCCTCACTGTGATATCCCTATTTGCTTGTCCATGTTTCGCTCCATCTCAGAGCATCAAGCTGATCCTGCACGATGACCGTGTTTTCATAAGCATTGGAAGTCAAATTTAACAAAAATTTGAATAAATCACATAGCCCTAGAATGCCCACAGCTGTCAAGCTCCAAATTCAAAGTTCACACAACTTGTCCAGTACATTCTTGGTTTTCTGAAGCTATACAATATAGGGGTGTAACAACAATATATCGTTAATTAATATATCACGAGATAAAAATGCACCGATATGTATCGTTAATATAAACGATATGATTCGCGATATAGAGTTTTTATACAAGGCTCAGCTTACTGTATTTATAAGGTATAATTCACCCAAAAATGTAAATAATGTCATGTACTCACCTTCATATCGTTTCGTTTAACTTCCAAACACAAATGAAGATATTATGAAACCTGAGAGATTTCTGTCCCTCGATTTAAAGTCCATTCCTCTAAAACTGAAAAGATCCCCAAAAAATGTCATAAAAATAATAAATCGAGTGTCTAATACAAATCCAAGTCTTCTGAAGAGACACGATGGCTTTATATGATGTTATTTGTTGATAAATGGTTGACCGATGTGACTGATGCTTTTTTCAATAGCCGATTCTGATATCTAGAAAGCACAGTTGTTGATATAATACAGATAGATGATTTAATGATAGCAAATAACAACATTGCTGATAAAAATATGCTTTTCATTATATTTACTCACCAAATTCAAGAAAACATACAATATTTTGAAAAGAAAAACTACTAATATTTTGTGGAAACTGTGATACATTTTTATCTTAGAAAGTTTCAAATCGAACAAATTTACAACGACGCACATACTGTAGTAAACACGGACGTTCAAATGATTGCATGACACACGAAAACAACATGAGAGTGAGTAAATGCAGAATTTAAAGTTTTGGATGAGCTAAACTTTTAGTTTGGAAATAGTCATTTTGACATGCTTTCTTGCGTTTAGAACTGTGAATGATTGCATTGATCATCTGAAGCGCAGGCGCTGCCGGAACGGCACTCCTCAAAGTCAAATCACAAACGTCATTTAAATCACTAGATCACATTTAGTTTTAATAGTATGATTATCCAAAGCATTTTAGATGGTTTATTCTTATATGCATAATGCATTATTAGCGGGAGAGGCTGGACATAGCGAGCACCGGGAGAGTGTGTGTGCACTGAGAGCGCGAGGACTGTGTGAGGGGAAAAAATAAAGTTTACAGAGTTTTAGTGACATTACTACATTAAACGACTATAAATAATGGTCCTGATAATAATAATAATAATATTAATTTAATTAAATAATTATAAATTTTTTGAAAAATAATTTGAAAATATTGCGATTTATATCGAATCGTGACACGAGTGTATCGTTACACGCCTAATACAATAGCTTTGCATGAGGAGGACCAAAATTTAAAGGGCACCTATTATGCCCCTTTTTACAAAATGTAATATAAGTCTCAGTTGTCCCCAGAGTGTCTGTGAAGTTTCAGATCAAAATTCCTAACAGATAATTTAATATACCATTTTGAAAATGCTAATTTTTGGGTTTGAGAAAATTGAGCCGTTTTCTGTGTCTCCTTTAAATGCAAATGAGAGGGTGGAGCCTTCGCAGCTCGTGAACACGCAAATAAAAACTGAAACATGATATGTGTTTGTTTTGATGATCATCTCTATCGCGGACATGCTCACGTGACATTGCAGTTCTTAATCATCATGAAACATCATCTGCATGCGTTTTAAAGCCATATCACTCTCAACCTTACAGTCTATGCTTTTATCTTAAGCACACACTCCCGACGCATGCGCACAGAGAGCTGGATGTCGGTGCATCCGTGAGTAGGCTATTAAACTAGACTAGTTCTCTTTCATGTGTTATTGCGAATAAACTGTCAAATGCACACAAGGTTATGTCAGAAACACACAAAGTTCACATGAAAACAGTCGGTTATGTCTGTGCACATATGCAGCAAGTATAGAAATCCGGTGTGTATATTAAATGTGTACTAAAGTGAAAGCAGTGTAATATACAGTACCTACTGCTATATGAGTCATTCTACACTCACCTAAAGGATTATTAGGAACACCATACTAATACTGTGTTTGACCCCCTTTCGCCTTCAGAACTGCCTTAATTCTATGTGGCATTGTTTCAACAAGGTGCTGAAAGCATTCTTTAGAAATGTTGGCCCATATTGATAGGATAGCATCTTGCAGTTGATGGAGATTTGTGGGATGCACATCCAGGGCACGAAGCTCCCGTTCCACCACATCCCAAAGATGCTCTATTGGGTTGAGATCTGGTGACTGTGGGGGCCATTTTAGTACAGTGAACTCATTGTCATGTTCAAGAAACCAATTTGAAATGATTCGAGCTTTGTGACATGGTGCATTATCCTGCTGGAAGTAGCCATCAGAGGATGGGTACATGGTGGTCATAAAGGGATGGACATGGTCAGAAACAATGCTCAGGTAGGCCGTGGCATTTAAACGATGCCCAATTGGCACTAAGGGGCCTAAAGTGTGCCAAGAAAACATCCCCCACACCATTACACCACCACCACCTTGTTACCACCAGCTTGTGGTAACAAGGCATGATGGATCCATGTTCTCATTCTGTTTACGCCAAATTCTGACTCTACCATCTGAATGTCTCAACAGAAATCGAGACTCATCAAACCAGGCAACATTTTTCCAGTCTTCAACTGTCCAATTTTGGTGAGCTCGTGCAAATTGTAGCCTCTTTTTCCTATTTGTAGTGGAGATGAGTGGTACCCGGTGGGGTCTTCTGCTGTTGTAGCCCATCCGCCTCAAGGTTGTGCGTGTTGTGGCTTCACAAATGCTTTGCTGCATACCTCGGTTGTAACGAGTGGTTATTTCAGTCAAAGTTGCTCTTCTATCAGCTTGAATCAGTCGGCCCATTCTCCTCTGACCTCTAGCATCAACAAGGCATTTTCGCCCACAGGACTGCCGCATACTGGATGTTTTTCCCTTTTCACACCATTCTTTGTAAACTCTAGAAATGGTTGTGCGTGAAAATCCCAGTAACTGAGCAGATTGTGAAATACTCAGACCAACAACCATGCCACGCTCAAAATTGCTTAAATCACCTTTCTTTCCCATTCTGACATTCAGTTTGGAGTTCAGGAGATTGTCTTGACCAGGACCACACCCCTAAATGCATTGAAGCAACTGCCATGTGATTGGTTGATTAGATAACTGCATTAATGAGAAATTGAACAGGTGTTCCTAATAATCCTTTAGGTGAGTGTATAATTAGGGGTACATGTCATGTCCGTGGACTCAATTATCAATTTTACAGATTTTTCATTAACTTTTCACTTCAAGCAATGATCGCTTTTATATCAGGGGACATTTCTTATTCATTTAATACAAAAATCCAACAGATACCTATTTTTTTATCTTGCAAAAATGGCATATTCTATACTGGAATTTGCTGTTTTTGTGCTGTCCGATTTGGTAAATGTGAGGTTTTGATCTTCAGATTAGCTCTAAATTGCATGTTTCTGAATATATTTCTTACAAATATTTGTCCAAAATAATCATTAAATTATGAGAAAGGTGTTTTAAGAAATATTTTTCTCATGCATCTACATTAAATCATCCATTTTGTGTGTGTCCGAGAAATCAGTGTCAACTGTGTTACTCCTTATAAAACCCCCTACAAATCAGCAATGGTTTGTTCCACAGTCACATGTCCAACATCACGTGATGTCATTCCTTTTTTTGGAGGTAAATTTGAAGACACTGTGGTAAATTATAACTTCTCCTCTTCAATATATGATCTATATTATTGTCTGCACATAGAGTAGATTAATTGACCGTCAACTGTGTTAACATGTTCTGGTGAACTTGCGTCACTAGGCCTGTCACGATAACTACTTTTTGTTGTGCGATATATTGCCCCAGAAATAATTGCGATATGCGATATTATTGTCATTTTAAGACCATTTTATACCACTGAATATATAATCATAATATAATAGCGTAATAATGCAAGTAGGCCTGCACACTTTCAAATGACAATGATTTATTAGTCAGATATGGCCTGTTGAGGCATCTGTTTTTCTAGAGGCATGTTTGAAAAATGTATTTTAACTTGAGTGTCCTGTTCCATGGAAAAACGGCGCAGTGGAATGCAAAAACACGTTCTCTATGAAAACGACTAGACACTCACAACTGCCGCGTCCTGTGAGAAACTAGCTGTAAGGCCGTGTTCACGCTTGTCTTTTTTTGAAGCTGCCAGCGTCTGTTTTACATTATAATCCTATGGAGTAAACTGTGTTTTCAAAAAAGTTTTTTAAACGCCAACGACAAGTGTGCATATATGATTATCATTGTAATAAAATTAAATGACATAAAACACAACCCAGTCTATTTTTGTTAAATGTAAGTTTATGTATGATCAATAATAGCCACTATAAAAGTAAAAGGTTTAAGAAGCTATACAAGAAATAAAGCAAACAATTCAGTCAAACATACAAAGTCAGCACTAGTAGGCTACAATGGTAAAGTTAAATAGCCTAAAAATATAAAGTTATGAAACTTCACTTTGCCCTCAGACAAAATGATTTGCCAGGGAACAAATTATAGATTCATAAGACCAAAGACCGCCCGTTAGATATACACAAGATGAATCGCATCACATGTTTAACCACTACAGAGACATCAGAGCCAGCGGTAAACGTCAGAAGGACTAGCCGAAGAAAGGCTGCTCTCGGCGGGGTTAACGAGCGCTGAGCGCCCGGTGGTCAACTGGATCTCACAACTCCGAAAACGCCATATAAAATATTCAAATAGACGATTACTTTATAAAAACCACTCATTTGAGCTTTAAACAAGTGCATTCTCTCCTGAAAAAGACTACATTTCGTCACACATTAACAGTAGTATTTTTAAATTACGCTGGGTTTCTCATCCGCTATTGATGTTGCAGCTGTTGTTATAGCAACAAAAGACGCCCTCTGCTATTTTGAACCAAACGCTGCTAGCTTTTTTTTTCTTACTAAAAGAGAGCTCGTCAAGTGTGAACACAGCCCAAGCGTGCACCATTTCGTGCTGTCATGTTTATATTTGCACCAGTGGATTGCGGAAACTGAGTGCATTTGCACTTATTCTTCCAAACTGTCTGTAGTTGTCAAGAAAACACTATAACGACTCAAATGGCACATTTTTCCGCCTGTCGATGTCAGCTCTGTATGAAGGAGCTGCCTGAGCCCCACGTTCGCCTCGGAGAGCAGACGAGATGACAGAGGCAGCACGATTGGCAAAATGTCTTTGACATTTATTTTTGTGTAAACATAATGGGCAATATATCGCGTCACCAAAAATGATCAAGGTCATGTCCATATATCGTGTGATAAGTCGATATATCGACTATCGCGACAGGCCTATGCGTCACGTTATATGTGTAGAGAAAGAATATAAAAACATTCAATAACAAGTTAATCAAGGTCAACTACTAACTAGTCCAAGGCCAGCAGTTTGCACAAGGCCCTAAAATGGCCGAAATGTCAACTGTGTTACCTGTCAACTGTAATAGTTGACAAGGATTCACATGGTTGACAATTCAATTTAAATGTAATTAATGGCTTGTACTTATATTTGTTGAATAAAAAGAAAGAGTTTTCTCTTTTCCTTCTAATGTGTCCTGTCAACAGTGTTATTCCTCTCAACTGTGTTATGTGTGGTTTTTATGTCATAAATCTTTTAAATGTGAACTAAACCGTCAGAAAAATTGGTAAAGATGGTAATTAATAATAAATTCAGCATACTGTGGATTTATGACACAGCATTTGTCCGTAAAACAGTTGACAAAATAATTAATCAAATGTTAATTTTCATTAACATATTTAAAAAGTCATTATTAAGCTTGCCAAATAATTAATTTAGCACATTAAGGGCATATATTATTCAACCACCTAGTTTATTGATTAAAAAAAAAAAAAAAAATTCTGACTTTTTGGCTGACATGAAATGGACCCAAAATATAGAATGACTCATCTGCTGTTAATATGAATCAAACAACAAAAGATAAACAGAAAATCACTCAATGCTCTTGACTGAATGAACTTTAGTAGCTTTATTATGAACACATTTATTACTTGAATGCTGCTGTTAAATGCTCTATTAGGAGATAAACATGGCAGACTGTGTACACCTTAGAGATGTGCGGTTGTTGGTTACAGCCACGGATCGGGCGGATGACGTGACGAAAAATAATATTTTAATTAAATTCGGGCGGATGGCGGTTAAACCAATCAAAAGAAAAGAAAAGAAAACATTGTTGCCTACATCCGAAAAAAAACAAGCACACTTTTAAATAGTAATTTGTAAATCATTGTAGCCTACCACTTGGGAAATAGGCATTTAAAAGTGAGACAGATTATGGAGTGATATCAGAAATGACATCGGGCACTGGCAGGGAGAGATGTTCAGAAGAATGCAAGAGCTAAACTTCTACAAGCTCAATAACATCCACAGCAAAAACGGAAAGGTAAGAATAATAGTCGTGTGTGTGTGGTGTGTGTGTGTGTGTGTGTGGTGTGTGGTGTGTGGTGTGTGGTGTGTGGTGTGTGGTGTGTGTGTGTGTGTGTGTGTTGTGGTGTGTGTGTGTGTATATGTTTTCCTGCAGAACATTCCTCTTATCTGGTAACAGATCTGGAGTTTGTGTTTTTCTTTAATATCATTTTAATGTAGGGCTTTAAACTCATTTTGCTTAGTATGTTTTTTGCATATAATGTATAGCACAAACATACCCTTATGAAAATTAATTATGGTTCTATTAGATAGATGTTTTTATTATAATAAAACCATGTTTTTGCCATACTTTACAGTTAAACTATGGATTTGAAGCAAAACTATGGTTAATTTGTGGTTACCACTGAATAACCCTGTTATTTATTAATATTATTTCTGTTTGTTTTATTCAATGTAAAACCATGGTTCATTTTTTCATAGCACTCAGCTGACACGTTTGTTTGAAGGACAGCGTTGGGCAGGATGTGGAATAGTGTGTTTTGTCAATAAAAAATAAAAAAATGGGCATTTTATCCGATTAATCGAAAAAATGATCGGCCAACTAATCGATTACCAAAATAATCGTTAGTTGCAGCCCTAGTGACGTCACATTCCCCAGAATCTACAAACAGCTTGTTCTGAGACACTGCTCATGATTTATGGGGATAAAAAAAAGGAGTGGGTGGATTTTTAGGGTGGTTGTGTACACACACTGCCAACACACATTTATGGTCAAACACAATGTAAAAGTGAATTTTGCATAATAGGTGCCCTTTAAGCAATTTCCCGATAATGTTTCCCTCAGTGATTAGATTAAAAAAATGTGGCGTCAACAAGTTTGACAGCCATGGTCATAGCTAACAGAGTCAGCATCCTCCCGGTTCCACTTCCCTCTTCACAATAATAAATCTATATGGACAGACAATGTTGTCAAAATCCATGAAGTCGTTTATCAGATAAAAAATCTCATAATGAATTTGTTTACAGAAGCCAAAAAGATACCAGACAACACCAGACGTGTTCTTTCCAGCTTGTCTGTGCAAAACAGCATGACTGTTCTTCACTGGAAGCCTCCTGTATTGATCAAGATCTCTGATGATAAAACTGTTCACATGACAGAAGGTTCCTCCTTCCTGGTGCAGGTATCCAGTTTGATTCTCTAAAGGTGACATTCTCACACACTCATCAAGTTCCCATCTGCTACGCTAGATAAATGCATGCGTCACTAAACTTCAACGGCATTTCAGAATAGCCTATGTGACATTGTACAAAATATGCTGTGCATGTCATATATGGATGCTTATTTTATTTAGATACAGTCAACCAAATGACGGCAAGGTCATGATCTCTTATAAATGACGGTCATACTCCCATTCCCTAAAGTGTTAGTTCTGTCTACAGAAACAGTACTGGAAACAAAGGCTGATATAGCCAAGCATTAAGCAGGCCTAACTTGACATGTAAAAATTCTGTGATTCTGAATGGCTGCGATCCCCTGATCCAAGCACAATAGCACGGCGGGTTACGCAATACTCATTCCCTTCTCCCAGGGAACCAAGGTTACATTAGTAACAGAGTAGTTCCCTTTCGAGAGTACTCTCGTATTGCGTAGCTAGCTACGCTATGGGAACACAATTTAAAACGCTGTGCGTGCTTTGAAAACGTTGTCCCATATTTATGGCCTGGGGAGAAAGCCCAAGGCTCATAAAAGAGAAAAAGTATTAGACCCAAAAAGAGGCCAACAATAGTGAGCCTCAAATAAGGGTATATATATATATAGGAAAGAATATTCCTATGTAATAAATCCATATAAGAACTAGACCAGACAAAGTCGGGGCTTATTAATATTGAAATGTGTATACGTTTGTTATATGGGATTTTGACAAACTAGTCCGGACAGAGTCGGGCCTATAGTATGTAATGTGATGAACATTCACTTGTGTTACACATAGCTTATTATTGATTCAGATAAAACCCCAGACTGGAAAGAAATTCAGGCCATAAAGTATTGCAAACGTAAACATTTGTTTATATGGGGTATAGATAAAAAACTAGACCGGCCGGGCCTATAGTATAGTTGGGCCTATAGTTACTGCAAATGTGTTATACATTTGTTTATATGGAAAGAATCCTAGCTTGCAAAGCTGGGACCTCCAAGTTATAGAATCTAATAAATGTGGACAGAGAGGCCCAGCCTGCCACCGCACAGATATCTTCAAGTGGTATTCCACTGGACCGGGCCCATGACGAGGCCATGCCCCTAGTGGAATGAGCTCTGATGCCTATAGGGCAGCAGAGGCCTTTTGACTCATAAGCCAGCGAGATAGCATCTACTATCCATTGTGACAATCTCTGCTTCATGACCGCACACCCTCTGGTGCGGCCACCAAAGCAAACAAAGAGCTGTTCCGACTGTCTAGAAGCGGCAAAATGCTCTAAATTAAACCTTAGGGCCCTAATTGGGCAGAGCAGATTTGCGTCTTTTTCGTCTTGAGATGAGGGAAGAGCTGATAGCGAAATGACCTGTGCTCTGAACAGAGTGGACAGCACTTTGGGTATATAACTGTCTTTGCTTGAGGACGACTCTGGAGTCGTTAGGCCCAAACTCGAGACAGGCAGCGCTCATAGAGAGTGCATGTAAATCGCCAACTCGCTTAACGGAAGCTAGTGCCAGCAAGAAAGCAGTTTTTAGCGAATGGTGCTTCAAGCTCATAGACTGAAGCGGTTTGAATGGGGAACCTTTCATGGCCTCTAAGACCGTGGAAAGGTCCCATATAGGAACTGAAGGGGGTCGAGGCGGGTTAAGCCTCCTAGCCCCTCTGAGGAAGCGCACGATGAGGTTGCTTTTCCCCAGTGACTGTCCGGCCACGTGAGCGTGAGACGCTGCTATGGCCGCCACATATACTTTGAGCGTGGAGGGGGAACGACCCACATCCATCATCTCTTGAAGGAAGGAAAGCACTTCTGTCACTTCACACGAGTATGGGTCCAGGTTCCGTGCTGTACACCAGCCTGAGAACACTGACCATTTCAGCGCATAAAGCCACCTGGTTGAGGGAGCTCTAGCTTCAGAAATAGTATTCAGCCCACTTTTAGGGAGGTTCCCGGGTATCCGTTGATGGGTCACACATGAAGGGACCACAAGTCGGGGCGGGGATGCCAGAGCTTCCCCTTCACCTGCGCAAGGAGGTCTCTACTCAGCGATATAGGCCATGGGGCTGTGTCTAGCAGCTGAATCAGTTCGGAGAACCATAGCTGGTTCTTCCATAGCGGGCTATTAAAAGCACTGCACACTTGTTCTCCCTGATCCGTTTGATGACCTGAGGTAACATCGCAATCGGAGGGAAAGCATACAGTGGGCAGCTGGGCCAGTCGTGGGCCAGCGCATCCCTGTGCTTGGTGAAGAATGTTGGGCAATGAGCAATGTCTTCTGAGGCGCAAAAAAAAATAAAAAAAATAATAATCGATCTCCACTTTGCCGAAGATGCTCCAAATCAGCTGAACCGTCTGTGGGTGAAGAGACCATTCCCCTGGGGTAATATTGCCTCTGGATAGCATATCCGGACCCTGGTTCAGAATGCCTTGCACATGCGCTGCCCTTAACGAGCGCAGGTTGTGCTGAGTCCATAAAAGGAGATGTTTCACCATGGTGTGCAGGTTGCAGTCCACCCTGGCGATTAATATAGGATACCACCGACATATTGTCCGTTCGGACCAGGATGTGGTGATCCTACATGTATGGGAGGAAAGCTTTTAGCGATAGGTCGACCGCTTTCATCTCTAGACAGTTTATGTGCAGCCGTTTCTCTGCGTCTGATCAAAGACCGGAGACGGGTCTGCCGTTGTGTAGGGCGCCCCAACCTAGGTTGGACGCATCTGTCGAGATTACTTTCCATTTCGAGACCGTGCCCAAACTCACACACGACTGGTACCAGTCGGTTGCTTTCCAAGGAGCCAGGGCTTTGATACAGCCGTTATTCACTTTGCGTAACTGGAGCGCATGGTTTTAACCAGCATTGGTGGGGACGCATGTATAATAGACCCAGTTTGAGCACTGCAGATGCTGAGGCCATAAGACCTAATATCCTCTGAAAACGTTTGAGAGGAGTTTAAGTGCCAGCTTTGAATGATGCCGCTAGGCACTGGATGGTGAGCGCACGCTGTGACGTAAGCCTCGCTCTCATCCGTATTGAGTCTATAACTGTTCCCAGAAAAGCAATGTTTTGGGTGGGAGACAGCGAGCTCTTGGCAGTGTTGACCCTGAGACCCATTCTAGATGGCTGAGGAGCCAGGACCTGTGGGTTATCAACTGCGTCTCTGATTGGGCTATAATGAGCACGTGACTCACATCGCTATTCACCGATGTCTCGACCATGGTGCGAAAGCATGGAGTTCTGTGAGCAAACTGTAGCGAGTAACCTCGTTTTATTACTATGTTCAACACCCATTCTGATATACCGGGGATGGCCTCCAAGGCCTCAGCCCGCATAGCAAGGGGTTAAATTAAGTTTGGAGACAGGCTGCTCTGTAATAGGGACCCGGTCGCCCGGCTGGTTGTGACACTGTGGGGACAGCACGTATGTGTAGTGGCGCACACTTTGTAGTGGGTGCGCGCTCTAGGCGCGAGCTGGAGAGCGAGTCAACGGGATAATCTGTGTGAACAGTGCTCATGTGCAGGGGTGCATACTGTAAAGTGGGCACACTGCCTGCATGTATTTTAGTAGGGTCGTTGTTAAAACAGCGTTTGTTTGCAGGCGTGCGTGTAGCTGATTGCAATATTTATATCCCCAGCCGCATGAATAGAGGGGACTAGGAGAAATGTAAATGAAGTCTGTGGTGGTAATCCGGCCACGACGGGACTTTTGTGTGATTTTGTGGTGCTGAATTAACAGTGCTTATGTGCAAGGGTGCATACTGTATAGGGTGCATACTGTATAGTGGGCACACTGCTTACAGTCAGAACAGAGGAAAAAACTCTTTTAATGGCTTATTAGGGTCGCCATTAATACAGCGTTTGTGTGCAGGCGTGCATGCTTTATCACAGGCTACTTAACTGCAATGTTGACATCTCCAGCCGCCTAAATAGAGGGGACTGGGAGAAGTGTAAAGAGAGTGAAAATGGCACAAGGCTTGGCAGCCATTTTACGACGCCGCTAGGCGATGGACAGTGAGCGCGTGCTGTGACGCAAGCAGCGCTCTCGACATCTCCAGCTGCCTGAATAGAGGGGACTGGGAGAAGTGTAAGGAGAGTGAAAATGGCGCAACGCTTGTGACGCACTCGGCGCCGTGGTAATTGCTTATGAGCAGGAGTGCATACTGTATAGTGGGCACAATGCCTGCAGTCATAACATGGCCGCCATTTTACGACGACGCTAGGCGTAGGCGCTGGACAGGGAGCACGCACTGTGATGTAAGCCACGCTCTCATACGCACCTAGTCTATGACTGTTCCCAGAAAGAAATATTCTGCTGGGAGACAGCGCTGACACCACTGCCGGCTTAAGTAGAAGGGAGTCAGTGTTATTCCGAAGAGGATTCTGAGAGTGAGACACGCGGGGAGAGCTCCGGCGTGGGCTCGCTCGTCTGCTCTGGCATTCTCTGTCCACGGCGCTTCTTTCTGCAAGGCCCGAGTGAGAGAAGAGGGAGAGCAGAGGGAATGGCGTCCTCATTGAAGCTGATGAGTCGAGCCTGCAGGGTCGACAGTGTCATTTCGTCGCACTCCGGGCAGCCGCCCTTAGAGAATGCAGCTTCGGCGTGGTCACGGCCTAAGCATGACGATCCCCGCCAAAGAGAGGGCCTTGAAACAATGCCTCAGCTCTTTTGTGAGTGTGTGTGTTGCAGTGGCGAGCACACACACAGCTTGTGAGGATATAAAAGGATATTGAACACGCTGGATGGCGCAGCTGGAACAGCAAGGGCTGAAGGTGGAGTCCAGAAGAAGGAATCCGGCGTCCTCAGAGCTGCAGAGCAGGAGCTAGCTCCGCTGAAGGCTTGTAGACGGAGGTGACTTCACAATCCGGAGGTCAGCGAAGGGTGAGTCCACTGAAGGAGATTAAATCTGAATCCTATGGCGTAACATGGGCTTTTATAGCTTAGATATGCAAATTTAGGCGGTGTTTGACGTACTTTTGGGCGCAAAGCAACCCGATTGGTTCACGCCTCAACCGCCTCGCCATAGGTTCGTGCAGTTGCCGCAGCACAGCCAATCAGCGCACTAGTACGCTCTGTCTGGGTCTGCTGTGCAGCTGAACTGCATTTTACATTATATGAAATTATAAGGATAATTTTTGGCTTCATATTCTGAAGAAAATGAGTTTTCCCATAGCGTAGCTAGCTACGCAATACAAGAGTACTCTCGAAAGGGAACTGAAAATTTGTCTACTCAGTCAACACATAACGAGAATCAAAATATTAAACAACAGAAGAAATAAAACACATCGTTAAGAAAATACAACATTGAGAAATGGACGAGTGAATGAGGAACATTCAGCATTTACAATCAAGGCCAAGAAAAAAAGGAGAACTGATGAACAGTTCAAATAAAAAGTTATTTAAAATGGATGATCTAGAGAAGTAATTGCTGTTGCTTACTCGTGCCATTGCAATAAAGATGGTAGCCTACAGCAGTGCAACCTATTAAAATATTTATTGAAAATATCATTATTGATCATTAAAATGTATCCTGTGGTAGGTTGAAAATGTGTGCCTGAAAGCTTAAACAGATTACATTTAGCATTAGCAACACTTTACATCACTACTATAATATAAAAAAGCAAGATGTGGTTCATATAAATATCATACAAAATAAAAATTTGACTTGGGCTAGAAAGTATAAAATAGGGATGCACGATTATGACAAATCATAATTGTCGATTATTCCCTTGAAATTTTAATTGTGATTATTAATTACAATTATCACAATTTACATTGATGTTTTGAATAGCTTTATACCATTTGAAGCAACTGCATGCTATATTTTTAAATGAAAACAAGCTGAAAACATTCTTCCTGAGAAAACTTGTATTGCTTTTCTATAGCATTAAGCCTCAAATATCATTTATACATTGGTTTGATTTATTTTTTAAATAAAAAAGTAAAAATATTAGTACTCAAATGATTAAACGTGACCAAAATAATTTTTACACACATAATATATGTGTGTACTGTCTATTTTTGGAAGCAATTATATTGCTCCCAAAAATACAATTTTAAATTACACCAAAATAAGTTTATGGAAAACAAACAAAACCCAAAATGGTTAGAAAACACACAAAGCATTCAATACGCAGTAACAGACAGTATGTACATTATAAAGGCTTGCAACCAGATACAAAAACAAGCGCATGCCCCTTGTTAAACAAAATACAAACAATACCCATCATTGTCACTATGTGATATGCATTTAGAGATATTTTAACATGCAAACGGTTTCTAAACTCCATACAAGCACATCGAATATCGTATATATACACACCGATAGATCCACATTGACAAAGAACGGGAAGAGCAGCGCAGACTCAATAGGCGATCAATATTCAGGCTGAGCTTCTTTCAGCTCTGAGACGATGCTGTTTGTCTATTAAATAACGATAACTACGCTGATAGGTGAACTGTACTGTCCCTAGGCCAGGTGACGATCATGAATGACGCTTTAAATAGGTATAGAGAAGAGTACACGGGCTGCTGGCCAGTCCAGTGCGTGTTACGCAATGTCAACACTGCGAGATGAGGAATGCGGCGCGCGTCACTGAATGCAGCTCACAACAAGGGAATACCCAGCTCGATAAAACGGCACTTTAATCAACTGATTACTTGTCATAACAGAGGCCTGGATAATTTATATAATGAGGAAGCAGTGAAGCACAATATACTTCAAGGCCCTAAAAGGCTTGTTTTATTGTGTTATCAAAGCCTGCTGTTGGAAACAGTGCAGTGAAACTGGGAGGGAGTGTCATTGCAATAATATGCGACACTGGACATTGTCGTATAAACAATGTGGTTAGCTGATATTATCATTGATAAATGACGTAAAAAACCTAATGCTAGAAAAAAATCATCATGTTTTCCCTCATCTCTGGGTTTAATCCTTAATCGTTCAAGGAAGGGCACAAGTTTGCCAAGTTTAAACATTTGAGTAGTTAGCTAAACACTATTTGAGCAGTCCATTCGACACTCAGTTTTATGAATGCCGAAGTAGTTTCACCAAAATAAAACACCATTAACTAAGTTTGTCAACCCTGCATGCTGGCACAAATAAAGCTGCAATTCACCTAACCAGCAACAAAACTCTCTTTCATTAGTGACACCGGCTATTCAAGGATTCAAGAGGCTGGTTACAGTTTGGCTGTTTCGCAGGATTAAACAACGCGAAAAGTTGTAGACCAAACCCAACTTAGCCATATTAGCTGAGCAGTTCGTGGAATGTTAGCCAACTTCATACGACGACAAAATAACGACACACCCGCAGCGAGACATCAGCAAGGTCCTGACACGAATAGATAAACGGCTCGTTTGAGGGTGTAGTTGAACTCACCCGTCCACCAGGCCAGGTTTGAGTGGACTCCAGGAGAAATCCTCAGCGTGCTAATGTGGCTAACTTAGCCCACACCAGCAATCCTGGGAGGAACAGTCAGTGAGAATTCAGGAGAAATGAGTAAACAAATTCTCTTCTTGTTTATTCCTTTGGACCTTCGACAGCTCGTATAGTGGAGAAGAGTCGGTGTATTTACAGTATCCAGGCCGTCCGGGCTGACAGTGTTGAAGGTGATGACTCACAGGGAATATAAACTAAATCAGCTGTGGCCAGTTTACAGCTAACGTTAACTCTCCACTCCCAGTCAGTCACTTCCAAAAAAATGGCGGCGGGTAGTTTTCACCTCCTTCACTTCGTGGAAAACACGGGAGAAATGATGTGGGTAGCTCCCTAAACAACACCACGGGCGCTCTCTGTATCCACCCGAGATATGACAGCCCTTCAATGTCGCCTCGGCCGTTAAAGTTCTTCATGCATGGCCCGTCTGTCTTGTGGCCGGGCAGTGATTTCCATCTCTCTCTCTCTCTCTCTCGCTATCCACTCTCGCTGCTCCTACTGCAATCCAACCAGCACCGAGGCGATGTTCGATTCGCAAGCGAATCGTTCTTTTGAATCGGATCTTTTCAATGAATCGGTTGGCAAAACTTCCCAGCGGGCACCTTGATATCAATTTGACGTCAAATATTAGGCAAGACTTGATCAATATGCTGTATAACATAATTTTAAATTTCGTTTGGACGGTAATTTCTTCTAGTGGCAACTGGGTGAAAATAGGAAGTTAATCCCACAAATTGTTTTTTCGAAAAATATATGTAAATTGTATGTAAAACATTGTACAATTGTAATTGTAAATTAGTTAAAATTTTAACTTACAAATACAGTTTACAAAATTATTAGTAGCCTCTAGTTCTAGCATTCAAATCTACTCTTGCAAAATTCCAGATTTAGTAATCTGTAATTACCAAATTTCATGTATGATAATTTTTTGCATAATTGTATTATGTAGATCAAACAATACTAGTATTTGTACAAACTACTTATTTTTTTTCTATCTGTTTAAAGATAATTTGCACATAAAGTAAACTCAAGATTAGCATTTCTCTAGTCATTTTTAGTGTGTGAGATCTACATAACTTTAAGAGTTCTAAATGTGTATTTTTGATTGAATCCAATACAATTTTTTCATTTCCATATTACTAATTTCAAGTTGAATCTACTTTTTTCCCCCAAATTTGTTTGTGTATTTTAAAGTTAAATTAATTCTAAATAGCAACTTATTATTTCTAATGCAAATAGTTAATTTTTTACTATACAAAAAGTATTAAAAAATATAAAGGTAATGTAAATAACCAACTACTTTGTTAATTTTATTCTTACCTTAAATTCAGTCAGCGTGTTCCGATTCATTTAAAATGCAAGGGGCTTCCAGACCAGCAAAACAGGGGGAAGTAATTATTTTGTACTGAGTAAATAAAACAAGGTTATTGTTTGTTGTGTGTGTGTACGTAAGAAGATTTGTTGGGATTACTTAGATAAATTGCGTAAATGAAAAAATGTTCATTGTCTTGTGTTTTTAACAAATGCAGTTTAATTCAAAACTAGATATATTCATGAAAAGATACAAACTTTACCTTTTGTTAATTTCACAGACTTAATTATGTAACATTTACATCCACTCGGATTAATTTTTTTCAGTGTAGCTAAATGGCAACTTTGCCTGCGAAAATTCACAGAACGATGGTAAATATGAATTTCGCCTGTGAAAATCCGCAGAACAATGGTAAATCCGCTGTCATTTCAATATGAATCCATGTGTGCTAATCTGGAGTGATAAACATGACCATTGTTCAGCAAATTTTCACTTGCAAAATTCAGTCATTTCAATGGACCCTTTTCACGGACTATGATGCCGCATTTCCACAGTTATCAACATCACAAGTAATAATCTTTCTCTCTTCCGCCTGCTCTAATCAATCTCTCTCTATGCTTATTTTTTTTCTGCAGGTGACTTTATTGGTATGTTCTAGAGTAGGTTACACCAGGATCTAAATTGCTCAAAAGAACCGATTCATGGGAATGAGTCAGACTTTACCATGTGTGAAGCGTTCACAACAGGCTGGGCGGGGACAAAACAAGTACCAAGCTGTGAGGTGTCTTCTTCAGTAGTTACTGAACTAAATTTTTTTTTACAGAATCATCATTGTCATGGAATCTCAAAATAGACAGAAGGCTTACGCAAAAAGCTCTAAGCAGTTAATCTGTCCATTAACAAGCCGGTATGTTTCCAAATCACAATATGCCCCAAGACCATTAGACCTTACTTTCTGTTTCTGCAGGAAATGTTTTGTTGTGTATGCTATAGAACAGGGGACTCGTTCAGTGTTTTTATCCTTGGTGTGAGTGAGACTGTGCAGTTGTAGTGTGCTGAGCTTCTTAGCTGATTAACATGTAACATTAGGCTTGGTTTCCACAAATAGCTCTAAGCCTCCTGCCGCTCATCAAATTCATATATTCCCACACCGCCCAGATGATAACCCACTCAAAGAACCAAACCCAAAAAGCATAGCTTTTCTTATTGTTTCTGCTTCACTGTACACTATAATGTGGCATGACAAGTATCCATACCAATGGAAAACATGCCCGGACTGTCTCATAACTGTGAAAGACAGGCAAAACTGGTTTTATGAACTCGAGATCTGTTGTGGTTGACACAGATGGGTCGGCACACATCCGTGAATATTTCTTGTTTTTATTGATGACAGGCTTTCATTTTTGTGTTAAAGCAGCCTGTACACAACCATCAGAAGATGGGTACACTGTGGTCAAAAAAGGGATGGACATGGTCAGCAACAAATTACAATACAACAATGTGGCATTTAAACGATGCTTAATTGGTACTAAGGGGCCCAAAGTGTACCAAGAAAATATCCCACACACCTTTACACCACCAGCACCAGCCTGAACTATTGATACAAAGCAGAATGGATCCATGCTTTCATGTCGTTTACGTCAAATTCTAAACATCTGAATGTCACAGCAGAAATCGAGACTCATCAGACCAGGCAACGTTTTTAATTTTGGTGAGCATGTGTGAATTGCAGCCTCAGTTTCCTGTTCTCAGCTGACAGGAGTGGCACCGGTGTGTTTTCTGCTGCTGTAGCTCATCTGCTTCGAGGTTTGACATGTTGTGTGTTCAGTGATGCTCTTCTGCAGACCTCGGTTGTAACAAGTTGTTATTTGAGTAATTGTTGCCTCTCAGCTCGAACCACACAACACAGGCATTTTCATCTACAGAATATTTATAAATATCCGCTCCCTGGATATTTTCTCTTTATCGGACCATTCTCTGTAAACCCTAGAGATGGTTGTGTGTGAAAATCCCAGTAGATCAGCAGTTTCCTTATGTTTCCTTACTCAGTTATTTAATTAAAATACATAAGGATTATTCAATTCAATTTGATGGAATTTTACTATTCATTGAAATGCATAAATCTAAAAAAAAAAAGCCTTACATTTTTTTTTTGAGTGTACCATTAGGTGCTTTCTTTTTTTTTCATTTCTTTATAGCTTCAACAACATTTCCTCTTAGCTCCTTTGATATTGTTTTTAATAATAATTTTCACTTGAACAAAATATTATGTTATACAATATTATATCTGTATTTTTTTTTATCTGTATAAGGTGTTTGACAGATTGTGGTCATTAAAATGCAGTGAGCACATATATAATAAGCTCCTTGTTTTATAGATGTAATTCTTTTTTAGACGACAATGAATAGGTAAGTGTGATTGCAAACATCAAATATTCAGTCAAAGTTGAACTCAGAATGTTAAATACACCAAAGCATTCTCAGATTTAAGGTCAACTCAAAACAATTAGATTGTTAGTTTTGTCATAAACTGATATAATATATTTCTCTCCCTTATGATGCTAAAACTGCTTCAGTTAAACTTCAAGTAAGTTCATAACTCAGGGAATATGTACATCTTTATGATTCTGGGAGATCATTAAAGATATGAGAGAGCTAAATAATATTGTTTCATTTATGCAGCATACCTTTACATACTTTTATCTATTATAATATAGACTATAGGCCTATAACATCCATTATGTGTATACAGTTTTATTTTATATATATATATATATATATATATATATATATATATATATATATATATATATATATATATATATATATATATATATATATTCTAAAGATATGTATGCATATTGTAGATACATATTTTTTATATGAAAAATTGACTTATGTGGAATCTAACAAAAAATAACGTGGCATTCTAGCTGGTGGCAAATATCTAGATTTATTTTGTAGTATTTATTTGATTAGTGACCTAAACATAGTGCAGCATCTAAAATATTTCTGATTTACTTTACTACCTAATGTAAATCTAATTGTGCAACACCTTATTGCATGACTGTTTAACACATTATTGAACTCACTTCACACAGATTACATTTGGCAAACTTTTTCCATTAGAAATAATGATTGGAGATAACCTCAAAAATAGTATAAAACAAAGAAAAAGACAGTCAGCAGAGATCACAGGTTGAGAAGAAAGGATGTAAAAACAATCGAGAAGGAAAACATGTCTTGAGATTTTGCTGGCTCATAACATTTGTAATTGGCAAAGGCCTGGTGTGAAATGGTAACAATATTACTCAGCCCTAAGCTTGTAAAAAGATGATATCTGGAACATTTTGAGAACAGTCTCCACAGTATTTGTATGTACTTCAAACTACAAACTGTTACAAAGGTACCCTTTTATGAAAAGCAAAAGTATGATTTGTTTGTGCTGTCATCAGACATTATAATAGAGAACCTGAGTGTTATCGATCCCACCTGTTTACAAACACCTCCACTGGCTATCAGTGTCTTAAATAACAGCTGACCCATATTCTATGATCTGTATCTGTAGTTCAGTGAGGATTAATGTTTGCTGATGTTGCAGAAAACAGTATATCAGGTTCTATTGACTGCCTAGCTATCACCTTGCTATAGAGGATGTCTTATGATTAATGTAATAGGCTTAAAATATGTATTTTAAGCATATGTATAGCTAATATATTTTGCATGTCAGATTTAACCTTACGTGTTTAAAAATAGAAGTTGTTTAACATTAAATTTGCTGACTTTGCGACAAATACGACTTATTTCATTTATGCATTTGGCAGATGTTTTTATCCAAAGCGACTTGCATTGCATAAGGTACACATTTTAACCTTGGAAATCGAACCCATTAACTTGGCATTATAGTGCCATGATTTACCGTTCAAGCTCTTTATTTCCTTTATAAGTAATTCCTATTGTTAACTAATAACTCATTACTATAATTTAGATCTGTGTTCTGTGTACACTGTGTTATGTTCTCATTTGTTAACCTATTTAGTCTGCAGTCATTTTCATACAACTTTTATTCTTTATATTGTATATCATTTATTTCATGGTTAATTTTCAACAAGGTTTTATTATTTGTATAATTAAATGCATATAATTTGAGTTCTTTACTTTTCAAAGAATCCCACTACTTTTGTTGTTTATTCTGGATTTGGTGGCCCAGTACTTGCCGATTCACTTTGGTGGCCCAGTACTTGCACGTGAGCATCAGAACTGGACCACGGAGCAATAGAAGAAGGTGGCCTGGTCTGATGAATCGCGTTTTCTTTTACATCACGTGGATGGCCGGGTGCGTGTGCGTCGCTTACCTGGGGAACACATGGCACCAGGATGCACTATGGGAAGAAGGCAAGCCGGTGGAGGCAGTGTGATGCTTTGGGCAATGCTCTGCTGGAAAACCTTGGGCTGTGCCATCCATGTGGATGTTACTTTGACACGTACCACCTACCTAAGCATTGTTGCAGACCATGTACACACTTTCATGGAAATGGTATTCCCTGCTGGCTGTAGCCTAGCTCTTTCAGCAGGATAATGTGCCCTGCCGCAAAGCAAAAATGGTTCAGGAATGGTTTGAGGAGCACAACGAGTTTGAGGTGTTGACTTGGCCTCCAAATTCCCTAGATCTTAATCCAATCAAGCATCTGTGGGATGTGCTGAACAAACAAGTCTGAACTATGGAAGCCCCACCTCGCAACTTACAGGACTGCTAACATCTTGGTGCCATACCACAGCACACCTTCAGGGGTCTAGTGGAGTCCATGCCTCGGCGGGTCAGGGCAATGAGGACCAACACAATATTAGTCATAATGTTATGCCTGTGATATATGCTGTGATACTGATACAGCACTTACCTCTTATATAGGACTATTTGTGCCTTTTAACAGTGAAACAATGTAAGCTACACTATAGCCTATACAGTCTGTTCAACAACTCTGTTGATTGTGTATTGTCGTTAATATATTTACATCTCAAAACCAATTATTATACCCAAATGGAAATGTAATATATGTACATATATGTCCCTATATCCAAGTAGTGATGTTTTACATTTACATATATGCATTTGGCAGACACTTTTATCCAAATCGACTTACATTGCATTCAAGGTAGATATTTTACGCTCTACTGTTTGAGCTACAGGAAAGTGATGTCTTATATGTTTCATATAAGGCAATACATTATTAGCACATATATACATCCTCACGATATATGAAGATATAGGTTTATACAATGTATGAAATACCCATAGAAGAATTATTATATATTCATATATTAAAATGATTTATATGATGACTTTTTTATATGGTACTGTATGTTAATGCCATATATGTAAAAAATATATGTCTAATTTATATATGCAAGTTTATTTAAACAACATATATGCAAACATTCAGTATGCTTATATAGGATTTTATATGGATTTATATAGTTGTATATCACATATAAAAAACCCATAGTAAAATTAGTATATATGCATATATTAAAGTTATTTATATAATGAATTTTTATACTGTGCAGTATGTTAAGAATCATATATGTAAACAATATATATTTGTAATAATTTATATTTGTAAAAAGTTTATTTAAACATGCAAACATGTTGTATGCTCATAATTCTCAGAATTTTGGGCAGTCTATACAATCAAATTGTTTTTAATTTTGTTTAAAATTAGATCACATGAGTAACTGCAAAATATGGTTGACGGCAAATGTTCATAACTTGTATTAAAATATATGTAGGCTAACAAATATATGAAGCCATGTTTAATAAAGTATATTTGTATAATTATGCAATTCATATACACAATAAAAAAAAAAAAATGAGACAGACATTATGAACATGTATTTTACATATAAATTTGATCAGGGTTCTGTTACTTGGATAAGGTTTTATTCTTGGTTTGGTGACAGCTCTGACACTCCTGTTGTCTTGCAGGTTTGAGTTCGCTCAGATAATGCACTCTTCTGTCTGTGTGAATTGCTTTGTGTGGTGTTTGGATCCTGGCATTTCATTCTAGTTTGGTTTTGGTTCAGGCTTCGGACATTAATGCTCACGGCTCGTGCTCTTTCATGTTTTGTTCTGTGTACCACAGGGGTGGGCAATTCCAGTCAGGGCCACTGTCCTGCAGAGTTTAGCTCCAACCCTAATCAAACACACCTGAACCAGCTAAAAAGTGTCTTCAGGATTACTAGAAGGCTACTGGCAGGTGAGTTTGATCAGGGTTGGAGCTAAACTCTGCAGGACAGTGGCCCTCCAGGACTGGAATTGTCCACCCCTGGTGTAGCATGTGTGTGTGTATATACACCAGGGGTGGACAATTCCAGTCCTGGAGGGCCACTGTCCTGCAGAGTTTAGCTCCAACCCTGATTCCGACCCTAATTATATATATATTATTTTTTTAAATTTTTTTTCTGGTTTTTGTTTATTTGTGTATCACTTTAATATTTTGGGTTTGAGTTTGATTTACTGTTTATTTGTTTACTTTCAGTATTGAGCTTTGTTATTCACAATGCTGTCTTGGATTTCTGTCCATGTGCAAATTGTTATCATTCAATGATTCAATAGATACAATTTATTTTTACTCCTCATTGAGACTCTTACAGTTATTTTGAACACAAACTATTGGCAAAAGTGAATTCCCCTTTTATGTGGCTTTCTTATTGTATAAAAAACTAAGGCGAGCCAGTTACAAGCATGAAGAGGTTTGTTTGTGTTTTGATTGTTTATGTTTGAAGTCTAATAAAAAGCCCATTAACCTCTGCATCCTTGAGTCCTTCATCCCTTGCCTCACCTGACAATAAGTAACATTACAAATATTTTATATTTTAAATTTCATTTGTTTAATACATAAAATCTATACTAAGACTCTACAACATTTAGTCAGTGACAGTAATTTGTCACATATATAATATGTGGAATAGAGTTATATGTCAATATATGGAATTTCTGATAGGTTTCATAGCTGTGCATTTATGTTTTTACTCTATATGAGCATATTAGGATATTTCATATATGAGACATATATGTCAAAATATGTATTATACATACATAAACATATAATATATGGGATAAATGTATATGTCAATATATGGAATTGTTTCATATATGGTTTTACTTTATATGAGCATATATCGCATATATTGATATTTCATATACACACATATTATATTTCCGCATGGGTACCAAACTAATTATTTTTTAATTATCTCCTCGTATAATAGGGTACAAGTTAGCACAAAATAGAAGCTTAACGCAAGAGTTTAGCACTATATATTTATATTACATTCCAATCCATATACAGGCAACCAGTGTAATCGGTCCTGCAAGTGATAGCACGCGCTGTCATGTCACGTGACAAAGATCGCAACGCTGTCGCCATAGAAACGAAATGGATAGCAAAGTGTTGTTGAATGAGTGAAATACACGTCGGGAGTGAGGGCGGTAACGTTACTCGAGCTGTATGGGAGTTGACAGAGCTGTTTCCTAAACATGAAGCTGTTTAAATACTTACTGAAAGATGTCACGCACAAAATCGAATATTATTCAAGGTTTTCGCCCTCGCCGATGTCAATCAAGCAATTCCTGGATTTTGGTGAGTAATGAAACATTGGGATTTGAGTTAAAGAACCGCTACTGAATTTTTTGATGTAGGACTGTCTCGTGCTGAACTTGCGTGCAGCGCTTTCTGCTGTGTGTCTCATCATTTGAATGTATATATATATATATATATATATTATTTCAACACATATTCTGCGTGATTGAATCAACACGTTGACTATATTTACCGTAGCCTATATTGACCTTGAATGTTAAGATCAAGTGAAAGCTAAAGCTCAGTATTGGCACAGCATTGCCATCAACTGAATAAAAATAGACTCTCCATTACATATCACTCATAACATCATGATCCTGGTCCAGTTTTGCAAAGGCTAATACGTGCTTTATGAATAGAGTATATTATAGGTACATTAGATCTATCTATCTTTAATAAATAAATGCATTATTACACAACTTGTATCCAATGTGTCCAATGTGTGGTTTTGTTATGCATTGTCAAACTTACACTACCAGTCAAAAGTTTAGAAAGACAGAGACATATAACCTATATTACCTAGTGAATTAAAAAACAAAATAAATAAAAAACTATTAAATTGTCTTTGTACATTTTCGTTTTTTAATATAACTACTTGTACCTTTTTTATGGCTGGAGTGTGCAAACAGTTAGGGTAAACCTATTAAGCTCAAGTACCCATTAAGCACACTACTGTCTTTGAGCTCAGATTATAAAAAGAAAACAATTATTTATCATCCTACTTGATTTCTTAACCAATTGATGTGTTTGTTACTATATACCTCCTGTAATTTCAAGCGAATCAGACCATTGCACACTGAGTTATGGGTATTCATGTGTTCACACTGTCACTGTCATTTTGAAAGCTGTCTGAAAACTTTCACCAGAAGAGTAGCCCCTTAAATGTACATTTTTTAGATGTTTAAGCCTTTATTTTGGATAAGTATAACTTCTTATTGCAAAATTAAAAGATTAATGTTTAGACTTTTGCATATTATAACCTGGAACCTGGATGTGGGAAATAATTACAGTTAAATCCAAAAGATAGTTTTAGAAACATAGTGCAGGTGCCACAGAACATAGTTTGCTTACTAGCTGTATAAGACTGTGTGCTACGCTAATATATTACTTCACAGGCATTACTGGCTTGTACTTTTAAATCCATTATATTATAAATTTACAGTTTATTGATGTTCTGTGGTTTTACACTGCTATAATTTTTAAAGACTGAGCTTAAAGAGTGCACTACTATGAAAATCACAACTTCAGTGTAACATCAATAAGAAAAAGTAAAATTTCATAGATATTTTCAATAATAGTAAAATATGTATGAACTTAATACATGACCTAGATTATTTATTTAGCAAAATTTTCCTTTTAAATGTAATTTAATAATATTTATTAATTTAAAAAATGTCTATGTAAATACTTCATAAACAGACTTTAAATATGAACTGATGGTTGTCACTTCAAGTTAATCTTTATAAAATTATTCTTTAAAAATATTGTTTAAAATAAACAAGAATAATAAAAAAAACATGTTGTGAGCTTAATGGGAACAGGGGTGTGCTTAAAGGGTACAAACATGTACCCATTAAGCACAGCCAGACTTTTTGCATTTAATGATGTACATCTTAATTGAAATGCCTTTGTCATTTAAAATAAAATAAAATATATTATTGTGTGAGAGAGTAATCTTTTATTTTAACATAACTTATTGTACTGAACCCTATACCCTGTGCACTAAAATGTCTCAGTGTAGACTTTGGTGAGCTTAATAGGTACAGTTACCCTAATTCCCAACTTCAATTTGTGTTATTTCACTGTTTGGGTGACATTATTATTCTAAAATGTGGGAAATAGTAATGATTAAGTTTTACTTGTATAGTATATATCATTTATATGTTAATAATATTTGAGGGTCACATTCCTTCTCAGTGCCCTTAAAGGTAGGGTAGTTGATTTTTGGAGAGGCTAGCAATAGCGAAAAGCCATCTTTGAAAGCATGAGATCCCACCCTCCCTTCAGAGCATCTCCAAAACCACGCCTCCTTCAAAACACATGAACACAGCAGATTCTGCAAATCATCACGAGACGAAAGATGTCGTTAAATGGGATGTCTGCATGAGCAGGTGCGCGGAGGTATGAAAACGCATGCGATGACAGGCAGGTAGAACATCGTATCATTGCATCATTCGTATCATTGCATTCGGCCCGAATGCAATGATTGCAATGATTGGATGAACATTTTATGGTCCTAAGCCTTCCACAGGCCATATATATACATATAAATGCATTTAGACTACGTAACTTAGTGATTACTATCAGGATGTGAAGAGACTTTTTCAACCAGCATAACAAACAATGTTTTTGAAGTAAATCGCCTACTCTGCCTTTAATTGATTGATTGATTATTGTTAGGGATGCACTGTTATGAACATTTGGGCCGATACTATAATTCTTTATATTTGAAAGTCGATATATTGACCGATAAATCTAAATCCAAATCTAAAATCGATATAATCCAAATTTTTATATAATTTTTGAGAGCCTGATTACAAAAACAAAAGTCTCACCATTAAAAGCCATGTCCCAATCGCACAATTATAATGCTCTCATTATAATTTTATGTACCCTATATGACAGACTTGCACTGCTCATGTTGCACTTAACTGTATTTTCTTTTTTTTAAGTGATTTCAATCATATTTTCACATATTATCACAATTCAAAACCATCATGGCGAACTGTGCACATCTGAAGTGTCTCAGCTGAAGGAAATAATCCATTATTTACCGGCTTTAATATATTGGCTTTTCGGGCTGATAACGATAACATTAAAAATGAACATATATCGGCCGATAACCATATGGTGGTGTAAACTTCACACCCCTGGTAGGACCGCTAACGACTGTCACTGACGCTAGCGGCTTAGCGTCATTGTTAGCATCCCTGCCTCCCATGCTGGAGACCCCGGTTCGAATCCCGCTTGAAGGTGGTCGAGTAGGACCAGTTACACTTGGTGCCGTGACTTGGATGGGAGTAAGGTTCAGGGAGGTGAGTGTTAACAGACGTAGGCCAGTAAGAGCTGTGTATGTAAACCTCACTCCCCTGGTCTCAAGATGCACGCTAGAGGCTGCGGTCTTTAGTGTCCTTGTTAGCACGCCTGCCTCCCACGGCGGAGACCCCGGTGCGCATCCCGCTCAGAACAGGTCAAGTAGAACCGGTTACATTTATAATGATTAGTTTTTCTAATCTTTGGCATTAAACAATGTTTGTAATACTGCTGTAGAAGTGCTCACTCATGCATACAGAGACTCAACAGGCACATCATTGGAAAACAAAGAATAACTTGTTCTTGCTTCTTGTTTAACCAGGCAGGGAAAATGCATGTGAAAAAACCTCCTACATGTTTCTGCGGAAAGAACTGGCAGTGAGGTTGGCCAATACGATGAGGGAAGTCACCTTGTTGCCCGCCAATCTTCAGAGCCAGCCGTCCGTCAAACTGGTGGAGTCCTGGTGAGGATGGCAGGGCTCAGTGAGGGCCAGGCAGGGACGGATTAACGCACGGGCCAACCGGGCACTGGACCAGATGGGCGGCCCCGACAAACTGCCGGGGGTGGGAGGGTAATGATGGGGGTTGGGAGGGGCTGTCGACTCAGCCCCCACCACCCGCTCAATGAGAAATCTGAGCACCGGGGGGCCTTTTGACAGGTCTGTGCCCAGGGCACGACCGCGTCATCCGTCCCTGTGGCTGGCCGGGTGTGAGGATGAGTGTGAGCTGTGAGTAAACAGGGACTGGTTTTAGTGTAAAGTAAGTGTTTTGAATACATATGTGACAGTAAGTGCATACCAAAAAGCATCATGTAGGTTATAAAGCAGAATGTAAAGGTGAAGCTGAAGTCCTGGAATAGTACACTACAGTACACAATAGTACACAATAGTACTATATTGCATACTTTTTTTTTAAAAATAGTTAC
The DNA here is from genome assembly GCA_039654625.1 of Rhinogobio ventralis. Lineage (NCBI taxonomy): Eukaryota > Metazoa > Chordata > Actinopteri > Cypriniformes > Gobionidae > Rhinogobio > Rhinogobio ventralis. The sequence goes on along the minus strand of CM077208.1, from coordinate 24,059,330 downwards.
AGTAGGCATTATTCCATGATTGATTAATAGTAGCATACGACATTGTTGTCAAGTTCATGGTGTCCAGTGATTATCTTAAAAATGTTTTAATTCCATTTTTGTATAAAAATATCTAAAAGTCTGGCTGTCTGATCAGATAGTGAGATGGTAAAAATGTGTCTCAGACTGGAAAAGAAAGAACAGGTTGAACACATTGAATCATGGGACACAGTATGATTTTTAAATGTATGATTTTATGATTCTTAAATTTCAGTCTTTCTACTTCAATTCAATATTTCTCTTTTAATTCAATGTGTCTGTAATTATTTGTTCACTTTACTAGCAATTTATTAATGTGAAAATAGTTTCACAGTAAATACCACACCATATTTTGCTTCATTTTCGCTAATAGTCAGTCATCTAGATATTCAGTGCATGCTATGCAGACTCATACATTATTTATTACATTATTACATTACATACTGTAAACCTAAGAAATAGTACAATTAGTGTTGTACACTCTTAAAAATGAAGGTTCTTTATTGGAATGGATGGTTCCATGAAGAACTTTTAACATCCATGGAATCTTTCCAATGCATTAGATTCTTTATAGCTGAAAATGGTTCTTCACACTAAGACAAAAATGTGACCCTGGAGCACAAAACCAGTCATAAGTCACACGGGTATATTTGTGGCAATAGCCAACAATACATTGTATGGGTCAAAATTATCGATTTTTTTTTTTTTATGCCAAAAGTCATTAGGATATTAAGTAAAGATCATGTTCCATTAAGATATTTTGTACATTTCAATATATAAAACATGTATTATTAGTAGTAATATGCGTTGCTAAGGACTTCAAATATAATCTATATTACCTAATGAATTAAAAAACTATTAAATTGTCTTTCTACATTTTCGTTTTTAATATAACTACTTGTACCTTTTTATGGCTGGAGTGTGCAAACAGTTAATTCCCAACTTCCATTTGTGTTATTTCACTGTTTGGGTGACATTATTATTCTAAAATGTGGGAAATAGTAATGATGAAGTTTTTACTTGTATAGTATATCTATAATTTATATGTTAATAATATTTGACGGTCACATTCCTTCTCAGTGCGCTTAAAGGTTGTGAATAAAGTAAAGATTATTGGGAAACATTTACAAGAAAATACTATTTCAGTCTTTCTACTTCAATTCAAAATTTCTCTTTTAATTCAATGTGTCTGTAATTATTTGTTCACTTATATATAATATATAAAAAATGTATTATTAGTAGTAATATGCGTTGCTAAGGATTTCATTTGGATATCTTTAAAGGCAATTTTTTCAATATTTAGATTTTTTTGTGGTGTGTGGTTTGTGGAAACTTATTTATTATTGTATAAATCTCAATTTCAGAAAATTGACCCTAATGGCTGGTTTTGTGGTCCAGGGTCACAAATTGTTATTTTATAAACTGTTCACTAAGCAGTGTTTAGGTTTATTGAGCCACATACGCCACCTAGTGGTTAGGAGAGCAATGACAGAGAAGCCTGTGGTATAAAGTAGGAAAGAGCCAGTGTTATATGATACATGTTTTTTTGTGGTATCAGGTACAGCCAGAGCTTTGAAGAGTTGTTAGAGTACGAGACAAGAAGTCCAGAGGATCCCCGCACCCTTAATGAGTGAGTCTGTTTTTCAGCAAGCACAATTTTGCCAGGGAAATTTTCTTGCCTTTTAATGTGTATTAAATGTGTATTTTTACTTAAAATGCATGTTTAGCTCTATTAATTTTACCCAAATACTGTAGTATAATTTAGCATAATACAACTTGTTTATGGGTGTGTTCACATTCGGCAGGTTTGGTTCGATTACAAAATAACTCTGGTGCAATTGCTCTGTTAGTGCTGTTCATTTAAATAAGTGTGAACGCTGCCATCTGAACAAACGGACCGAAAACATCTACTTCTAAATTAACTCTGGTGCAGTTCGACTGAAATATGAATGCAACATGGACTTAAGACATCTAAATGAACCAAAACAGGATGTGATGTTACAGGATGCAACCCTAAAAAGGACAGAATGCTCAAGCATACCTGGGCTGTGTGTCCTAAATCGTCCCCCTATACCCTCATTCACTCTTCTGTACATTACTCCACTAATATAGCCCACTTGAAGGAGTGAATGAAAACGAGTGAGTGAATTCAGACACTGAGTGTGCCAGAAGGGCTGCTGCTTATGCATAGTTTGTACTTGCCGTTTAATAATCATTTGAAACTTAGCAAACTGGTAGCTCCAGTAGTAATGAAAAGATTTATTAACTCTGTCATGAACACTAGCATGTATAAACCTTAATTAAACTATTTAATAATCAATCGGAAAGGAATTTAAACCTGTATGATATTATGCTGTAGCCACAGTGGACCAGCGGTTTGGAAAATGGATAGATGATTCAGCTGTGAGCGCCATCTTCTGGCGAGACACCGGCTGTGTCCGAAATCGCCCTCTATACCCTTAAATAGGGCACTATTTGAGGGGACAGCCATTTGTAGTGGTGTCCGAAACCATAGTGGACGTTATCGAGTGCACTCATTCAATTCCACAATTCACTGCAATAACAAGTGTACAAACGATGTACGCTCAAAAGCTAGAGAATACCCATAATGCACTGTGAGAGTCGCACGTCGAATTAATTACTGCGTCTGACCAAAAGATGGCGCCCGCAGCTTTTCCAAACGGCTTTTCCAAAGTGGCTACTACAGCGCAGATATAAATTCATTTTTTTATTGATTATTAAATTGTATAATTGTGTTTTATACATGCTAGTTTCCATGAGAGTTCAAGATAAATCTTTTCATTTTCTGGAGCTGCAAGTTTGCTACGTTTTAAATGATTATTAAACAGCAAGCACAAACTATGCAAAAACGGCAGCCCTTCCGGCGGACTCAGTGTCCGAATTCACTCACTCGTTTTCATTCACTCCTTCAAGTGGACTATATTAGTGGAGTAAGGTAGGGAATAGTGAATTAGTGTATAGGGGCGATTTCGAACACAGCAACGGAAATTCATTCGGCACGACCCTCACAGTGCATTATGGGTAACTTATTTTCTAGCCGTTGAGCATACATCGTTGTACACGCTGTATTGTGGTGCATTATGGGATTGAAAGAGTGCACTTGATAATGTCCACTATGGTTTCGGACAACACTACAAATGGCTGTCCCCTCAAATAGTGCCCTATTTAAGGGTATAGGGAGCGATTTCGTACACAGTCCTGTTTTTTCTCGCCATAAGAGCTACGTTGCCCATTAGAGTTTGTTATAATTCCTGATGCTGTTTTAACTCCTTTACACCTTTTATGAGCTCTTTGTGAGTTCTCGGCTAGTAAAAATATTAAATGTATACACATACAACAGGCGCATTTAGCCCAGTACACAGTGTTGTTATGGATGTTTGGTAAGTTCTGTCACAAAATACACTTCATAAAAGCTTTTTTTTCTGTATCTTTAGTGTCTGTGTTAAAATGCTAAGTGAACCAGTACTAATTGTATAATTTTCCTAATGAACTGCAAGTGTGAACACACCCTATGTCTCAATAACTGAAGTCCACTAGAAGTAAAGGACTTATTATTGTGGGCTTCAGCTTCCTAGAGATCCTGATTAAGATTCGGAACAGGCACAATGACGTGGTGCCCACCATGGCCCAGGGTGTCATCGAATATAAAGAGAAGTTTGGCTTTGACCCCTTCATCAGCAGCAATGTGCAGTACTTCCTTGACCGCTTCTACACCAATCGCATTTCTTTCCGCATGCTCATCAACCAGCACAGTGGGTGACATCACATTCATGTTGGATAAATGTTAAAGGGATAGTTCACCCAAAAATTTAAATTACCTCATGATTTACTTAAGTCATCTTAGGTGTATATGACATTCTTCTTTCAGACGAATACAATCGGAGTTATATTAAAGAATGTCCTGGCTCTTCCAAAATTTATAATGGCAGTGAATGGCTGTTTCTGTTTTGAAGTCCAAAAAAGTGCATCTATCCATCATTAAAGATATCCACACGGCTCCGGGGGTTAATAAAGGCCTTCTGAAGCGAAGCATGTGTGTAAGAAAAATATCCATATTTAAAACTTTACAAACTAATCTCTAACTTCCACTAACTGTCGTATGCGCATGGACAGAGACTGGCGTTCTAGCGCATGACGTACGTAGGACGCTCCGGTGAGAACATGCTAGTTCTCGCGAGAACCAAGTTTTGTTTTGCTCTATCCTCTGTGCTTCCACGTTCGTCACCAGAACTTCCGCTACGCCTGCGTCCTACGTCATACGCTAAAAACGCAATATCTCTTGTGAACGCGCACGACAGTTAGCGGAAGTTAGAGATTACAGTTTGTAAAGTTTTAAATATGGATATTTTTCTTACACAAACCAATCGATTTGCTTCAGAAGGCCTTTATTAAACCCTGGTGCCATGTGGAGTACTTTTATGATGGATAGATAGACTTTTATGGATTTCAAAACAGAAACAGCCATTCACTGCCATTATAATGCTTGGATGAACCAGGTCATTTTTAATATAACTCTGATTGTTTTCTTCTGAAAGAAGAATGTCATATACACCTAGGATGACTTGAGGGTGAGTAAATCATGGGCTAATTTTCATTTTTGGGTGAACTAACCCTTTAAGTAATTAAATACAACAGAAGAAATGTCCTGATAGTTTAGAACTGGTGTCTCAAGCTTCTGAAGAATGGCAATAAGCAGCTCTTTTATTGTGTTGCAGCTCTTCTGTTTGGCGATGCCACTTGTCTTGCACAACCAAAACACATCGGAAGCATCGACCCAGCCTGCAATGTGGCTGAAGTGGTGAGAGGTAAGTTAAAAGATACTTAAAATTCACAGATAAAAAAACAAAAAACATTTGAAGATTCTGATATCTCCTTCCAGATGCATATGAGACAGCAAAGATGCTTTGTGAGCAGTACTACATGACGGCACCTGAACTGAAGATCGGGGAATTCAACTGTGAGAATGTCATCTGTTTTATTGTCTTAATAACATATATCAAAAGTTGCTTTTTAATCTGTGCCTTCTTGTCTCATCTCACTCTATATGCTAGACAAAACTCCAAAGAAACCTGTACAGGTGGTCTATGTGCCCTCTCATCTTTTCCACATGCTGTTTGAGCTCTTTAAGGCAAGAGAAATAGACAGTGGGATCATTTGAAAGGAGAAAGAAAACTGGGTAACACTTTACAGTAAGGTTCAATTTGCTAACATTAGTTTATGCATTAGTTATGAACAATTAATACATTTACAAAAAAAATGTTTTTTTACAGCATTTATTAATTTAGGTTAGTGCTAATTTATAAATAGTCATAATACACTAAATGAACTAAATGATTTATTCAAACATTTTGTACTTATGTTTTTTTAAGGTATACTTTCATCAAAAGAAGTGCAGATATACAGTTCTGTCATGAAACTCTAGATGGCACAGGCTGATAGGTCCTTAAAAGATTAGTTCACTTCAAAATTAATATTTCCTGATATTTTACTCACCCCAATCTCAACAAGATGTTCATGTCTTTCTTTCTTCAGTCGAAAAGAAATTAAGTTTTTTTAAGGAAAACATTCCAGGATTTTTCTCCTCATCACAGACTTCCATGGCAACCAAAATGTTGAAGGTCCAAATCAATGCAGTTTCAAAGTCCTTCAGAGGCTCTGCGCGATCCCAGATGAGGAATAGGGTCTTATCTAGCAAAACCATCTGCCATTTTCAAAAATTTTTTTTAAATGAATATACTTTTTAACCTAAATTGCTCATCTTGCTCTGCTCGTGCCAATGATTGTGCAATCACGTCGAAAAGGTCACGGTAGACGTAGGCAGAAGTACCGCCCCCGTGTTTACAAAGCGCACAAGCGAAGACTAATACAAATGCATTTTAGCAACAAAAAAAAATGTTGGCTTGCACGTTTGCTTGGGGCGGTACTTCCGCCTACGTCTTGAGTGACCTTTCCGCCATTATTGCGCAGTCCATGGCACGTCGCAGAGCAGCGCAAGATGAGCAATTTAGGTTAAAAAGTATATTCTTTTTTTTTGGGGGGGGGAATGACCACTCGTTTTGCTAGATAAGACCCTATTCCTCATCTGGGATCACGCAGAGCCTCTGAAGCCCTTCAAAGGACTTTGAAACTGCATTTGGACCTTTAACATTTTGGTTGCCATGGAAGTCTGTAATGGGGAGCAAAATCCTGGAATGTTTTCCTCAGAAAAATGTATTTCTTTTTGACTGAAGAAAGAAAGACATGAACATCTTGGATGAGATGGGGGTGAGTAAAATATCAGGAAATTTTCATTTTTGAAGTGAACTAATCCTTTAACTCAATCTGCTTACAATCACATTGGTTGCATCTGAAATCACATACTTCCCTACTATATAGTAGACGAGAAACATTATGGGACAAAAGAAGTATGTCCGAATTCAAAGTACAAAGTGTAGGCAAAAAGTACCTGGATGACCTACTACTTCTGGAGAGATTCTGAAGTGTGCATACGGTGGACACTTTACTATCCCATGAGGCCACCGGAGAGGATTTATGAATGGCAGTGAAGCGATGCAACTGACGCTGGTAGGTTACGTGATAATGACAACATGGAGAATGTAGTATGCCTGGATTACATTCATACTACGCTCACTCATACTATATAGAACATACATTTTTAGCGGTCATGAAGTAATTACTTATTCAAAATAAGTACCTACTCAAGAGAGTATGCGATTTCGGACGCAGCCATTGTTCTCTGTAGGGCACAGCTGTTTCCTGCTGTATCAGTTGCCAACTTTCAAATACTTGGTCATCGTTTGCTGTAGCAGTTTGCAGCACGCCTTCAGAAAGAGTTTGCAGTGTACTTCCAGTATTTAAAGGTTTTACGGGTTTGGAACGACATTAGGGTGAGTAATTAATGACAGAATTTTCATTTTTAGGTGAACTATCTCTATTCTTTTACTCTTTATCACTGTGCATTATTGCGTGGTCTGCCTTGTAATTTCGAAATGAGCATACACAGCCTTACATAAGTTTTAAAACAAGCTTCATGTTGTACAGTCCTGCATTCGATGCAGGAGTGAATTGCTTAGCATAAGCAGTAGCAATTAAGCTATTGTGTTTATACTGCAGCACTAGCAAGCGGTTTATGTAGTTGCTGTAAAAATACAGCGACTAAGCATCATGGATATGATGTCATGCTGCATCGTTCATCTATTGTTTCAAATGGCTTTCACATACAGTATACAAATAGAAGGATAAAAGGTTTTGACATTGACAATTATCAAAGGACACTAAGTTATCATACTATTTTCTCAGGTGGTTGCTTTTTTTTTTCTTATCTCCATCAGCCTGCAACGTGATATAATTTGTTAAAGCTCACAGTGCGTGTTTTAATTAGGTAAGTTTTAGCCGTATTGGGTAAGGCACACATAGCATAGGCCATTAGCGTTAAGCCATTTATCCCCCAACGCCCCCCCCCAAAAATGTCCTAGTTTAAAAAAAAGAGGGGTACACTTAGTACACACTACATTGCAAGCTGCTTCACGTGCCTTATATGCACCTCATGGCCACCCACATGTCTTAACGGCTAGATCTGCTTGGGAGAATACTTGCGTAGACAGATCTAGGGCCCTATCATACTCCCGGCGCAATGCGACGCCAGGTGCGATGCAAGTGTTTTTTGCTAGTTTCAGCCCGACGTAGTTATCATTTTCACGTCCAGCGCCACCAAATGCACTTGTGCTGTTTTCGTGCTGGTGTAAAAAACGAGGTGTGTTCAGGCGCATTGTTGCCACATTGCTATTTTGAGGCAACTGAAAACGACTGGGCCATTGACCAACAATTTTTTGTGTTATTTAAAGGGCACGTTAGTAATATGTGCTTATAGGTGGGTGCACAACGCGCTTTGCTTATTACACACGCGCAGCAGCACACAATAGGATATTATTTATAAAATAAAAGGATTCCTCTCTGGAGAAGCGTTCAGTCTTTCCGCTCGCAAATTCCGCCATGAAAATAGTGAATCCGCCATGGTGCAAGCACAACTGGCTTTTAAAGGGAATGGGAGATGAGAGTCTGATTGGTTTATTGCATGTTACGATCAAAACACACCCATGACTCATTAAGAGACTAGGGACAACCCTTTTGGACCGTTTTTTTTTCGTCGTTAAACTAGCAAAAGTAGATTCGGACATGCCCTAAGTGCACCTGCGCCATATGCTTCAGACCATGCGCTCTGATCGTTAAAATAGGGCCCCAGTCTTCCAAGACCAAGCAAATACCCCATTTCTTATACTCAAATAAAACTCTATACTAAAGGGCTAGGCACACATAGCTAGCATATACGCACTTCCTATGGCTCTTTGGAGCAGCAGCAGTACATATGTTTTGCGGTAGTAGAGCTGCTGGTTGTGTGTGGGGGGTGGGGGGCTGAATTGTCACCTCCTTTCACTCCTGCATGATGGGGATTTCCACGATGTACACTTGACTTGTATTGTTCAATCTGCAATGTCAACTGCTCTGTTGGGGGGGGGGGAATTAATGTATGCTATATTGTACAGCAGCAGCATGTCTTAATTGCTCACAGCAGCGTCTTGTGTATCTATTGGCAGTGGCAAGTCCTGTGCAGATCTATTCCACCAAGACCAAACATATCAACATTGTCATATCCATTACCATGCCAAACTGAGAGTTGTCATGACAGAAATAAATATAAGCAATAATCATTCATAATACGGTAACTCATGTTATTTTATTTTAAAACTGCATTACTATAGATACATACTATAATGTAGAAATTTAACTCCAAATGTTAAAAATTTAGTAGTATATGTAGAAATTAACATGAACCTAGATTAATGCTGTTAAAGTATTTTTCATAGATTGTTCATTTTATGTAATGCATTAAATAATGTTAACAAAATGAACCTTATAATGAAGTGTCACGAAAAAGTTGCTTATATTTTTAGGTGACGTTTTAAGAGGAATTCAATTAAGTGTATCTCAAATGATCATGTTTTAGGTGGGCTTTTGTGAGCCATTTATTCCTTTTAATATCTATTGGGTAAGTCACTATATTATGTATGCATGTGCAGAATTCCATGCGGGCAATGGTGGAGCACTATGAAAACAACAGTGAAGGGCTTCCTCCAGTGAAAGCAATGGTTACTCTGGGAAAAGAAGACCTCTCCATAAAGGTTCAACACATGCCTATTTTGCATGAATGCCCTGTTGAAAAACCAGCATATGCTGGTAAGGCATATTTTGAAGCATGTTAGCTGGTTTGAGCTGGTTTATGCTGGTCCTTAGTTGGTCATGAGCTGATTTAAGCTGGTTAGCTGGTCCTGAGCTGGAGCTAGTTTCTTAGCCGAAACATACCTAACCAGCATATGCTGTTTTATTCAACAGGGTGTTCATGGAGACTTAAATCTCATAACACGTGCACTTTATTAATTTGATGTTTATACGTCTCTGTCTTCTAAGATTAGTGATAAAGGTGGGGGTGTCCCTTTACGAAAGATTGATCGTCTCTTCAATTATATGTATTCCACTGCCCCGACACCACGTCTGGACTCCCCTCAAGCTGCTGTCCCACTGGTAAATAGCCATCATAATGCTTTCGTCTGTGTTTGTATGCATGGTTTCAAGCAACCTGTTTATATTGTCTTTGCAGGCTGGTTTTGGCTATGGGCTGCCAATCTCTAGACTCTATGCGCGCTACTTTCAGGGAGACTTGAACCTGTACTCGATTGAAGGGCTCGGGACAGATGCAGTAATTCATCTTAAGGTGTTTGCATTGATATTTCCATCTGTACGTCGCTTTGATTACAGTGAGTGATAATATTAGCTTCGACTGGAAACCAGAAATCGCCTCTCTCCACTCTCCACAGGCTCTTTCCAGTGAATCTTTTGAGCGTCTTCCAGTCTTCAATAAGTCAGCTTGGCGACATTACCAGACAGGTCCTGAGGCTGATGACTGGAGTAACCCGAGCAGTGACCCACGAGATGCATCCACATATAAAGCCAACAGATGACTTTATTAAACCTGCTGCAGTAACTAGTGATGAGCTGCTTACAGTTGCCAAGCTAATACTGAACACTGCCAGATAAGGAAACTTGATTCTAGGCCTTTTAGCACTTGCTTACTGCCACTTCTAACTGTCTGAAAATAATATGTTGTTAAGTCATGCTGTTAAGGAATGCTGTTTCCGGGTGCAAGCCTCTACTCATTTTACTTGAGAATACTATCTCAACAGCCATTTATCAGTGCTATATACACATTTAAGATAAGCATTTAAAAGCTTACAGTATACTACAGTCTCCGTGTAGAGTCTCACGGCATCCCGGACATAAATATTTTAACAATTTATAAAAGCATAAGAGTCACTGTCTGGCCATCTGGGATTTCGGTATGGAGAGAAAGGTTAGGATCATGATTTTTTGGTAGTAATACAAGTTACAACAAACTGAGTGTATGTTAGCATCGTTTGTTGTTCTCTTTGTCATCTGATAGAGCGTTTGGACCTGGAAGCGGTGACGTGTGACGTCAGACTTAGCAAGCAAATAGTTTTACATTAGTGAGGGTGTGAAGGATGTTGGAAATATTTTATGTGGAGAATAAAGCAGCTTGTTAGTATGACATGCCATGTGGCTTTTTCTAGCAATCTGCTTTATATGATAAATAATTTTAATGCTACAAATTATATAAATAAATTATTATACATATACTACTGTTCATTTTTACTGTTAGTTTTTTTTTTTTTTTATTATAAATTTTATTCAGCTAAGACATTAAATTGATCAAAAGTGAAGACATTTATAATGCAAAAAAAATTTTCTATCTTAAATAAATTCTGTCCATTTTCTATTTATCAAAGCACAACTGTTTTCAACATTGATAATAATCAGAAATATTTTCTGAGCAGCAAATCAACATATTAGAATGATTTCTGAAGGATCATGTGACACTGAAGACTGGTGCTGAAAATTCAGATTTGCCATCACAGGAATAAATTATATTTAAAAATATATTAAAATAGAACAAATTGTTTTTTTTAATTGTAATAAAATGTCAAAATATTACTGTTTTTACTGTATTTTATCGAATAAAATAGTAAAACAGTCTTGGTGAGCAAGAGACTTCTTTAAAAAAAAAAAAAAAAACGTACTTATCCAAAACATTTGAACGGTAGTGTAAATTATTATTAAATTAAAGTTACTATGAAATATGTTTGTACTACTTGTGCAGTAATACTGGCAAAGTAAAGAAGCAACAGAACTTTGCAAACCGTAAATTAGTACATTTGTTATGTTCCTGATATGTTTTTGTCATGCCATATTTTGCTATGTGCTTCATGTTAAATCTAAACTAATCAGTTTATAAATACATTAGGTCAAATGGTACACCTTCATTTCATTCAGAACAACATCCCTACGCTGTAAAAAGTGACCAGTTGACTTAACTTAAAAAAGTGAGGAAACCCGTTGCCTTAAAAATATTAAGTAATGCATAATTAAAAAGATTAATTAATGTGAACTTGACAATTCCAAGTTAACCTGACAAGTAAAAGTTATTGAAACAAAAGAAAATGTGTTGTGATCACCTTTTATTTTTATGTTGACTAACTTAATATTATTCAATTGCAATTATTTAAAAATGTCAATCTACAATCTAAAACAAGTTACTCAAGGCAAACCCGTTGTCTTTAAAAATTAAGTAACCACAACTTATTAAATATGTGTACTTATAATTCATTTGTGACTGATTCGATGTAATGTCATTAATTCGTAATTTCTTTAAGTCTACACAAATTGTAGACTACTTACAAATACTAAATACTAAATTGTTCATAAACTGCACAAAATAACTCTTCTCTGAGAATTGATAACATTTTAAATTGTCAGTCTGTAATTACTTTTCATAAACTTTTATAAATGAGGCCCATGGTCTTTAATAATGTTCTCAAAACATTGGCATTAAAACATTATTAACCCTCTGGTCCTCTTCGTTTAGGGGTCACACTAAACGAAGTTAGTGTGATTGATTATGATTTATAATTTTGAGGGTATTTTATGATACTATGCAATATTTATACAATTATAAGCTATTTTCCACATTGAAAATAATTCTAAATTCTAATATATTTTTCAATTATTTTTCAATTAAAACAGTATTCCATGTTTAAATAGAGACGAGGCATTCAAAATCCAAATTTTGAAAAGTAGATTAGTGCCGTCTGGTGGGAGTAAAAAAAGAAAAACTGATGTAATGCCCTGTTGTGACCACTAGATTCCTATATAAAGTGGCTTATAAATTCTCTAGTGTTTTTAGACATAAATACTAAGGATTTGGATTTATACTTAGATATTCCCAAAGAATACTTTTTGTCAAGGTTTAGATTTTTTTTTTTTAATGTTGGTTTGAAGTGTCAGTTTTTGCATTCATTTTACTACTGTTAAACCTGAACAGAGAGGAGAACATTTTAGACACATAACATCAAAATTCAAAAATGTAACAAAAATGAACAGGTATGTTTTATCACAGCTTAATAAATCTGGGTCTGATCTGATTTTAACCTCTTATTTGAGTCTTTTGGCTCAATTTTACCATATTGATACAGCCACACCAGTTAATTTGTGTGCGTATAATATTGTGGTTCGTGTGTGAGTGTGTGTTTGAGTGTGTGTGTCTGTGTCTGTCTTGATGTTTTAGAGTGTAACCTCTTCCTTGCTGTTTGTTTTTTTACTGCATTGTGGCTAAATTATTGATTTTGTTTTACACATTTGCAAAAATGTGCTCTGTGTTATAGTCGCATATACACTCACCTAAAGGATTATTAGGAACACCTGTTCAATTTCTCATTAATGCAATTATCTAATCAGCCAATCACATGGCAGTTGCTTCAATGCATTTAGGGGTGTGGTCCTGGTCAAGACAATCTCCTGAACTCCAAACTGAATGTCAGAATGGGAAAGAAAGGTGATTTAAGCAATTTTGAGCGTGGCATGGTTGTTGGTGCCAGACGGACCGGTCTGAGTATTTCACAATCTGCTCAGTTACTGGGATTTTCACGCACAACCATTTCTAGAGTTTACAAAGAATGGTGTGAAAAGGGAAAAACATCCAGTATGCGGCAGTCCTGTGGGCGAAAATGCCTTGTTGATGCTAGAGGTCAGAGGAGAATGGGCCGACTGATTCAAGCTGATAGAAGAGCAACTTTGACTGAAATAACCACTCGTTACAACCGAGGTATGCAGCAAAGCATTTGTGAAGCCACAACACGCACAACTGATATATTTCAAATGTTTATTTCTTTTAATTTTGATGATTATAACTGACAACTAAGGAAAATCCCAAATTCAGTATCTCAGAAAATTAGAATATTACTTAAGACCAATACAAAGAAAGGATTTTTAGAAATCTTGGCCAACTGAAAAGTATGAACATGAAAAGTATGAGCATGTACAGCACTCAATACTTAGTTGGGGCTCCTTTTGCCTGAATTACTGCAGCAATGCGGCGTGGCATGGAGTCGATCAGTCTGTGGCACTGCTCAGGTGTTATGAGAGCCCAGGTTGCTCTGATAGGTAGTTGTGTCTATTTTAGAGTGTCACCCCTACATTGGAGACAAGTGTGACTAATTTTTTTTCAACCCTTTAACATAACCGAATCATCTCCATGATTTTTTTGTGCGTTCACATAGCTAATGCGACAAAAGTCACCAAGTGTCATCCCTTTCCGATGAAGCAAAAAAAAACATTTATTTCAAAACGTAAAATGTTTCAGTCCTTTTTGACCGAAGAGGACCAGAGGGTCTTTCTTGGAATGTTTTTTTTTTCCTAAAGCATTTTATGTTGATGTTCACCTAACCTTTTATTAAATGTTAGAGAACATTCAAAAGTAACATTCCGAAGTGTGCAAAACGAAATGTTCCCTTAACATTCACATAACCAAGAAAAAAAACATTTTTAAAACATTTTTTTTTTAAACTGGACGTTTTGCACATTCAGAGAACATTCAGAAATAATGTTTTTATAACATTAGCAAAATGTTCTTAGTTCATGTTGTTAGTTGGTATAGTGTTTAATAAAATACATAATTCATAAATATAATTTTATATATTTGTTCACATCAACTTTATACAACCATAAAATTTTACTAATTACTCTACATCACAGTTATAATGATAATGACAAAACATTGCTAAAAACATTGACAGACAATCAGAATCTACCTGACTTTAAAGAGCTTGAGCATTTAAAGCAGCAGTTGATCACTAGTGCTGACTTAATAAACAGAACGTTATGGTCCCTTGCTATGGGTGCTAATATAGTTATAGTTATATCTGTCTGTCTTGGGATGAACAGGCCTTTATTCTAATGTGACAGATGAGTTATAAAGTGCTCAGTTCTGTGTTTAAGTGGTAATGAGGTCAGTCTGGATCTTTGAGCAGCATGCAATTGTAGATCTCAATTATGAAACATTTTGGTGCATAAAATACAGTAAACAGAACGAGAAAGAGCCTGCACAGATGTGCAGGAGGTTGAGCCAGCATCCATCTACATCTCCCCCAAGTCACCCTCACTCCTGCTGATGGAAGCTCCTTTGGGTGGTGGTGAACGAAAGCGGGGGCCAGTGGGTGATGGGCGATGTAGAGCGTCCTCTGGTGGGACTGGAGCTGGGTGACGTACTTGGAGACTGATAGGGAGACAGAGCCTGGAGAACACGGCCACTCCGCTCCTGGATCATGTGCTACAGAGCACAAAAGAAATAAATTTGAAAAATGCTAAATAACACTGTACATTTAATGCCTGAGTATTGTTAATGTCCTTCATGATTTTTCAAAGTAATGAGATAAACATTAATCAAATATGTTTGACAAGAAAATACTTTTCCACTACACTGCAAAAATGTTTTACTCTGTATTTTTATCTTGGTTTTCAATGAAAAGAAGCAATTTGACAGAAGCTATAAAAGGGATCGTTTACCCAACATTTTTTAATTCTGTCATTAATTACTCGCTGTCATGTCATTCCAAACCCGTAAGACTTTTGTTCATCTTCGGAACACAAATGGAGATCTTTTTGATGTGAATTTGAGAGCTGTCTGTACTCTCTATTGACAGCTATGCAAATACACTTTGATGCTTCAAAAAGTTCATAAAGAGATCGTAAAACTAATCCAAATGAATTAAGCGGTTTAGTCCAAATTGTCTGAAGAGACACTATCGCTTTATATGATGAACAGATTGAATTTAGGCTTTTATTCACATAAACATTGATCAGCGAACGTTAACAGAAACTCAACCATTTTAGCTTGACGCACAAAACCAAACTACTCAATGGTTCTTGCGGAAGCTCAAACATGCTGCGTAACACGAGAATGAACCTCATTGGTTCTTGCAGAAGCTCAAACGTGCTGCGTAACACATGAGAATGAACCTCACTGCTTCTTGCAGAAGCTCAAACGTGCTGCGTAACACGAGAATGAACCTCATTGGTTCTTGCGGATGCTCAAACGTGCTGCGTAACACGAGAATGAACCTCATTGGTTCTTGCGGATGCTCAAACGTGCTGCGTAACACGAGAATGAACCTCATTGGTTCTTGCAGAAGCTCAAACGTGCTGCGTAACACGAGAATGAACCTCATTGGTTCTTGCAGAAGCTCAAACATGCTGCGTAACACAAGAATGAACCTCATTGGTTCTTGGGGAAGCTCAAACGTGCCACGTAACACGAGAATGAACCTCATTGGATCTTGCAGAAGCTCATACGTGTCGTGTAACACGAGAATGAAGCTCATTGATTCTTGCTGAAGCTCAAACGTGCCGCGTAACATGAGAATGAACTTCATTGGTTCTTGCAGAAGCTCAAACGTGCTGCATAACACGAGAATGAACCTCATTGGTTCTTGCGGATGCTCAAACGTGCTGCGTAACATGAGAATGAACCTCATTGGTTTTTGCGGATGCTCAAACGTGCTGCGTAACACGAGAATGAACCTCATTGGTTCTTGCGGAAGCTCAAACGTGCTGCGTAACACCAGAATGAACCTCATTGGTTCTTGCGGAAGCTCAAACGTGCTGCGTAACACCAGAATGAACCTCATTGGTTCTTGCGGAAGCTCAAACGTGCCGCGTAACACGAGAATGAACCTCATTGGTTCTTGCGGAAGCTCAAACGTGCTGCGTAACACGAGAATGAACCTCATTGGTTCTTGCTGAAGCTCAAACGTGCTGCGTAACACGAGAATGAACCTCATTGGTTCTTGCGGATGCTCAAACGTGCTGCGTAACACGAGAATGAACCTCATTGGTTCTTAGGGAAGCTCAAACGTGCCGCGTAACACGAGAATGAAGCTCATTGATTCTTGCTGAAGCTCAAACATGTTGCATAACACGAAAATGAACCTCATTGGTTCTTGCTGAAGCTCAAACGTGCTGCGTAACACGAGAATGAACATCATTGGTTCTTGCGGATGCTCAAACGTGCTGCGTAACACGAGAATGAACCTCACTGGTTCTTGCAGAAGCTCAAACGTGCTGCGTAACACGAGAATGAACCTCATTGGATCTTGCAGAAGCTCATACGTGCCGTGTAACACGAGAATGAAGCTCATTGATTCTTGCTGAAGCTCAAACGTGCCGCGTAACATGAGAATGAACTTCATTGGTTCTTGCAGAAGCTCAAACGTGCTGCATAACACGAGAATGAACCTCATTGGTTCTTGCGGATGCTCAAACGTGCTGCGTAACATAAGAATGAACCTCATTGGTTCTTGCGGATGCTCAAACGTGCTGCGTAACACGAGAATGAACCTCATTGGTTCTTGCGGAAGCTCAAACGTGCTGCGTAACACCAGAATGAACCTCATTGGTTCTTGCGGAAGCTCAAACGTGCCGTGTAACACTAGAATGAAGCTCATTGATTCTTGCTGAAGCTCAAACATGTTGCATAACACACGAAAATGAACCTCATTGATTCTTGCTGAAGCTCAAACGTGCTGCATAACACGAGAATGAAGCTCATTGGTTCTTGCTGAAGCTCAAACGTGCCGCGTAACACGAGAATGAACCTCATTGGTTCTTGCAGAAGCTCAAACGTGCTGCATAACACGAGAATGAACCTCATTGGTTCTTGCGGATGCTCAAACGTGCTGCGTAACACGAGAATGAACCTCATTGGTTCTTGCGGATGCTCAAACGTGCTGCGTAACACGAGAATGAACCTCATTGGTTCTTGCGGATGCTCAAACGTGCTGCGTAACACGAGAATGAACCTCATTGGTTCTTGCGGAAGCTCAAACGTGCTGCGTAACACGAGAATGAACCTCACTGGTTCTTGCGGAAGCTCAAACGTGCTGCGTAACACGAGAATGAACCTCACTGGTTCTTGCAGAAGCTCAAACGTGCTGCGTAACACGAGAATGAACCTCATTGGTTCTTGCAGAAGCTCAAACGTGCTGCGTAACACGAGAATGAACCTCATTGGTTCTTGCGGATGCTCAAACATGCTGCGTAACACGAGAATGAACCTCATTGGTTCTTGGGGAAGCTCAAACGTGCCGCGTAACACGAGAATGAAGCTCATTGATTCTTGCTGAAGCTCAAACATGTTGCATAACACACGAAAATGAACCTCATTGATTCTTGCTGAAGCTCAAACGTGCTGCATAACACGAGAATGAAGCTCATTGGTTCTTGCTGAAGCTCAAACGTGCTGCGTAACACGAGAATGAACATCATTGGTTCTTGCGGATGCTCAAACGTGCTGCGTAACACGAGAATGAACCTCACTGGTTCTTGCAGAAGCTCAAACGTGCTGCGTAACACGAGAATGAACCTCATTGGTTCTTGCGGATGCTCAAACATGCTGCGTAACACAAGAATGAACCTCATTGGTTCTTGGGGAAGCTCAAACGTGCCGCGTAACACGAGAATGAAGCTCATTGATTCTTGCTGAAGCTCAAACGTGCCGCGTAACATGAGAATGAACTTCATTGGTTCTTGCAGAAGCTCAAACGTGCTGCATAACACGAGAATGAACCTCATTGGTTCTTGCGGATGCTCAAACGTGCTGCGTAACATGAGAATGAACCTCATTGGTTCTTGCGGATGCTCAAACGTGCTGCGTAACACGAGAATGAACCTCATTGGTTCTTGCGGAAGCTCAAACGTGCTGCGTAACACCAGAATGAACCTCATTGGTTCTTGCGGAAGCTCAAACGTGCCGCGTAACACGAGAATGAAGCTCATTGATTCTTGCTGAAGCTCAAACATGTTGCATAACACACGAAAATGAACCTCATTGATTCTTGCTGAAGCTCAAACGTGCTGCATAACACGAGAATGAAGCTCATTGGTTCTTGCTGAAGCTCAAACGTGCCGCGTAACACGAGAATGAACCTCATTGGTTCTTGCAGAAGCTCAAACGTGCTGCATAACACGAGAATGAACCTCATTGGTTCTTGCGGATGCTCAAACGTGCTGCGTAACACACGAGAATGAACCTCACTGGTTCTTGCAGAAGCTCAAACGTGCTGTGTAACACGAGAATGAACCTCATTGGTTCTTGCAGAAGCTCAAACGTGCTGCGTAACACGAGAATGAACCTCATTGGTTCTTGCTGAAGCTCAAACGTGCTGCGTAACACGAGAATGAACCTCATTGGTTCTTGCGGATGCTCAAACGTGCTGCGTAACACGAGAATGAACCTCATTGGTTCTTGCGGATGCTCAAACGTGCTGCGTAACACGAGAATGAACCTCATTGGTTCTTGCGGAAGCTCAAACGTGCTGCGTAACACGAGAATGAACCTCACTGGTTCTTGCGGAAGCTCAAACGTGCTGCGTAACACGAGAATGAACCTCATTGGTTCTTGCGGATGCTCAAACATGCAGCGTAACACAAGAATGAACCTCATTGGTTCTTGGGGAAGCTCAAACGTGCCGCGTAACACGAGAATGAAGCTCATTGATTCTTGCTGAAGCTCAAACATGTTGCATAACACACGAAAATGAACCTCATTGATTCTTGCTGAAGCTCAAACGTGCTGCATAACACGAGAATGAAGCTCATTGGTTCTTGCTGAAGCTCAAACGTGCTGCGTAACACGAGAATGAACATCATTGGTTCTTGCGGATGCTCAAACGTGCTGCGTAACACGAGAATGAACCTCACTGGTTCTTGCAGAAGCTCAAACGTGCTGCGTAACACGAGAATGAACCTCATTGGTTCTTGCGGATGCTCAAACATGCTGCGTAACACAAGAATGAACCTCATTGGTTCTTGGGGAAGCTCAAACGGGCCGCGTAACACGAGAATGAACCTCATTGGATCTTGCAGAAGCTCATACGTGCCGTGTAACACGAGAATGAAGCTCATTGATTCTTGCTGAAGCTCAAACGTGCCGCGTAACATGAGAATGAACTTCATTGGTTCTTGCAGAAGCTCAAACATGTTGCATAACACACGAAAATGAACCTCATTGATTCTTGCTGAAGCTCAAACGTGCTGCATAACACGAGAATGAAGCTCATTGGTTCTTGCTGAAGCTCAAACGTGCCGCGTAACACGAGAATGAACCTCATTGGTTCTTGCTGAAGCTCAAACGTGCTGCATAACACAAGAATGAACCTCATTGGTTCTTGAGGAAGCTCAAACGTGCTGCGTAACACACGAGAATGAACCTCATTGGTTTTTGCTGAAGCTCAAACGTGTTGCATAACACGAGAATGAACCTCATTGATTCTTGCTGAAGCTCAAACGTGCTGCATAACACGAGAATGAAGCTCATTGGTTCTTGCTGAAGCTCAAACGTGCTGCGTAACACGAGAATGAACCTCCTTGGTTCTTGCGGATGCTCAAACGTGCTGCGTAACACGAGAATGAACCTCACTGGTTCTTGCAGAAGCTCAAACGTGCTGCGTAACACAAGAATGAACCTCATTGGTTCTTGGGGAAGCTCAAACGTGCCGCGTAACACGAGAATGAACCTCATTGGATCTTGCAGAAGCTCATACGTGCCGTGTAACATGAGAATGAAGCTCATTGATTCTTGCTGAAGCTCAAACGTGCCGCGTAACATGAGAATGAACTTCATTGGTTCTTGCAGAAGCTCAAACGTGCTGCGCAACACGAGAATGAACCACATTGGTTCTTGCAGAAGCTCAAACGTGCTGCGTAACACGAGAATGAAGCTCATTGATTCTTCCTGAAGCTCAAACGTGCTGCATAACACGAGAATGAAGCTCATTGATTCTTGCTGAAGCTCAAACGTGCCATGTAACACGAGAATGAACTTCATTGGTTCTTGAAGAAGCTCAGACATGCTGCGTAACACACGAGAATGAACCTCATTGGTTCTTGAAGAAGCTCAGACATGCTGCGTAACACACGAGAATGAACCTCATTGGTTCTTGTGGAAGCTCAAACGTGCTGCATAACACACAAAAATGAACCTCATTGGTTCTTGCTGAAGCTCAAACGTGCCGTGTAACCCGAGAATGAACTTCATTGGTTCTTGCTGAAGCTCAAACGTGCCGTGTAACACGAGAATGAACTTCATTGGTTCTTGCTGAAACTGAAATGTGCCGTGTAACACGAGAATGAAGCTCATTGATTCTTGCTGAAGCTCAAATGTGCTGCATAACACGAGAATGAACCTCATTGGTTCTTGCGGATGCTCAAACGTGCTGCGTAACACGAGAATGAACCTCATTGGTTCTTGCGGATGCTCAAACGTGCTGCGTAACACGAGAATGAACCTCATTGGTTCTTGCGGAAGCTCAAACGTGCTGCGTAACACCAGAATGAACCTCATTGGTTCTTGTGGAAGCTCAAACGTGCTGCGTAACACACGAGAATGAACCTCATTGGTTCTTGTAGAAGCTCAAACATGCTGCGTAACACACGAGAATGAACCTCATTGGTTCTTGTGGAAGCTCAAACGTGCTGCGTAACACACGAGAATGAACCTCATTGGTGCTTGCGGAAGCTCAAACGTGCTGCGCAACACGAGAATTAACCACATTGGTTCTTGCAGAAGCTCAAACATGCTGTGTAACAAACGAGAATGAACCTCATTGGTTCTTGCGGAAGCTCAAACGTGCTGTGTAACAAACGAGAATGAACCTCATTGGTTTTTGCTGAAACTCAAACGTGTTGCATAACATGAGAATGAACCTCATTGATTCTTGCTGAAGCTCAAACATGTTGCATAACACACGAGAATGAACCTCATTGGTTTTTGCTGAAGCTCAAACGTGCTGCATAACACGAGAATAAACCCCATTGTTTCTTGAAGAAGCTCTGACATGCTGCGTAACACACGAGAATGAACCTCATTGGTTCTTGTGGAAGCTCAAACGTGCCGTGTAACACGAGAATGAACTTCATTGGTTCTTGCAGAAGCTCAAACGTGCTGCATAACACGAGAATGAACCCCATTGTTTCTTGAAGAAGCTCTGACATGCTGCGTAACACACGAGAATGAACCTCATTGGTTCTTGTGGAAGCTCAAACGTGCTGCGTAACACACGCGAATGAACCTCATTGGTTCTTGCTAAAGCTCAAACGTGTTGCATAACATGAGAATGAACCTCATTGATTCTTGCTGAAGCTCAAACATGTTGCATAACACACGAAAATGAACCTCATTGATTCTTGCTGAAGCTCAAACGTGCTGCATAACACACGAAAATGAACCTCATTGATTCTTGCTGAAGCTCAAACGTGCTGCATAACACGAGAATGAAGCTCATTGATTCTTGCTGAAGCTCAAACGTGCCGTGTAACACGAGAATGAACTTCATTGGTTCTTGCAGAAGCTCAAACGTGCTGCATAACACGAGAATGAACCCCATTGGTTCTTGAAGAAGCTCAGACATGCTGCGTAACACACGAGAATGAACCTCATTGGTTCTTGTGGCAGCTCAAACGTGCTGCGTAACACACGAGAATGAACTTCATTGGTTCTTGTGGCAGCTCAAACGTGCTGCGTAACACACGAGAATGAACTTCATTGGTTCTTGCTGAAGCTCAAACGTGCCGTGTAACACGAGAATGAAGCTCATTGGTTCTTGAAGAAGCTCAGACATGCTGCGTAACACACGAGAATGAACCTCATTGGTTCTTGTGGAAGCTCAAACGTGTTGCATAACACACGAAAATGAACCTCATTGATTCTTGCTGAAGCTCAAACGTGCTGCATAACACGAGAATGAAGCTCATTGATTCTTGCTGAAGCTCAAACGTGCCGTGTAACACGAGAATGAACTTCATTGGTTCTTGAAGAAGCTCAGACATGCTGCGTAACACACGAGAATGAACCTCATTGGTTCTTGAAGAAGCTCAGACATGCTGCGTAACACACGAGAATGAACCTCATTGGTTCTTGTGGAAGCTCAAACGTGCTGCATAACATACAAAAATGAACCTCATTGGTTCTTGCTGAAACTGAAATGTGCCGTGTAACACGAGAATGAAGCTCATTGATTCTTGCTGAAGCTCAAATGTGCTGCATAACACGAGAATGAACCTCATTGGTTCTTGCGGATGCTCAAACGTGCTGCGTAACACGAGAATGAACCTCATTGGTTCTTGCGGATGCTCAAACGTGCTGCGTAACACGAGAATGAACCTCATTGGTTCTTGCGGAAGCTCAAACGTGCTGCGTAACACCAGAATGAACCTCATTGGTTCTTGTGGAAGCTCAAACGTGCTGCGTAACACACGAGAATGAACCTCATTGGTTCTTGTAGAAGCTCAAACATGCTGCGTAACACACGAGAATGAACCTCATTGGTTCTTGTGGAAGCTCAAACGTGCTGCGTAACACACGAGAATGAACCTCATTGGTGCTTGCGGAAGCTCAAACGTGCTGCGCAACACGAGAATTAACCACATTGGTTCTTGCAGAAGCTCAAACATGCTGTGTAACAAACGAGAATGAACCTCATTGGTTTTTGCTGAAACTCAAACGTGCTGTGTAACAAACGAGAATGAACCTCATTGGTTTTTGCTGAAACTCAAACGTGTTGCATAACATGAGAATGAACCTCACTGATTCTTGCTGAAGCTCAAACATGTTGCATAACACACGAGAATGAACCTCATTGGTTTTTGCTGAAGCTCAAACGTGCTGCATAACACGAGAATAAACCCCATTGTTTCTTGAAGAAGCTCTGACATGCTGCGTAACACACGAGAATGAACCTCATTGGTTCTTGTGGAAGCTCAAACGTGCCGTGTAACACGAGAATGAACTTCATTGGTTCTTGCAGAAGCTCAAACGTGCTGCATAACACGAGAATGAACCCCATTGTTTCTTGAAGAAGCTCTGACATGCTGCGTAACACACGAGAATGAACCTCATTGGTTCTTGTGGAAGCTCAAACGTGCTGCGTAACACACGCGAATGAACCTCATTGGTTCTTGCTAAAGCTCAAACGTGTTGCATAACATGAGAATGAACCTCATTGATTCTTGCTGAAGCTCAAACATGTTGCATAACACACGAAAATGAACCTCATTGATTCTTGCTGAAGCTCAAACGTGCTGCATAACACACGAAAATGAACCTCATTGATTCTTGCTGAAGCTCAAACGTGCTGCATAACACGAGAATGAAGCTCATTGATTCTTGCTGAAGCTCAAACGTGCCGTGTAACACGAGAATGAACTTCATTGGTTCTTGCAGAAGCTCAAACGTGCTGCATAACACGAGAATGAACCCCATTGGTTCTTGAAGAAGCTCAGACATGCTGCGTAACACACGAGAATGAACCTCATTGGTTCTTGTGGCAGCTCAAACGTGCTGCGTAACACACGAGAATGAACTTCATTGGTTCTTGTGGCAGCTCAAACGTGCTGCGTAACACACGAGAATGAACTTCATTGGTTCTTGCTGAAGCTCAAACGTGCCGTGTAACACGACAATGAAGCTCATTGGTTCTTGAAGAAGCTCAGACATGCTGCGTAACACACGAGAATGAACCTCATTGGTTCTTGTGGAAGCTCAAACGTGTTGCATAACACACGAAAATTAACCTCATTGATTCTTGCTGAAGCTCAAACGTGCTGCATAACACGAGAATGAAGCTCATTGATTCTTGCTGAAGCTCAAACGTGCCGTGTAACACGAGAATGAACTTCATTGGTTCTTGAAGAAGCTCAGACATGCTGCGTAACACACGAGAATGAACCTCATTGGTTCTTGTGGAAGCTCAAACGTGCTGCGTAACACACAAAAATGAACCTCATTGGTTCTTGCTGAAGCTCAAACGTGCCGTGTAACACGAGAATGAACTTCATTTGTTCTTGCTGAAGCTCAAACGTGCCGTGTAACACGAGAATGAACTTCATTGGTTCTTGCTGAAACTGAAACGTGCCGTGTAACACGAGAATGAACTTCATTGGTTCTTGCAGAAGCTCAGACATGCTGCGTAACACACGAGAATGAACCTCATTGGTTCTTGCTGAAGCTCAAACGTGCCGCGTAACACGAGAATGAACCTAATTGGTTCTTGCAGAAGCTCAAACGTGCTGCGTAACACACGAGAATGAACCTCATTGGTTCTTGTGGAAGCTCAAACGTGCTGCGTAACACACGAGAATGAACCTCATTGGTTCTTGTGGAAGCTCAAACGTGCTGCGTAACACACGAGAATGAACCTCATTGGTTCTTGTGGAAGCTCAAACGTGCTGCGTAACACGAGAATTAACCACATTGGTTCTTGCAGAAGCTCAAACATGCTGTGTAACAAACGAGAATGAACCTCATTGGTTCTTGCGGAAGCTCAAACGTGTTGCATAACATGAGAATGAACCTCATTGATTCTTGCTGAAGCTCAAACATGTTGCATAACACACGAGAATGAACCTCATTGGTTTTTGCTGAAGCTCAAACGTGCTGCATAACACGAGAATAAACCCCATTGTTTCTTGAAGAAGCTCTGACATGCTGCGTAACACACGAGAATGAACCTCATTGGTTCTTGTGGAAGCTCAAACGTGCCGTGTAACACGAGAATGAACTTCATTGGTTCTTGCAGAAGCTCAAACGTGCTGCATAACACGAGAATGAACCCCATTGTTTCTTGAAGAAGCTCTGACATGCTGCGTAACACACGAGAATGAACCTCATTGGTTCTTGTGGAAGCTCAAACGTGCTGCGTAACACACGCGAATGAACCTCATTGGTTCTTGCTAAAGCTCAAACGTGTTGCATAACATGAGAATGAACCTCATTGATTCTTGCTGAAGCTCAAACATGTTGCATAACACACGAAAATGAACCTCATTGATTCTTGCTGAAGCTCAAACGTGCTGCATAACACACGAAAATGAACCTCATTGATTCTTGCTGAAGCTCAAACGTGCTGCATAACACGAGAATGAAGCTCATTGATTCTTGCTGAAGCTCAAACGTGCCGTGTAACACGAGAATGAACTTCATTGGTTCTTGCAGAAGCTCAAACGTGCTGCATAACACGAGAATGAACCCCATTGGTTCTTGAAGAAGCTCAGACATGCTGCGTAACACACGAGAATGAACCTCATTGGTTCTTGTGGCAGCTCAAACGTGCTGCGTAACACACAAGAATGAACTTCATTGGTTCTTGCTGAAGCTCAAACGTACCGTGTAACACGACAATGAAGCTCATTGGTTCTTGAAGAAGCTCAGACATGCTGCGTAACACACGAGAATGAACCTCATTGGTTCTTGTGGAAGCTCAAACGTGTTGCATAACACACGAAAATTAACCTCATTGGTTCTTGTGGAAGCTCAAACGTGCTGCGTAACACACGAGAATGAACCTCATTGGTTCTTGTAGAAGCTCAAACATGCTGCGTAACACACGAGAATGAACCTCATTGGTTCTTGTGGAAGCTCAAACGTGCTGCGTAACACACGAGAATGAACCTCATTGGTGCTTGCGGAAGCTCAAACGTGCTGCGCAACACGAGAATGAACCACATTGGTTCTTGCAGAAGCTCAAACATGCTGTGTAACAAACGAGAATGAACCTCATTGGTTCTTGCGGAAGCTCAAACGTGCTGTGTAACAAACGAGAATGAACCTCATTGGTTTTTGCTGAAACTCAAACGTGTTGCATAACATGAGAATGAACCTCATTGATTCTTGCTGAAGCTCAAACATGTTGCATAACACACGAGAATGAACCTCATTGGTTTTTGCTGAAGCTCAAATGTGCTGCATAACACGAGAATAAACCCCATTGTTTCTTGAAGAAGCTCTGACATGCTGCGTAACACACGAGAATGAACCTCATTGGTTCTTGTGGAAGCTCAAACGTGCCGTGTAACAAGAGAATGAACTTCATTGGTTCTTGCAGAAGCTCAAACGTGCTGCATAACACGAGAATGAACCCCATTGTTTCTTGAAGAAGCTCTGACATGCTGCGTAACACACGAGAATGAACCTCATTGGTTCTTGTGGAAGCTCAAACGTGCTGCGTAACACACGCGAATGAACCTCATTGGTTCTTGCTAAAGCTCAAACGTGTTGCATAACATGAGAATGAACCTCATTGATTCTTGCTGAAGCTCAAACATGTTGCATAACACACGAAAATGAACCTCATTGATTCTTGCTGAAGCTCAAACGTGCTGCATAACACACGAAAATGAACCTCATTGATTCTTGCTGAAGCTCAAACGTGCTGCATAACACGAGAATGAAGCTCATTGATTCTTGCTGAAGCTCAAACGTGCCGTGTAACACGAGAATGAACTTCATTGGTTCTTGCAGAAGCTCAAACGTGCTGCATAACACGAGAATGAACCCCATTGGTTCTTGAAGAAGCTCAGACATGCTGCGTAACACACGAGAATGAACCTCATTGGTTCTTGTGGCAGCTCAAACGTGCTGCGTAACACACGAGAATGAACTTCATTGGTTCTTGTGGCAGCTCAAACGTGCTGCGTAACACACGAGAATGAACTTCATTGGTTCTTGCTGAAGCTCAAACGTGCCGTGTAACACGACAATGAAGCTCATTGGTTCTTGAAGAAGCTCAGACATGCTGCGTAACACACGAGAATGAACCTCATTGGTTCTTGTGGAAGCTCAAACGTGTTGCATAACACACGAAAATTAACCTCATTGATTCTTGCTGAAGCTCAAACGTGCTGCATAACACGAGAATGAAGCTCATTGATTCTTGCTGAAGCTCAAACGTGCCGTGTAACACGAGAATGAACTTCATTGGTTCTTGAAGAAGCTCAGACATGCTGCGTAACACACGAGAATGAACCTCATTGGTTCTTGTGGAAGCTCAAACGTGCTGCGTAACACACAAAAATGAACCTCATTGGTTCTTGCTGAAGCTCAAACGTGCCGTGTAACACGAGAATGAACTTCATTTGTTCTTGCTGAAGCTCAAACGTGCCGTGTAACACGAGAATGAACTTCATTGGTTCTTGCTGAAACTGAAACGTGCCGTGTAACACGAGAATGAACTTCATTGGTTCTTGCAGAAGCTCAGACATGCTGCGTAACACACGAGAATGAACCTCATTGGTTCTTGCTGAAGCTCAAACGTGCCGCGTAACACGAGAATGAACCTAATTGGTTCTTGCAGAAGCTCAAACGTGCTGCGTAACACACGAGAATGAACCTCATTGGTTCTTGTGGAAGCTCAAACGTGCTGCGTAACACACGAGAATGAACCTCATTGGTTCTTGCGGAAGCTCAAACGTGCTACGTAACACAAGAAGGAACCCCATTGGTTCTTGTGGAAGCTAAAACGTGCTGCGTAACACGAGAATGAACCTCATTGGTTCTTGCAGAAGCTCAAACGTGCTGCATAACACGAGAATGAACCTCATTGGTTCTTGCAGAAGCTCAAACGTGCTGCGTAACACACGAGAATGAACCTCATTGGTTCTTGTGGAAGCTCAAACGTGCTGCGTAACACACGAGAATGAACCTCATTGGTTCTTGTGGAAGCTCAAACGTGCTGCGCAACACGAGAATGAACCTCGTTGGTTCTTGCGGATGCTCAAACGTGCTGCGTAACACGAGAATGAACCTCATTGGTTCTTGTGGAAGCTCAAACATGCTGTGTAACACACGAGAATGAACCTCATTGGTTCTTGCTGAAGCTCAAACGTGTTGCATAACATGAGAATGAACCTCATTGATTCTTGCTGAAGCTCAAACATGTTGCATAACACACGAAAATGAACCTCATTGATTCTTGCTGAAGCTCAAACGTGCCGCGTAACACGAGAATGAACTTCATTGATTCTTGCAGAAGCTCAAACGTGCTGCATAACACGAGAATGAACCCCATTGGTTCTTGAAGAAGCTTAGACATGCTGCGTAACACACGAGAATGAACCTCATTGGTTCTTGTGGAAGCTCAAACGTGCTGCGTAACACATGAGAATGAACCTCATTGGTTCTTGCTGAAGCTCAAATGTGCCGTGTAACACGAGAATGAACTTCATTAGTTCTTGCAGAAGCTCAAACGTGCTGCATAACACGAGAATGAACCCCATTGGTTCTTGAAGAAGCTCAGACATGCTGCGTAACACACGAGATGAACCTCATTGGTTCTTGTGGAAGCTCAAAAGTGCTGCGTAACATGAGAATGAAGCTCATTGGTTCTTGTGGAAGCTCAAAAGTGCTGCGTAACACACGAGAATGAACCTCACTGGTTCTTGTGGAAGCTCAAACGTGCTGCGTAACACACGAGAATGAACCTCATTGATTCTTGCTGAAGCTCAAACGTGCTGCATAACACGAGAATGAACCCCATTGGTTCTTGAAGAAGCTCAGACATGCTGCGTAACACACGAGAATGAACCTCATTGGTTCTTGTGGAAGCTCAAACGTGCCGTGTAACACGATAATGAACTTCATTGGTTCTTGCAGAAGCTCAAACGTGCTGCATAACACGAGAATGAACCCCATTGGTTCTTGAAGAAGCTCTGACATGCTGCGTAACACACGAGAATGAACCTCATTGGTTCTTGTGGAAGCTCAAACGTGCTGCGTAACACACGCAAATGAACCTCATTGGTTCTTGCTAAAGCTCAAACGTGTTGCATAACATGAGAATGAACCTCATTGATTCTTGCTGAAGCTCAAACATGTTGCATAACACACGAAAATGAACCCCATTGGTTCTTGAAGAAACTCAGACATGCTGCGTAACACACGAGAATGAACTTCATTGGTTCTTGTGGCAGCTCAAACGTGCTGCGTAACACACGAGAATGAACTTCATTGGTTCTTGCTGAAGCTCAAACGTGCCGTGTAACACGAGAATGAAGCTCATTGGTTCTTGAAGAAGCTCAGACATGCTGCGTAACACACGAGAATGAACCTCATTGGTTCTTGTGGAAGCTCAAACGTGTTGCATAACACACGAAAATGAACCTCATGGATTCTTGCTGAAGCTCAAACGTGCTGCATAACACGAGAATGAAGCTCATTGATTCTTGCTGAAGCTCAAACGTGCCGTGTAACACGAGAATGAACTTCATTGATTCTTGAAGAAGCTCAGACATGCTGCGTAACACACGAGAATGAACCTCATTGGTTCTTGTGGAAGCTCAAACGTGCTGCATAACACACAAAAATGAACCTCATTGGTTCTTGCTGAAGCTCAAACGTGCCGTGTAACCCGAGAATGAACTTCATTGGTTCTTGCTGAAGCTCAAACGTGCCGTGTAACACGAGAATGAACTTCATTGGTTCTTGCTGAAACTGAAATGTGCCGTGTAACACGAGAATGAAGCTCATTGATTCTTGCTGAAGCTCAAATGTGCTGCATAACACGAGAATGAACCTCATTGGTTCTTGCGGATGCTCAAACGTGCTGCGTAACACGAGAATGAACCTCATTGGTTCTTGCGGATGCTCAAACGTGCTGCGTTACACGAGAATGAACCTCATTGGTTCTTGCGGAAGCTCAAACGTGCTGCGTAACACGAGAATGAAGCTCATTGATTCTTGCTGAAGCTCAAACGTGCCGTGTAACACGAGAATGAACTTCATTGATTCTTGAAGAAGCTCAGACATGCTGCGTAACACACGAGAATGAACCTCATTGGTTCTTGTGGAAGCTCAAACGTGCTGCATAACACACAAAAATGAACCTCATTGGTTCTTGCTGAAGCTCAAACGTGCCGTGTAACCCGAGAATGAACTTCATTGGTTCTTGCTGAAGCTCAAACGTGCCGTGTAACACGAGAATGAACTTCATTGGTTCTTGCTGAAACTGAAATGTGCCGTGTAACACGAGAATGAAGCTCATTGATTCTTGCTGAAGCTCAAATGTGCTGCATAACACGAGAATGAACCTCATTGGTTCTTGCGGATGCTCAAACGTGCTGCGTAACACGAGAATGAACCTCATTGGTTCTTGCGGATGCTCAAACGTGCTGCGTAACACGAGAATGAACCTCATTGGTTCTTGCGGAAGCTCAAACGTGCTGCGTAACACCAGAATGAACCTCATTGGTTCTTGTGGAAGCTCAAACGTGCTGCGTAACACACGAGAATGAACCTCATTGGTTCTTGTAGAAGCTCAAACATGCTGCGTAACACACGAGAATGAACCTCATTGGTTCTTGTGGAAGCTCAAA
Source organism: Rhinogobio ventralis (assembly GCA_039654625.1). Taxonomy (NCBI): domain Eukaryota; kingdom Metazoa; phylum Chordata; class Actinopteri; order Cypriniformes; family Gobionidae; genus Rhinogobio; species Rhinogobio ventralis. Next base: position 24,028,688 of record CM077208.1, on the reverse strand, counting down.
CGTGCTGCGTAACACGAGAATTAACCACATTGGTTCTTGCAGAAGCTCAAACATGCTGTGTAACAAACGAGAATGAACCTCATTGGTTCTTGCGGAAGCTCAAACGTGTTGCATAACATGAGAATGAACCTCATTGATTCTTGCTGAAGCTCAAACATGTTGCATAACACACGAGAATGAACCTCATTGATTCTTGCTGAAGCTCAAACGTGCTGCATAACACGAGAATGAAGCTCATTGATTCTTGCTGAAGCTCAAACGTGCCGTGTAACACGAGAATGAACTTCATTGGTTCTTGCAGAAGCTCAAACGTGCTGCATAACACGAGAATGAACCTCATTGGTTCTTGTGGAAGCTCAAACGTGCTGCGTAACACACGCGAATGAACCTCATTGATTCTTGCTGAAGCTCAAAGGGGCTGCATAACACACGAAAATGAACCTCATTGATTCTTGCTGAAGCTCAAACGTGCTGCATAACACGAGAATGAAGCTCATTGATTCTTGCTGAAGCTCAAACGTGCCGTGTAACACGAGAATGAACTTCATTGGTTCTTGCAGAAGCTCAAACGTGCTGCATAACACGAGAATGAACCCCATTGGTTCTTGAAGAAGCTCAGACATGCTGCGTAACACACGAGAATGAACCTCATTGGTTCTTGTGGAAGCTCAAACGTGCTGCGTAACACATGAGAATGAACCTCATTGGTTCTTGCTGAAGCTCAAATGTGCCGTGTAACACGAGAATGAACTTCATTAGTCCTTGCAGAAGCTCAAACGTGCTGCATAACACGAGAATGAACCCCATTGGTTCTTGAAGAAGCTCAGACATGCTACGTAACACACGAGATGAACCTCATTGGTTCTTGTGGAAGCTCAAAAGTGCTGCGTAACATGAGAATGAAGCTCATTGGTTCTTGTGGAAGCTCAAAAGTGCTGCGTAACACACGAGAATGAACCTCACTGGTTCTTGTGGAAGCTCAAACGTGCTGCGTAACACACGAGAATGAACCTCATTGATTCTTGCTGAAGCTCAAACGTGCTGCGTAACACACAAGAATGAACCTCATTGGTTCTTGCTGAAGCTCAAACGTGCTGCGTAACACACGAGAATGAACCTCATTGATTCTTGCTGAAGCTCAAACGTGCTGCGTAACACACGAGAATGAACCTCATTGATTCTTGCTGAAGCTCAAACGTGCTGCGTAACACAAAAATGAAGCTCACTGATTCTTGCGGAAACTCAGACGTGCTGCATAACATGAGAATGAACATCATTGGTTCTTGCAGAAGCTCAAATGTGCTCAAATTCACAACTGTGAATTGATGAATGTTTATATGTGAATAAATATAAACTCAATCTGTTCATCATATGAAGTGATCGAGAAAAATTGCACTAAACTGCTCAATTCATATGGATTAGTTTTACAATCTCTTTATGAACTTTTTGAAGTGTCAAAGTGTCAGTTGTGTAGCTGTCAACGAAGGGACACAAAGCTCTCAAATTTCATCAGATGATTTTCATTTGTGTTCTGAAGACAATAATGACAGAATTTTCATTTTTGGATGAACTATCCCTTTAAGTCTTATTTTCTGAAGAATGTATTAAAATGTATTTGTCAGAAAACAAGACTTTATGTCTTATGTCATTTTCTTTCTCAAGTAAATATATCTTGATTTAAGAATATTTAGATATTTGTGCTGGAAAACAAGACAAAAATACTAGATACAGAATTTTTTTTTGCCATTTCTTTGTAATCGCTTATGAAATTTACTAGCAAGTGAAAATTGTTTCTGCACCAAATATTTTTCAGTGTACCCAGGCTTTATCTGGACCGAACAGCTCCAGGAAGTTTCCGATGAACTCGCGAGATTTCTCCTCCCATTTGTAGATGAGGTCGTGGCTCTTCTCTTCAACGCGGTGCACTAAATGTTTGGACTTCTCCTCCACCGTCCTCACCGTCTCCTTCATTCTGTCCACCTGCTCTTGCAGACGATATTTCTTCTCCTGTCAATCAAATGAGTTGGAATAGTTCACCTAAACATGTAAATCCCGTCTTCACTTCCTCATATCATACCAAACCCATATGGTTTCATTTCTTTCATTTCTTCAGGAATGACCTGCCAACTCTTTTCTGTACCATAAAACCAAATGGGAGCTGGAGATATGCTCCAAAGATCATACAAAGTACTATAAAACTAGTTAATGCCACTTTTCCTTTATATTCCAAATGTTCTGAAGCCATTCAATTTCTTTCTTACATTGATGAAGCCCACGTTGAGTTCCCGTGCTGTGTATCCTCTCTGCAGGTTACGCCTCACATAGACGTCATAGTCTCGAACAATGCGTGTGATGAGATCAGAGGTAGAGATCCCCTCCGTTCTTTGAGTAGCCACAAACATTCCTTACAGACCATGTAGAAGAAGTTTATTCTTAGGAGTCATTTGACTCAGTTACATAATTGTGCAGTTTGGTTGATGTTAAAGTCTTTACCTGCTTCTTTGATATGTTTATAGACATCTTCTGATCCAGCAGAGGTGTATGGGATATCATCATGTGCCACAAAGTCTATCTGAGGGTGACAACAGGAAAATAAATAAGTATGACACCATGACACAAAGTTTCTTTCTTGGAATGAATTCACATTTTCATTGATCTGTCTAGTCTTTTTGACAGACTTTTCCATGAATATGATATAAAACAGAGCATCCCCCATTTTTCAATATGGAAAATAAATGTCAAATTAATTTTGAAATGAGATGTTTTATTTATGTCATTTGCCATTTTTGCAACCCTGTTAAAGTTTTGGACAGAATAAATTTTAAAACCCTGATTTTGCTAATGCAAAAACATTTATAATAAAAAAATATTGGTAGTTTTTTATTATTTACTGTATTGTTATATATATATATACACTCACCTAAAGGATTATTAGAAACACCTGTTCAATTTCTCATTAATGCAATTATCTAATCAACCAATCACATGGCAGTTGCTTCAATGCATTTAGGGGTGTGGTCCTGGTCAAGACAATCTCCTGAACTCCAAACTGAATGTCAGAATGGGAAAGAAAGGTGATTTAAGCAATTTTGAGCGTGGCATGGTTGTTGGTGCCAGACGGGCTGGTCTGAGTATTTCACAATCTGCTCAGTTACTGGGATTTTCACGCACAGCCATTTCTAGAGTTTACAAAGAATGGTGTGAAAAGGGAAAAACATCCAGTATGCGGCAGTCCTGTGGGCGAAAATGCCTTGTTGATGCTAGAGGTCAAAGGAGAATGGGCCGACTGATTCAAGCTGATAGAAGAGCAACTTTGACTGAAATAACCACTTGTTACAACCGAGGTATGCAGCAAAGCATTTGTGAAGCCACAACACGCACAACCTTGAGGCGGATGGGCTACAACAGCAGAAGACCCCACCGGGTACCACTCATCTCCACTACAAATAGGAAAAAGAGGCTACAATTTGCACGAGCTCACCAAAATTGGACAGTTGAAGACTGGAAAAATGTTGCCTGGTCTGATGAGTCTCGATTTCTGTTGAGACATTCAGATGGTAGAGTCAGAATTTGGCGTAAACAGAATGAGAACATGGATCCATCATGCCTTGTTACCACTGTGCAGGCTGGTGGTGGTGGTGGTGTAATGGTGTGGGGGATGTTTTCTTGGCACACTTTAGGCCCCTTAGTGCCAATTGGGCATCGTTTAAATGCCACGGCCTACCTGAGCATTGTTTCTGACCATGTCCATCCCTTTATGACCACCATGTGCCCATCCTCTGATGGCTACTTCCAGCAGGACAATGCACCATGTCATCATTTCAAATTGGTTTCTTGAACATGACAATGAGTTCAGTGTACTAAAATGGCCCCCACAGTCACCAGATCTCAACCCAATAGAGCATCTTTGGGATGTGGTGGAACGGGAGCTTCGTGCCCTGGATGTGCATCCCACAAATCTCCATCAACTGCAAGATGCTATCCTATCAATATGGGCCAACATTTCTAAAGAATGCTTTCAGCACCTTGTTGAATCAATGGCATGTAGAATTAAGGCAGTTCTGAAGGCGAAAGGGGGTCAAACACAGTATTAGTATGGTGTTCCTAATAATCCTTTAGGTGAGTGTGTGTGTGTGTGTGTATATATATATATATATATATATATATATATATATATATATATATATATATATATATATATATATATATATATATATATATATATATATATATATATATATATATATATATATATATATATATATATATATATATATATATATATATATATATATATATATATATATATATATATATATATATATATATATATATATATATATATATATATATATATATAAAAATATAAATATAAATACAGTACATAATAAAAAACTGTACCGATATTTAACAGGCAAGGTTATTAACATTTTTTTTTTTTTTTTCTTTAATTATTTTTTCTTACAATAACTTCTAATGGTTGAACAACTTGTATAAAAATAGATATATGAAAAATAGAGATAATGAAATGAAATTATTTACTTGCCCTCTCGTCCAAATTTTGTTAGATCTTGGATGTCAATATTTTAAAGAATATTACATAATTATGTTAATAGGGTAAAAGTTGGTAAAAGTGTGGTAACAGGATTATTTACAAAATTACATTAACATTATTTAACAAAATGGTCATGGTTAAATAATACATTTTATGTAATTGTTTTTTTTACTACAGTGATCTGAATATTAATTTACCCTGTGTTTTTTAAGGAATTCAGGAGTGAGGGTCCATGGAGCATCACGGACGACCTCGTCCACATAACGACAGTGTATAAGGGCTTCATATCGCTCGTCCTCCGTCATCACTGTGTAGCCTTTATATTTGTGCGTCAGGGCATCACTGCATACTGACAGAGATACACACAAGGTATGGAGTTGTCATCAGACATGGTTTAAAAGGATAGTTCACCCAAAAATGAAAATTAGCCCATGATTTACTCACCCTCAAGTCATCCTAGGTGTATATGACATTCTGCTTTCAGACAAATAAAATCTGAGTTATATTAAAAAAGTCCTGGCTAATCCAAGCTTTATAATAGCAGTAATAGTTGCTCTGTTTTTGAAGTCCATAAAAGTGCATCTGTCCGTCAAATAACGTATTTGATAAAAAAAATATCAATATTTAAAACTTTATAAATGAAAGTTTCGGCCGATTGCCTTCCGTATTCAATTTATGGAAAAAGTGTTGAAAAGCCTTTTGAACTGCAGAGGCACTTTCAACACTTTTCCATGGAAGGCGATCGGCTGGAACTTTACTTTATAAAGTTTTAAATATGGATATTTTTCTTACACAAACGCATCGATTTGCTTCAGAAGGCCTTTATTAATTCCCCGGAGCCGTGTGGAGCATGTTATTGGACGGACAGATGCACTTTTATGGACTTCAAAAACAGAATTATTGCTATTATAAAGCTTGGATTAGCCAGCCCTTTTTTAATATAACTTCGATTTTATTCATCTGAAAGAAGAATGTCATATACACCTAGGATGACTTGAGTAAATCATGGGCTAATTTTCCTTTTTGGGTGGACTATCCCTTTAAGACAATGAAAAAATATACTTAAAGGATTAGTTCACTTCAAAAATGAATTTTTTTTTCCTGATAATTTACTCATCCCCATCTCATCCAAGATGTTCATGTCTTTCTTTCTTCAGTTGAAAAGAAATTAAGTTTTTTTGAGGAAAACATTCCAGGATTTTTCTCCATGTAATGTACTTCAATGGCAACCAACGGGTTGAAGGTCCAAATCAATGCAGTTTCAAAGGGCTTTGAAGGGCTCTGCACGATCCCAGATGAGGAATAGGGTCTTATCTAGCGAAACCATCAGTCATTTAAAAAAAAAAATTTACATTTTATATACTTTTTTTATACTTTTTTAACCACAAATTGCTCGACGTCGGTGTTCTGCTTTTTAACGACATATGACGTCATCACATCGTACGTGGAAGTACCGACCCAGTGTAAAAAACGAACGTGCAAAGACTAAATCAAACGCCCTTTACAAAATTAAAGGTAAAACAACGATGTCGGACTATTTTAAAGTTGGAGGAGAGCATGAGATAAAGTTTTTCGGCACTGGGTCAGTATTTCCACGTACGTGACCTTTCCGACGTGATGACGTCATACGTTGTGCAAAAGCAGAACACAGAAGTCGAGCAATTTGTGGTTAAAAAGTATATACATTATACAGAAAATGGCCGATGGTTTCGCTAGATAAGACCCTATTCCTCAGCCGGGATTGTGTGGAGCCTCTGAAGCCCTTCGAAGCCCTTTGAAACTGCATTGATTTGGACCTTTAACCCGTTGGTTGCCATTGAAGTACATTATATGGAGAAAAATCCTGGAATGTTTTCCTCAAAAAAAAAAAAATATTTTCGACTGAAGAAAGAAAGACATGAACATCTTAGATGAGAAGAGGGTGAGTAAATTATCAGGAAATTTTCATTTTGAAGTGAACTAATCCTTTAACACAAATAAACCTTTGGCTTTTCCTAATTTTGGACACTATTGAGGCTAATAGACCTTAGTCAGGATAGCGCCATATTTAATTTTTGACAGGAATGAAAACGAGACTGTGAGAGTGTTAGATTATATCTTTATTTCTCAGTACCGCCACAATATTCTTAGTCCCTCTTTACTCATGAACATGGAGATGAGTCTCTGTTCACAAAACTACAGTGGAGACCATAAAATAAAGTGTGTTCAATGGATTGTACTGTTGTTTAATAACATACTGATTGTTCAGCTGACGAAACATCTTTCCGAAAAAAAACTTTCAGTAGACAAAATCTCTAAAACAGTTCTGAAAGTTGTGGATTGTGAAAATTACACGATCTAGGTGTCACCGCCAGCTGGAGTGCCCATGATCGCACTCCTCCCGCCCCCTTTGCTTTCCTATTATGAACTGCATTTCCCATAACCCATTGCCTGGACTTATTATGTTTGATAACTTCCACCTGTGTCTCATTATCTTGTTAAAGCGTGCCTATTTAAAGGTGCACTATGTAACATTTTTTCAGTAAAATATCCAAAAACCACTAGGCCAGTGTTATATTTTGTTCAGTCGAGTATTTACAATATCCCAAATGTTTCCAACTATTTGTAAATCGTGAGAAAATTGCTACTTTAACCAAGGAACTGGGACATGTGAGGGAATCGCCTGTCAATGGCGTCATATCTGCGTTACCCTCGGTTTCTGGTTTTATTTAGCAGAAACGCTTTACTCTCACTGCACTGTGCAACAAGTGTCATAGCAGCCGCAGAGCGAACGCACAGAGTAACGTCATAACATCATTTTCAACACACTCAAGTGTATCTAATATGATAAGCAGAGCTGCGTTACCTCATACTCATGACCGGAAAAGCGGAAATGGCACCGGCGACTGTGGCATAATAAAAGTCCCACCGCTCGCGAGGCATGTGTTGCGCAATCGCTCCAGCGGCCTTGCTCAGCTTCCACAACACTCTGTCCTGCTCTGCTTCATACTACAGTAATGTTAATAATCGCATCCATGAACATGATTTCTGCCTGAGTCCTATCCCGATTCTTTTCCACCGGCTGTGAGGTGAAGACCACATGTCCCAAGATTCTGTGCTCAAACCTGGCGTCATCAAACTACGTCTTTGTTTTGAATAGGCGACCTCTAGCAGACGGAAAAGTTACATAGTGCACCTTTAAGCCCTGTGTTTTCCCTCATTCTTTGTGAAGTCTTATAAGTGTCACACTGCATTTCTGAGCGCTTATACCTGTGTTTTGGGTTTGACGTTCTACCTGGTTTCCCAGATTTCCCTGTTTGCCTTTTTCTGCCCTGTTGTCTTTTTGGATTATCTGCCCTGTGTTTTGACCTATGCCCTGTTTTATGGATTATGATTCTAGATTGCCCTAATAAAGCTGCATTTGGATCCTCATCCATGTCAGAGCAGTTCGTGACACAAAGACCTTTATACAGTGCGTGCCATTGCAAAGACTGTATCCTCCACAGCCTCGTTTCCATCTGTGTTAAATTCAATATGACGTCTAACCTGATGTGTGGGTTTAGTGGACTGGACAAAAGTCTGTGCATATGCCAGTGTGACTCACCGCCAACAATCAGTTGTGTGTTTGGGAACAAATTCTTGGCCTGCATCAAAGCCCGGGCATGACCCGAATGGAAGAGGTCAAAGATTCCATCAGCATATACTCGCACGGGCCGATGAGCTGCACAAAAAAAACAAATACATATTTGAGTACAATTTGGATTCACCAATTTGTTTGAAAATATTTCTCCTTATCGCTACACTTGACTGTTTCTCTCACCTGGAGTGCCACGGCGCGCCTGGGCTAAAGTCACTTTGTCTTGTGGGGTGTCCGATGCACTGCCTGATTGTTTTGCAAAAATGGCTGGTTCTCTTAGAGCCTATCAGAGAAATATTGGCTGTTATGAAGCATTATAATTGGAATCAGGTCCTGTAAAGCACATGAAGCTAATCTAAATTGACAATAATTACAGTAATAAATTGACTTTAATTTCCTTAATAAGGGGCCTTAATTAATGTCCTTAATAAACAATAACATTGTTTTCAACTAAAAATGGAAAACTGCATTTTGGCCGTTCATGTTTTGGGGGCCTGAAACACATTTTGAAAACAATGCCTTTAAGCTTGGTACATACTCCACAAGAACAAATAATTTTTTTCGTTTTCTCGAGGTGGAAGGAACAAGAACAAAGTTCGTTCTGGCCAGGACATTCCATACTTCACGAGAAAAGCAGGACATCTCCATTTCTCTGCATTAACCCCGCCCACTTAAAATTTCTGACCAATCACATAATAGCTCTCAGACACCCACAAGAAAAAAGGTTCTGCTCAGATGAGAACAAGCTGCAAGAACTCCCAAACCAGGCCCTGGGAGAGAGAACTTTTTTCTCTGTTCTTGCGGAGTATGTAGTGGCCTTTATTGTCTCTGTGTAAACTACAAAAAAACGGTATCATCATGCGCGTGCGTATTACGTGTTCAGTCTATAGGTGCGTAGTGTTTCTTTACAAGGTCACATCGCCAACTACTGGCCTGGCAGCAGAATACAGCGTTTTTAATCGTTTTCCCATATCAGTTTTGACAATGTTGACGTGTTTTTTAACGTACCCTATAATACTATACAAAAATGTTATTGCAAAACATACAAATTAGTTTTTGGTACCTCCTTGGGCAAAGTTGAAAAGTTAAATGTATTGTTTCTCAATTATCTTGTCCTTGTTTGATAAGAGGCGCTGAGCATAAGCGCTTTGTAAATATGCAGGTGCTCAATAAACATGCATTAATGAGTGTGTGCACAAACTCCCAAAAATGATGTTGTAATTGCCCTTTAGAACCATCAGCTGTTTAGGAGGGAACCCCTCAGAGGGCCACTGTTGGACAGATATAGATATAATCACACCACACCACACCACTGCTTGATGGATCTAAATGATGGATATGAACTATGAGCTATGAACTGACTATGAGTATATAAAATAAATAATAATTGCCATGACTGCAGTAGAGGAAGGCGTCAGGTTTGGAATCTGTACCATGTACTCAGATAACAAACTTATGTAAGAGAAATACCAATGATGGAAAGCCATGTGCGGTTTCCATCAAATGGATTTTCAGTGTATTTTAAAGCATTCATTCATGCAATTATATATTTTAAGGATACATATTTCACTGCAGTAAGTTCTTTTCTTCATTGTTTAGAATATCGGTTACACTTTATTCCGATGGTCCACTTTAGACATTCTACTAACTATAAGTCAACTACATGTCAACTAACTCTTATTAGGGTATCAATGGACTGTAGTAGACTAGGTTAGGTGTTAGGGTTCAGGTTAGTACTACAAGTTGACATGTAGTTTACCTGTCAACTGGCTGGAATCAGAGCCAAACAGATACTGCATCTAATATTATTAGTTGTTCAAACTAACCTTAATAGTTTGCCACCTGCGTTGCTGCTGTTGCTTTGCTTGAACTCCTCCTCGACCAGCACGATTAGCACGGGATCCATTTCGTCTCCTGTTTGCCATGGCAGAGATTTTAAGTTTACCTTCTTTTGGCTTTGTACTGATTGAACTCACCAGATGTGTGACAAGCCTTTGCTTTTACTCCTCTACTGATAACTGGCCAGGGTCAGTGTGACTGGCCAGTTATCAGTACATCAGTGTGACGAGGCAAAGGAGCAAAGGTTGTTTTTAATGTGACTTTAATACTTTGTAGGCTCAAACGTATTTTTTTTTTTTAAATATAGTGTGCTATGTTCTTCTTAGCTTAACTGTGCACAACCTTTAATAGTTTGGTATGTAGCTGGGTTCGGAATTAAATCATTATCAAGCTCATGTGAAGTTGTACACCTGTCGTCACCTGAAGTAACTCTCATTAACTCTAAATAAATCTCAGCTGTTCTTGTAAGATTTTTGTCCAAAATTGATGAGAAGATAAAGCGAAAACTAGTCAGGCCTACAGCAAATTTCTGCCGTCTGTTAGAAAGCTGAAAATAAAGAGAACTTTCATCTTTCAGCAAGACAATTAATTATCCAAAACACACTTCTTAATCAACAAATGATTGGTTTAAGAACGATTTATCTTTTGGAATGGCCCAGCCAACACCCAGACCTAAATCCAATCTAGTATGTGCCAAGCTGATAGATTCCTATCAAAACAAACTGAGTGCTGTGATAAAATCACTAAGTATAGTTCAGGGGTGTGCACACTTATGCAGTTAGTTATTCCCAGTCTTTTGTTTTTATTTATTTATTAATTTATTTCTCTCTCACTTTGGTTTTCAGTGGCAAGGTTGTAATTTTTACATTACATGTGTAAAAGTTCTGATATGATTTTTAATTGTTTCGTTTTTTACATTACAAAAAACAGCTGTTTTACGAGGGGTGTGTATGCTTTTTATATCTACTGTATACACCAATCAGGCATAACATTATGACCACTGACAGGTTAAGTAAATAACACTGATTATCTCTTCGTCATGGCACCTTTTAGTGGGTGGGATATATTAGGCAGCAAGTGAACATTTTGTCCTCAAAGTTGATGTGTTAGAAGCAGGAAAAATGGGCAAGCGTAAGGATTTGAACGAGTTTGACAAAATGTGATGGCTAGACGACTGGGTCAGAGCATCTCCAAAACTGCAGGTCTTGTGGGGTGTTCCCGGTCAGTAGCGGTCAGTATTTATCAAAAGTGGTCCAAGGAAGGAACAGTGATGAACCAGCGACAGGGTCATGGGCGGCCAAAGCTCATTGATGCACGTGAGGAGTGAAGGCTGGCCCGTGTGGTCCGATCAAACAGACAAGCTACTGTATCTCAAATTGCTCAAGAAGTTAATGCTGGTTCTGATAGAAAGGTTTCAGAATACACAATGCATCGCAGTTTGTTGCGTATGGGGCTGCATAGCCGCAGACCCGTCGGGGTGCCCATGCTGACCCCTGTCCACTGCCAAAAGCGTTTTCTAAGCACTGTTGCAGACCATGTACACCCTTTTATGGAAACGGTATTCCCTGGTGGCTGTGGCCTCTTTCAGCAGGATAATGCGCCCTGCCACAAAGCAAAAATGGTTCAGGAATGGTTTGAGGAGCACAACAACGAGTTTGAGGTGTTGACTTGGCCTCCAAATTCCCCAGATCTCAATCCAATCGAGCATCTGTGGGATGTGCTAAACAAACATGTCCGATCCATGGAGGCCCCACCTCGCAACTTACAGGACTTAAAGGATCTGCTGCTAACATCTTGGTGCAAGATACCACAGCACACCTTCAGGGGTCTAGTGAAGTCCTGTTTTGGCAGCAAAGGGGGGACCAACACAATATTAGGAAGGTTATAATAATAATATGCCTGCTTAATGTATGCAAATCCTAACCCACTGTGGGCTGGTGGCCAGATTATTAATCATCCAGCATGCTAGTTATCTTGAGGACATACACAAAAACTGCAGAATGATTATTTGTGATTATCTTCTTTAAAGAAATACATATTGTAAATATATGATGTACCTCCTAGGATCTTTTATTCCACTTATAAGGATTTACTTCATACTGCAGGTACTTTGCAAACAGGGAAATGTTTGCTTTCTGTTTCCATTCATTTGCCTTTGGTGGCACCGCCTGGATCATAGTTTCCTTTATACTGCATCATGCATCGCATTCCTTTAGTTGTGAAGCCTGACAATCCTGTTGACATTTTACATCAGAAAATATTTTTAGAAAGTTTTTTTTACATTTTTGAGTAGGAGTCAAAAAAGGTGTGATCATTATTTTCAGGACTCAGACTTCTTTAGTCACCTGTGGAAGTATACTGTATGTTCTATACCATTTGGGCTTATTTTTGTCTGGATTTTTCCTTCAGTGTGAAGTAGATGGATTCCTGAAAATTCACAATGTCAAGTCTTTCCTTCACCATGCTGAGCCCAGGGACAAAAAGGTGATATGAACTTTTGCTGTGATAAATGTATTTTAGAAAGCTGTACATTGTTGACTTCTTTATAGATTTGGTTGGCAATAACTTTTGTAATAACGTTTATTTCCCAACATTAGGCCTACATACAGTAATACACTAGACATCAAATATGACTATAAAATATATAGTGACCTTTTTCATTTTACGCAAACTTAAAAATGTATGAATGTTTTTGCATTATATATCAAAATATCAAACCAAGTTATTGTAAAGAAAGATAGCACAAGAACACTTTTCAAACAAAACTAAAAATTGAAAAATTTTTGTTTCAGGCTAAAACAATGGATATCATTGAAAAGTTTCCAAAAACTTTTAATCATATTTTTTTGAGAGTTTTAATTATTTGAATGTATTATAATGATCTTAGGCCAATATAATGCAATGATGTTTGTTGATATAATTAATAAATTTTATTATTAGGTTTTAAACTTATATTATTTATTCATGTAAATGGGTTATTTTTCCACCAGTCAGAATGAATGCTTTGCACTACGTAACAAATCTCTATACATGCTATCAATCGAGGGTTGATCACGTTAAAGCGTAGCTAGCTAAGCTAATCATTTCATTACATAGAGAAAATCTGGAACATCAAGAACTACAACATTACAAGATATTGCAATGGTATGTAAATTTGCAATTATGTATGGCTATCAAGGGTGTACAAATTTAAAGAATTTGCAAGGCTAAAGATCTGGCAAAGATGTCCGACCGGAGGGAAACAAAATAGAGATGAGCATGCTAGTGGCAACAAGAACAGAAATATAAACAAAATAGAAAATACTTCATCTGAACAATCAGTATGAACTATCTACAATTTAAATTTAGTTTTTAAATATACAATTTTTCAAACATCTGAAAAAGTTGTACAAAGGCTAGTTGTGCTTCATGCTAGCAAGTGACACAGCAGTTTCACGATCGAGGAAATCACATTTCCTCTACCCTGTAACATACAAAAGGTATATAATACTGTCAAATATAAGAGAGTATTTATAACCAGTCTATTTCATTAGTTAGGATTTTTTAACTTGCAAATGTAACTTTAAACAATGGATTGCAAATTGAATTTGTTTGGAATGCAAACACTCTAGCATTGCAGAACAGCCACATAGTCTCATAAAGACTATTGCTCTTGAAGTAAATATCTTTTGTGCATCATATTTTTGGCATGAAATTTTACAATAATTATATGCATGATTTTTTAGGGCAACACATGCTGCAATTTCTCCTGGTTGACGGATGTGGAGTTGTGTTCAACATGGCAGCATAAGGTAATCCGGTTTATCCAAACTATTCATTAATTCATAAAAATAAAAAAAATAAAAAAGTTTTATTTTGCATATATCCATTTCATTATGTTTTAGTGTCCTGTTCAGTGTGTGGAAAACTGTGATGGTCAAGATAGACAAGTGGTGTTTGACTCATTTACACATATTACAGTATGGCCTTTAAAACTAACAAAAAACGGTATTCAAATTAAATAAATAAAGTTTAAGTGTTGTTTTGCTTATCAATACCAATGTAATTTGTATCAGGTTTCTGTTCAATGCTTGGAGAATCCAGAGGGTCAAGATGGAGAAGTGGTGTTTGATTCTGAATCATTTCCCATTCATTTCACACATCATTCAACCAAACGTATGTCATGATAACTCACTCAACATATCATAATTGATTCATTTGTAATGTATGCTTTCATGCGATTTGAAGGATTTACAAGCTTGACCTGAGATTATAATTGGAATTGTGCTGTTGTCAGGGTAAACAAAAAGTGTGAAAAAGTGATCAAGCATAGTTAGTTCTGGCAGGTCACGTTAGTCAAGCTTGCATCAGCTGACTGTCAGCTGATATACAGCTACCTATAGGAATATCACAGCATACATATAAAAGCTCCTTCAGTACTATCAGCAGCTATCACGTTTCTCCAGAGCTCATTTACCCTCCTCCATCCCCAGCTCCTCCTCTCGTCAGTCAGGATTTGGCATTCTGATTTCCTTTGAATCAGACTAAATTCCCGAATTATGTTGACATTAATGATATCTGCAATACATTGTGTTGGTTCTGTTCTGTGTACCCTTAGGGGGGTTATTGCTGCTCTCCCTGCTCTTATCCATGCTAGGCTGCATGGATGCACAGGGAGTTCTTGCCCAGAACAGAACCATACCGGTAATTGCTAATTGTCAATCATCTTTGACGATAGTGGTCCTGACAGAACTTAGGGTTTAAATGAAATTAGTATGGTTAGGAGCAGCTGAGGTGTTGTTTTACATATTTAAAACCATCGTAATGTGTTTCAGGTTTCTGTCTAATGCCTGGAGAATCCAGAGGATGAAGATGCAGTAATGGCGATTGGCCATGGATAATTTTCAAGGCTCTTGTCGCATCTCTCAAATGGAAGACCTTGATAAAGATTGTACATATGCCTGTACAAAGTGTATAAATTATATATGTAATTGGAAATGTAAAAATGTATTGCGGATAGCAATTAAAAATTGTATAGGGTTGCTAAAAACTCGACTATGTAATAATGATTGGCAAAACATTCATGCATTTAAGGGTCAAAAGCACATCAGCCATCTTGGTTGAGTTTACTGGAGTTCAAGGACATGAATAGATATTCCTTTACATTTTTGTTTATTATAAAAAAAAGTAGTCCTGGGCAATCGATTAATCGCAATTAATCGCATCCAAAACAAACTTTGTGTTTACATAATATATGTGTGAGTCCTCTGTATAATTATCATGTATATATAAATACACACTTCTTCATGTTTATATTTAAGAAATATTTGCATGTATATACTGTATATATATATTTATATAATTTATCTTATATATAAAAATAAATATTTTATATATAAATATAACATATTTTTCTTAAATATAAACATGCATGTGTGTGTATTTATATATACATAATAATTAAACACGGTACACACACATATATTATGAAAACACAAACGATTAATCGCAATTAATCGATTGCCCAACATAAAATAAAATAAAAACAATTAAAATAAATTTTAATCAAAAACTGCCTACAGAGGCTTTGATTTTTTAGTGTTTTAAGGCTTTGAGCAAGAACATACCACAAAGAAGTCTTCTGACAAAATTGTAAGCATGCTTATAAATTAGGCCAGACTCTGCTTACTTTACTCACTACTGAGATAAAATAAATAATAAGGTTAAAGGTGTTAAGATTAAAGTTACCGCAAAGCAAAGTAATTGAACCAAGCAAATACAAAGATTTTACTCATAAACTTCAAAACTAAGAGGGGTTGTTCTCATGTACATTAGGATCTCTTGAACAATGATCTCACTGTATATATATATATATATATATATATATATATATATTTATATATATACACATACATCACCACATTTTTAAAGCTATAAATAATGGTTACAATGAGATTTGTCATGCATTTATGAACTATACTTCTCCAAGGTTCCTGCGTCAGCAGAGAATATATATTTCTTGGTTTCAACCATTTTTATTAAGTTTATTCGATATCTAGTTTTATTTCAAAGCACTGCTGTAG
This sequence comes from Rhinogobio ventralis, assembly GCA_039654625.1. Classification (NCBI taxonomy): domain Eukaryota; kingdom Metazoa; phylum Chordata; class Actinopteri; order Cypriniformes; family Gobionidae; genus Rhinogobio; species Rhinogobio ventralis. The sequence goes on along the minus strand of CM077208.1, from coordinate 24,012,616 downwards.
TGAGTTGTAAGCAGACTAAAGGCCTCTGTAACATACTGCTCTCTGGCCTCCTTTTGTGAGAGATGTAAAGGGAACAGTGGCCATAATTAAACTTTTATTGAACCTTTTCAAACTTAAAGGCTTTTTTGATAGGACAGGGCAAAGTAGTCAGGAAGCACTGGGACAGGAGAGATAGGAACAGGGTCAGGAAAAGACCTCATATCACCCAAAGCACGGGAAAGCAAGGAAACATACAGATGCGTGGAACTAAGAGCTGGAGTATTTCATAACAAAAACAAAACAAGAACCAAGGAACACAAAGGGCAGGAAGATAAGCTCACAACAATAAGAGAAAAAACGGACAAACTCACACAACAAACACTGGTGGTGCATCTGAAATCACATCCTGTTTGAGTTGTCCTATTTAGTAGATATGGGTAGTATGAAGGAAATTCGGACATATTACATCTGTCGTTAGTGTCATGACTACTTACTTACTATAGTAATAACAGTAAATTATGCTGAATTACAAGTAACTAAACCCTAACCGTAAACCTATAATATGTACATATTTATTAAAGTTGCAGTCCATAAGTTTTACCTCTTTGTCGCCATTGTGAATGATGATTGTCGTTTTAAACTTTCTGGATTACAAGCCGCCATAAAAATGGCAAGTTTAATTGCATTCCAGCTGCTGTAAGAAGAGGACACAAACGATCCGCCACGTGCAGCATCCACACACGATATAGCCTACTAGCACGGACTCTATGTATACAGACGTGACATGATGACGCAAAGACGAACAACGGAAGTTCGTATTTTCCGCGGAAATCTACCAGTACCACTCAAATTATAACACATTATTCACCGTTGTGAATCAGGCTAAGGTAAGGAGATTGTTTTGAATTTTTTTTTATTTTGTATCATTTTTAACCAAATAAAGTTACGGACTGCAGATTTAATATTACTCAGTACTTACTTGTGTAATTACACTGAAACAAGGAGACCTTAAAATACTGTGTAATCAGAAGGTCACACAGGTTTGGAACCAAATGAGAGTGAATACATTATGACAGACTTTTGGGGTGAACTATCCTTTTAAGGTCTTGCATGATGGTCTGCTAGTGTTGTGCCAATCATTTAGGATATAACCAGCCCCTAAAATTGCATAAAACTGTGGTTGGTCATTGTACGTTTTGGTCAGATGGGCCCTTCCTGTCTAAAAGAGCAGGCTTGGGCCAGAATAAACTACCATGTACACCAGAGTCTATACTATGCTAGTGTTTCCTGCCATTACATGGCAGTGTAACTGGCAAAAAACTTTACAAGTAATTAATAAGTGTGCAGCCACATCATGACCAGCAGAGGTCAGCAAAAGATTTTAACTTACAACATGTTAGATTTAGAATTTCACCTCTTGGTGTATCCCCTTCCAAAATGTGATGTATCTCTTTGATAATCTGTCTATATTCTATATATTTTATATATGTAGTGCACAGTGCACAGTGCAGAGTACAGACAATCACTTTTACCTTGAATCAATTAAAAGAATACCAGGTCCTAAATGAGCTTTTATTGGCAGCCGATCCAGGGATCTTAGTGACTATTGTGAACAAAACTTGGTGGGAAACATGTCAAACTATGTGAATGATGCAATTCTCCAGAAATGTGCTGTGTTTTCTGTGGAATTTTGTGCAAATATGCATAATCTATGCTTCTGTGCTCTTTGACACTTTGAAACACTGTCAAAGCATGACACTTAATTTCGCAGAGGGAAAAGGACAGAGAAAGACGAAACAGGAGAAGGAACTACTTTAGTCTCACTGATATATGTGTCCCTCTCTATGGGTGTCCGAAAGTTTACAGTCACTGTTGTCTGAACAATCACCTCTGGTATGTGTGCACCTGTTTTTAGTGGTCAAACATGATCTATCCAAGAACAATGTTTTCATTTGAATTGTAGTAGAGTGCTATTTAATGTAATGAGGCAGTTTTGTTTTCAAAACAGATTAAGAAAATGGCTAATTTTAATAGCAATATGATTAATTTAATCATGTGGCCATTGTTACCTTGCCCTTGAACAAAGAGGTCAACAACAGACTGAATATGTCTGCCAAAATAACTGTTGTGCTGTTTGAATAAGGTGTTAAGAGTAATAAATCACTTAACTCACCACTTGTTGCAACTCTATAAATACATGGTAGCCACTCATTTGTCTGAAATGAACTTAGTCAGCACTTCAAGCGCACAGTCAATGGCCTTGTACAGGTTACTGTCCAGAAGCAAAATGGTCGGCAACCATCTCACTGTTTCTCAAAGGCATGTCTGAAGCGTTGGGCATTTAGTGGACAGATTATCCCAATTACCTGCCAAAGTAAATCACCAGCTAGATTTAGCCTCATGCAGGACTACATAGGCAGCCTGAGGCACCACCAATTTCAGGGAACTATGATGAAATCAAAATGAACAGAAAAATATTCTGGTGTGTTACCAGGAAGATGACATATATGCAATATCAGCTGTTTCTTTGGAAGAAATAGTTGAATGTAATTCAAGTTTTCCACAAAAGCTAATTTGCCCATGTAATAATACAGGTACAGTATACTATATACATTTTTACTATTATTATTATTATTATTATTATTATTATTATTATTTTATGACCCTCATTTTATGACCCCTAATTTATTTCCACTTATGTTCTTGGCCCAAAAAAAAAAAAGGTGGACATTAATATCATGACCTTGTCAGAGAAAATATGGATGAGTATCTCTTCATAGCTGGATGGAATTTATTGTCAGGTTTAGTCAGCTGGCAACAAAGAGGCGGCAAGTAAGCACTTTAGTCTTTTAATGGGTATTATTATATTGCATGTTTTTTTTCATGTAGGTTTCTGTGCTGAGTCATAAATGTGTTAGCTAGCTTATAATTGAAATTTACTCTTTGAAATCCTACCCATGTGTCATTTTAAGCCTTGAGTATATTGAAGAGCAGGTGCAGAGTTAAATGAGCCCCATTATCTGATCAGTAGCGAGTGTGTGAAAATGCCTTCCAGGTCTGGGATCAGCTGCCACAAGCATGAGCGAACCAACTATGCAACTATGGAAAGAAGATGGCACCTCATAGTGCTCTATATTCAGTGACAGGTTTTTCATAACCACAGACAGTGCTCTCTAGGTTTCCAGGAAGATAAAATGGAGCTCTAGAGCAAATCATAAGTTACATCATGACAAACAGCTTCATTCCCTCTTGTTATTGATGGAAAGTTCTAAGCGTGCAAAAGGGTGGTTACTTTGATAGACATTTTCCTAGAAGTTAATGGAAATTATTTAGGCTGTTAATACTAAATGTCACTTAAGGCATTATAATTATCTCCAATAATAAATACATTGAATGAAGTGTATGCGTTGAATGGCAGGTTGAATTGCCATGGCAGTATGTTTCATAATATGATGTTTGAATGGAAGTGATGGAAATGAAAAATGGCTTGAAATTCTTAACAAAAATAAAACACAAAATAATACACAATTGAAATCCTTTAATTATACCTATGGGTGTTTATTATACCTTTGTTGCTAAATGAATCAGTGTTTTTTAAAGAAGTTGAGAGAATGATTTAAATTTTAATGGCTCACCCATAAGCTCAGTCACTTTTTTTGAATGAATCAGTGTTTTTAAATGAATAGGCTGAGTGAATGATTCAGTGGCTCACTCAAGTCACTTGCTTCATTTTTAAATGAATCAGTGTTTTTGGTTCAGTTAAGGATCCAATGACTCTCTTATAAGGTCAGTCACTTGTTTTGTTCCTGACTGAATTGGAAGACTAGGAAGACTTTGGAACAGTCTTCCTAGCATTGTTCGGGAAGCAGACACACTCTGTCAGTTTAAATCTAGACTAAAAACGCATCTCTTTACTACGGCATACACATTAAATTATTCAAATCAATTAAATGATTGTTAGGCTGCATTAACTAGGTCAGTCGGAACCAGGAACACTTCCCATAACACCTGATGTACTCGTTACATCATAAGAAGAATGGCATCTACGCTAATGTTAGTCACTCTGTTTATCCCGAGGTTTATTGCAGTCAGCCGGATCCGGGCCGTATCCAGATCAGATGGTGGACCTGCACCCAGACAGGACCAACGCATCCCTGAAGTGTCTGCAGAGACCATGCCAATTAGTCTCCCCTCTGAAATTGCCTCATCGACATGGCATCCTCAATGGATCCGTCTCCAGCGTGATGACTCCGATCTTTCGAATATTCCTATTTAATAATTGTTTAATCGACACGTCATCAATAAACCTGTCTCCGGCGTGATGCCTCCGATCTTTTGAATATTCCGATCTAATATGACTTCTGACCTGTAAGGTTGCCAAAATAATAATCATACACTGTTTTTTGTTAATTGGCCAGAGGAGAACTGGCACCCCGACTGAGCCTGGTTTCTCCCAAGGTTAATTTTTCTCCATTATGCCACCTGATGGAGTTTTGGTTCCTTGCCACTGTTGCCTTTGGCTTGGCTTGCTCAGTTCGGGACACTAAATTTTCAACTAAATATCCAAATAAATTGAATTACTAAACTAAATTAACTATATCAACTAAATTACTGATCTGCCCATATTGTCGCTATATGACAATTGAAATTAGCTGGATGACATCACTGTTTTCTTCAGAGCGGCTGTACAGCTGAATCAAATTCGGTTGCATTATTTTCCTGTTTAACACTGTGAAGCTGCTTTGAAACAATCGGCATTGTAAAAAGCGCTATATAAATAAAGTTGACTTGACTTGACTTGACTGAATTAGTGTTTTTGAATGATTTAGATGAGTGAATGATTCAGTTCCCTTTCTGTCGGTCACTTTTGATGTTGTGTCGAAATACTGACACTAGGGGTCACTCTTGAGAGCCCAAAACACCTTTGACATATTCAGAAAAGACCATTGGAATTGGCCTGTGGAATTTGCATGCCAGGCCATACCCCCGAACATCTCTTGTTTTAAGAGAAGCAATTTCCATTCACCTCGACAAAGTGCTTGCTGCTGGATTGTCAGCACAGAACAGTCTCTGTCCAGCATGCACAGATAAGCACAGAGAGCTCCCCTGGGTGCATCATCAACTATTCTGAAAAAGGCAATTTCCTTATTAAAAAAACACATTCCTCTAAAAGAGCTGCACGGCAGATCGTGTCTTTGTAAAGATGCCTTCCCGACCATATCCTTCTGGATGTGGGTGATTTCTGCTGTAGGTGATTTCTTTCTCCCTTGGACAGGCACAATCGCTGTCTGCACAGTTTAGGCCATGTCCATACTGAAACGGCGTTCATGGATGCGTCAAGCTCTTACTGCGAGAGCATGCCCATTGGGATGTTGCAGTCATGGCTCTCATTCTTCTTTAAGAGGCCAAGAGTATCCTCAGCTGACTCCCGCCCTGGTCCCATACCTCTGGGTATGAGGCCTCGGTGGTGAGCACTGAGGGCGATCTGAGGGCTACAATGAGAGAGCTGTTGCCAGGTCAATCCCTGTGTGCCTCTCATTCCTCATTACACTCAGAGATTGACGATGTGCTCCCGGGCGTGTTTGATCTCTCATTCTGGGCTCAAGAGGAAGATGAAGTGTCGCTTGCATCATTAGAGGGCAGATTTATGCCTTCTGATGCTGATGACTCGTCTGTGCTGCAGCCTTCAGGTGTGACAGACACCTCTGTTTGACACCTCTGTCTGCTTCTTCACTGCCAAAAACTGCTTGAGATTATTCAAGCACAAAACAGCTGTTCCAATGAAATATTTTCAGAGGCTTCTGTGGCATATGGCTTCCTTTGCCACAGTCATGCTGCTGGGGTTGATGCATATGAGACTGCTTCAGCATTGGCTTCAGGCTTGAGTCCCGAGAGTGGCATGGCACTGCGGCACACATTGCATGGCCATCATGATGATCTGTCACATTTAGTCAGTCCTTAGTCAGAACCCTCACGTTTCTATGGACAGGAATTCCCCTAGAACGAGTGCCCAGACATGTTGTTGTCACAACAGATGCCTCCAAGACTGGCTGGGGCGCTGTATGCACTTGGGTACACAGCCTCGGGACCCAAATGCCTCGAGTTGTTGGCTGTGCTACTAGCTCTGAGGAGGTTTCGACTGTTGATTCAGGCCAAGCACATGTTGGTCCAGACAGACAACACAGCGACAGTGGCATATATAAATTGCCAGGGTTGAATCTGCTCCAGTTACATATCACAACTCGCCCTCCATTTCCTCCTCTGGAGTCAGCAGCGACTGAAGTCACTGCGCGCCACCAACATTCTGGGCGTCCTCAATTGCAGACTCTGCAATGTCAGGGAGGAAGAAGAACAAGTCCTAATGGTTTTGCCCTACTGGCCCAACCAGACTTGGTTCTCTGAGCTCACAGTGATGGCTTCGACCCCTCCCTGGTGGATTTCCCTGAGGAAGGACCTTCTTTCTCAGGGGCAGGGCACAATTTGGCACCCGCGCCCAGACCTCTGGAACCTCCATGTGTGGTCCCTGGAAGGGACAAAGAGGAATAGATGGTATCTATCAGCTGTGATAGATACCACCACTCAGGGCAGAGTCCCCTCTACTAGGCGGCTCTATGCCTTGAAGTGGTGCTTCTTCACTACATGGTGTGCTTTCCAAAGTGAAGATCCACAGAGTTGTGGCGTCAGGTCTGTGCTTTCCTTTCTTCAGCAGGGCCTGGAGAGGCACCTTTTGGCCTCCATCCTTAAGGTGTACGTGGCCGCAAAAGCAACTAATCATGACACAGTGGGTGGTAGGTCCTGAGGAAAGCACGACCTGATAATTAGGTTCCTGAGAGGTGCACAGAGGCTAAACTCTCGCCTCACCCCCTCTTGGTATCTCTCTCTAGTCCTTCAGGTCCTGCAGAGAAATCTGTTCGAGCCCTTGCAGTCAGTCGAGCTTAGCACCCTCTCTATGAAGATGGCACTCCTGATTGTGCTCACTTCCATCAAGAGGGTGGTGGACCTAGAAGCCTTTCCGTTAGTAAATTGTGCCTGGAATTCGGGCCTGCCTACTCCCACGTTGTCCTGAGACCCCGGCCTGGATATGTGCCCAAAGTTCCCACTACTCCCTTCAGGGACCAAGTGCTGAACTTGCAAGAAATCCCTTCTGTTGAGGGAGACCCAGCCCTTTCTCTGTTGTGTCCAGTGTGGGCTTTGTGCATATATCTGGACCGGACACAAAGCTTCAAACAATCTGAACAGCTCTTTGCCTGCTTTGGACGTCAGCAGAAGGGGGAGACTGTCTCCAAAACAAAGAATGGCCCACTGGATTGTTGATGCCATTTGCCGTGCTTACCAGGCCCAGGATGTACCACTGGGAGTTAGGGCGCCAGGGGTATCGCAGCCACATCGGCTCTAGCGACGTATGGTGCTTTATAAGCAGACATATGTAGAGCTGCGGGCAGGGCTACACCCAAGACTTTTTGCAAAATTCTATAATCTACACATGAAAATAGTTTTCTCTCAAGTCTTATGTAATAAAGGTTTAAACTCTGACAAACTGGTCGGGTGTAGTGCTTGCATTAGCGCCTTTACCCTTTGATAACGTGTTTTTTTGGGTCCAGTTAGAGTTCCCCTTAAATGATGAACCCTTTCTCCATCACTTAAGCACTATTGTGGTAGATGAGTTTGGCGGAGGAACTCACTACCAGGCCTATTACTCATGGTATTCCCCGAATGGTTTAGCCCTTGTTATCTGGCTAGTACTCCGTATTTAGTGGTTCCCTAACTGTTATCTCATAAAATGTATTCTTCCACTTTTCAGTTTCCCTCTCGATGAACCCAGTGTCTTTCATTCACTGTGAAGCTGGTAGCAGGTGGAGCCCACCACAGGAACTCTTCCCTATGTAGTTCTCCCTTCTGGTGAGTCCATAAGATGTATTTTCCACATGCTAACCTCCCCCTTCGAGTTGGATGTGGTCTCCGTAGAGTTCTTCTCTCAGTGAGAAGGAGAACACTTCCTAACGTTAACAACCAGGTTTACTCGCCATTAAATAAAGCTTTTCTTGAGAAAAATTAGAAGAGACCAGCAGCTTGAGTGAGTTTTGGCATGCTGAGGCCTGCCTGCATTTACACCGCCATGCCTTGTGATGCAGTTCTAGTTGTGGCGTTTAGTATAGGGACCCCTAGTGTCTGTATTTTGACACAGCATCAAAAGTGACCGACAGAAAAGGAATGTCTCGGTTACTGACGTAACCCTCATTCCCTGTTGGAGGGAACAGAGATGTTGTGTCCTTCCTGCCAGAACTTGAGCTGCCTCTGAGATGTTGAGGCGCTGTCTCGGCTCAGAACAAACCTGAAGTGTGTAGTGCAGATGGTTCTCCTTATATACCCGTATGTCTGGGGGTATGGCCTGGCATGCAAATTTCACACACCAGTTCTATTGGCCTTTTCTGAATACATGTTTGGGGCTCTCAAGAGTGACCCCTAGTGTTGGTATTTCAACACAACATCTCTTTTCCCTCCATCAGGGAACGAGGGCTACATCAGTATACGAGAAGTGACACACTCATAAGGTCAGTGGCTGTATCCGCAATCATATACTATATAGTAGGCCAAAAACAGTATATAAAAATGTATGTTCTCTAATACTGTTATTTGATATTTAAAATTTGACCTGAATTTAAAGTCAAAATCTTTAATAATTATTGAATAATTGTTGTGGCATTCCCATCATGTAGACGTTTGCTCTTTTTGGTGGGTGTCAGATCATTGTGGGTGACGTGTGGTAGTAAAATATAGAAGCATCTTGATTTATTGAGTTGTCAGTATCAGCATACCGGTACGACCATTACTGCTATCCAGGGCAGCTGTATTAAATAAGAGGGGGCTTTCTGGGGATTTGTGAAGGCACGGCAGGTTTGGGTTCCATGAGCACACTGCCTAATCATGTACCTAATGGCCTTTTACTGCTCATTCAGAGACATAGACAAAGAAACAGGTAGTTGCAGGGTTTGGGGATGTTGAAAGAACTTGTTGAAATTCTCTGAAACTGAGATTTTCATTGGTAGAAGTTCTTGGGTCTACCGTCAGGCACTCTGGAAGAATTTTGCAATCAGCTGAAATTGTGAAGTCTTATTATGTGCTCTGTTTAGTTCAGTACAATCCACTAAAATGAAAATTATAATCTTATCTTATACATTATCTAAGTATCTAATATGTGTGCATCCACTCTACATAGAATTTTTAGGCTTACCTTTTAAGCCTGAATGTGTAGGTCCCTTTGGGTGTAGACATTCCTGTCTGAGACAGCGATATGTGGAGCTTGTGTCAACATATCATTCTTCAGCCCGTTGTGATTGTTGTGTCTATTGAGGACGTGTCAGTTGTGCATTTTCAAAGTAACAACACCTCACTGACCCATGGGATAGGGATCATTCCCCTGCCACGGTCACCCAACAGCTTGTCTTTCAGTCTCTGTTCATTCTCCTTCTCAGAAGTGTGAAGCGTCACACTCAAACTGGAAGACTCAGGCATTGATCAGCACCAGCTTTGGGGAAGCTGCTTTGAAACTGTATCTTACCATGGCACAAGCTAATCATAATTTCAGTTAGTTATAATAAGCTACTGGTTTTGAAATTTTTTTAACTACAAACAGAACTGCACAAAAACAATGAAGGGGTTTGAGTGAAAGGAGCTGAGTGATGGTCTGTTTTAGGATATAACAAATATAATAAACACCCTAATATGAATAACCGAAGTTGAAGTAGACGTACAGAGACTTGAATCAGTGAATGGATTTTTAATTGTTCATTTACAGAACAATCAGATTCACTAGAATAAATCAGACTTTCTTTTTGCAACATATCGAACACAGAACACAAAAAGGAAATGGGGAAAAAAATTAAAGCAAAAAACTTTGGTCCCCTCAAAGTTGTGTTGAATTTTCTCTTTAGTGTAGAAGTTGAGAGGTCCATCTATCACTGTTTTCCATGTTCGTAAAAGTTAGTTTCTGGAGTAAATAATATAGACTATAATCTGTGTGTAGACGGCTTTTATAAAAATGGCAGGTGCTGGTGTTTTGCGTCCATTCGACTAATCAGCATACATTTACGTCACTGGTAGTTTCTATTGTGCTGGGTTAGACCCTACTCTGAAGTAGGAGCTAAATTAAGCCCCGCTTCCACCGAAATTACCCGGAACAATTTGTCCCAGGAACTTTTTTCCCAGGAACTCTCAAGCCTGAACCTCGTCGTCGGCCCATTGGTCGTATTTTTTAAACTCCATTGTTGATTTGAATAGCAATCAACTCTTACTGCAGCACACCGCGTCCGCAACAGACAAATAATGGTTGAAATAAAATGCTGCATCGAGTCGACCAATCAAAATGCTGCATGAACTCAACCAGCGCCCAAGTCCCGCCCCCGAAAGTTCCTGAACTTTGAAAAAGTACTACCTCACGAGCAGGACCGTTTTGAGGGGAAAATCTTTACCCGGAACTTTATTTAGACCCCGGTTCCTGCGGCCGAAAAAAAAGTCCCTAGATCCTGGGGAAAGTTCCTGCAGTGGAAACGCGGCTTTAGTTCCCCAAAAAGGGGTTCCTAGAACTAAAATTGTTCTTAGTTCCTGCGGTGCGAACACATCAAAATCCGGGTACTTCTGCCAATAGTTCTAGGCACTATGAAAAGGTTCCTCCTGTGCGATACGCCACTTACTGTCTGAGATTGAGGACCATTCAGGTGAGCGAGTTTGTTTATGATATTGTTGATATAGTTTGGTCACTACAGTTGAACTATTGTCATTCTACTGTGAAATATATGTTAGTAATCGTAACTTTTAGTTATTTACTGCTCAACACAGTATTGTTCATTAAGAAAGACCTCGATCATTGATCCAATTGTTTGGTTTACTTATCATCATGCTCTATTTGTGTTGTTCATATATTAAATTTAACCTCTCCACTTATTTAGGATTGTAGGCCTAGCTTCTGACATCTGTTTGTTCCACTGCCTCCCCTGTGATCCCTCTCATATATCATTCTCCATTTATTGGTCAAGTTAAAAGCCGACATACTCCTACTGTGTGCAATGTCCTGGCAGAGAGCAAAAGGCTGTAAACATAACCACATTATAGTCTAATAAGAGACAGTAAAGATGTTTAAATCAGACCTGTAGACAGATGGTATAACATTCCTGAAGTAGCTGCAGGTTATGCAGCCAGAGCTAAATATTATATTTGAATATTACCTATTTCTGAATACTCAAAATTAAAATGTGCCAATGCTCTTTGTCTTGTTCAAAAACATAATTTCATCAAGGTACATGGACTTTTCCAATTATTAATATTGTTTCCGACAGTGACTGGGGAACAGCTTATCTATGTTTGGGTCCAAATCACACAGCATATTATAATGAATTTGAATTTCTGCATGTGTGTGTGTTTATAAAACAATATGCAGGGGTTTACAATCTTTTGGATGTCATGGACACTCAAATTGATCGTCCTGGTGCAAGGGCCCTACCATCCTAAAATTTAAAAGGCATATTTTCATTTTTCATATATAAAGACCAAATTTATACTGTAAAAAGTAAGATTATAAATATGCATAAAATAGTTATACTTTAGTCAATTAAAAAATGTTGTATGTGTGTGTACATGTTTTTCTATCCCAGTGGGGACCTGAATGCACACAGACTCATGGGGACTCGTGTCACCGTGGGGACCTAAACTGAGGTCCCCATGAGGAAACAAGCTTGTGAATCGTACAGAATGAGTGTTTTTGAAAATGCAAAAATGCGGATAGTTTTCTGTAGGGTAGGTTTAGGTGTAGGGTTAGTGTAAGGTGATAGAATATACAGTTTGTACAGTATAAAAACCATTACATCTATGGAGAGTCCCCACAAAGATTGTGAACCAGATGTGTGTGTGTGTGTGTGTGTGTGTGTGTGTGTGTGTGTGTGTGTGTGTGTGTGTGTGTGTGTGTTAGATACTGGAAGTGATTTGTTTATATGTGGTGACCTTTACAGCAGAGGGATTTGGACAGGTGGCATGTGTTTGTTCAGAAATAATGGTGCTAATCTAGTTCCTACAAATGGACACATGAACCTCTCATGTGGAGTAGCAATCGTCACAGGCATTTTTTCTGCGCACAAACACACCTGCACACAATTTTTAAGCTGCCGATTTTCCAAACCACTTGACCTAATGGTTACAGGATGCTTGAGCCTATCCCAGCATCTCGGGCCATAGATAGCATGCTGGACGGATGGCCAGTCCATTACAGTTAACATATACCCACTACTCATAAATTCATATTCTCAAATAGCTTTAGGCAATTTTACAGCATGCACACAAAATGACATCCCAACAAAGTGATATCTGAGATTACTTTTGTGGAGCTCAATGTTGTCTCCTTCCGTTGCCTAAAACATTGAATTCCACAGAAAAATATACCAATTACACCGGAATAGTGCTTCGTTTTCAGAGTCATACATAGCCCAAAATGTTACAAGTTCACCACCAGAGGTCCCTAACTTCACAATATTACTGTGTGCATTATTTGTGACCCTGGACCACAAAAACAGTCATAAGGGTATTTTTTTAATTGAGATTCATACATCATCTGAAAGCTGAATAAATAACCTTTGTTAGGATAGGCCAATATTGGGCCGAGATACAACTATTTGAAAATCTGGAATCTGAGGGTGCAAAAAAGTCTAAATATTAGACTATTGTCCACATGCACAATGAAAATCATCAGGGTCCGGTGTTGTTTTGGACCCCACTGACTTTCATTATGTGGGCAAAATGAGTTAAACTTTTTCAAATATCTTCTTTTATGTTCCACAGATGAAAGAAAAACGTGTTTTGCAATGTGCAGTTGTTGTGGTTTTGATTCACATTGTTTCTAGATTATTATGCAGAGCGATCAGATGCATTTTATATAATTGCAAAAATCCAAATTTCAAATTTTTTTTTTGTGGCCCTGGCACAAAACGACAGCTAACATCATTTCACTAATCATATCATCAGCACATGGGAAAGTGTGAACAAGTACAAGTCTGTATCATTCTGATTGGATTATTAGAGTACACAGATTACTATAAAAGGAGGGAAGAAGTGCTTTCAATCATTGTGTTCTTATGTTAGCAATGGTTACCTCCAAAGAAAGACGTGCAGCCATTGATTTGCATCAAAATGGCCTCACATGCAAGGAAATTGCTGCAAAGAATTTTGCACCTGAAAGAACCATTTACCGGATCATCAAGAATTTCAAGTACAAAGGTGCAACTGTGGCTTAATGACTTACCTGAGTGTCCAGCAAGCGCCAGAACGTCTCCTACTGAGGAGTCAGCTATGGAATCGTGTCACCAGCAGTGCAGAGCTTGATCAGTATTGGCAGCAGGTGGGTGTGAGTGCAAAGGCCTTTGGACAATAGCCTTGTGTTAAAGAAGGGTAGCATAGCCACTTCTCTCCAAGAAAAACATCAAAGACAGACTGAAATTCTGCAGGAAGTTCAAGGATTGCACCAAGAAGACTGGTGCACAGTTATTTTCTCTGATGAAGACCCCTTCCGACTGTTTGGGACATCTGGAAAATCGATTGTCCAGAGAAGAAAAGGTGAACGCCTGTCCTGTGCCATGCCAACAGTAGCTACGTTTACATGAATCCTTATAATCCAATTGTAACCGGATTAGTAGCACAATTGGGAAAAAAAGTCACATGTAACCAAGTCAATCGGAATGAATTGGCCAGATCTGATTAAAATTTAATTCGGATTGTAAGGGGTGGTTTATTCCTTTTGTAATCCGATCAAGAGGGCATGTAAACACTTGATGTGCAGTGACATAGAAATAGCGTAATGACGTATGACGCGCGAAACAAGCTGTTCTTCCTGTTGGATAAAGTGTCATGAACGACTGTCGTGTCATTCTAAAATTCAGTTTTCACTCATCGTCTCTGAAGTGGAGCAGGACAACGTCCCACCAGTCCTTGTTTCGGACTCTTGTCCTTAGACACCTTGTTTTGGGCGTGGGAATGGGCATTTTTACTGTTTGATAACTTAAAATAAGCAGCACTGCATGTGCTTGTCGTCACCTAATTAGGACCAGAAATAGGAAAATATTAGGTCTGTTTTTTAAAACAAAGAAAAGGACGATGGTTATGCAACAACAGCAGAAAACTCTGTATATTTGTGCACATGTCAAAAGATGAAATACGATCAGAAGCTTGTGACATATAGCTAAACGCGCACATCAACCCAATCACTTTAGCGTTCATGTAGGCTAAACACTACGTTCGGATTCCTCAATCAGAATTAATTAATTCAAATTGAAGCAAATAGAGTCAATGTAAATGTAGCTAGTAAAGGATCCTGAGTCCATCCATGTGTGGGTTTGCTTGTCATCCAAGCGAGTGGGTTTCTGCCCAAAAACTCCGCCAGGAATAAATAATGGAATCAAAACGTCCTGCAAGAGCAACTTCTTCCAACAATCCAGGAGCAATTTGGTGATTACTTTGATGGAAATATTTTATGTAATAGCCTCAGAAGTGGTCAAAAGGGTATTTTCAACATGAAATATACAGAAAAATGCAGACTTAGGATGCTCAGGTCAAAAACCATGTAGACTTACCCAAAACGTGCTTAACACAGTAGAACTAACAGTCATATATGATTAGCTTAGATAATTACAAACCAATCACCATAACAAATCACAGTGAAGGAAACTTGAGTGACAGCTCAACTGTAGGATTTAAATGTACATGTATCTTTCTGTTGTTGTGGCCAGAGAAAGCTCCCAGCCATGAATAAAACTTTATTCCTGCAAAGAGCAACTTGGGAGTCGTGTCTGGTATATGCTGTGCAGCTGCAAAATAGAAGTACTAAAGATTCTACGCTCAGAGGACCACAGCAGGGACAGTGATACTGTATAGATGCTAAAGACCTGGGGCCACATTCACAAAACATTTTATCTTACCTCTAGGAGTTCTCCTAAATAGCAGTAAAAGTTCTTAGTTAAGAGTTTTCTCTTAAAACCTATTCACAATGCTGCTGAGAGCTAAGAGTTAGAGCGGGGTTGACCTCGCTGCTATGGATGATGTCATCACGATTACCAACTATACACAGTGATTGGCTGATGGGGAGGAGTCTCTGTCAGTGATAGAAATATTGTACAACGAGGTATCATGTTGCGATATTCGAATAAGATTTTAAAAGTAGGCTAAGTGTCACTAATTAAATAAGTATATGTTCAGCTAATTGTCAGCCTCTCGAAAGAGATTGCAGAATTCAAGCGACAAATGATGTGTTATAAACAATTCGGGAGGCTATCTAATCTGCTCAAGAGGTATACAGTATATACAGCCGACTCACCTAGTTAACGCAACAGTTTTCTGCATCCCTCCGCCACCTCGACTCCTCACTCTCAGCCCAGCCGGGGATTCTCGGTTCAAAAAGGGGAGAAAAATCTGCAACAGCTATTAGGATTCAGGGCTCGACATTAAGCATGTTCATGTGTAAATCGGTCATTCACTTGTCCGAGTAAAAAATTTGCTTGTCTGAAAAAAAGTTTGATTTTTTTTTTTGTGTGTTGTAAATATAATTTATTTTGAAGCAATATTCTCACCAGTGTTCAATCAGCTTTGGCATATTTAAATCTGCATATTTGTGATATTTTTACCTTTTATAAAGGGCATTTTTCCCCCTAATCTTAATAAATATAGGCTATGCTTCAGCTTTTATAATATATTCTTAAATTTGATCTATAAATTAAATTAAAATAAGACACTATAAGGCTGTTTCCAATCATATTAAAAAATTTGCACTGAAAAATTACAACTGCATTAAATAATGTTATGAGATTTGTATTTTTGAATAAACAAATAAGAAATGTTGGAAAGTATGTTTAAACATGAAACTAAACCACCAGTAGGTGGCAGCAGGTAAGTCTTAACGATTCACTCAAATGGCTGATTAATTCAAGAATGAGGCAGTCGTTTACGAATAGGTCATTGAATCTTTGATTCAACCGATTCATTCAAACGCTGAATCAGTCAGTAAGACTGTTTCTGTGAGATGCGTTATGATTCTGCTGTTTGGAACTTTGTTGCTTGGAATCTTTGTTTGGATCTATTTTCGCTGCTGAAATAGAACAAAAACAGTCAATATTGCATCTAAAATGTAAGTGACTTAATGTTAATTAATTGTTTATGGAACTGTCATATGAAATCAGTGTCATTTTTAGTCGTGATGGTATTCAGAAAAACAGCACACTTGGTTGTGTGATGTTGTTTAACTGTATTATATGTTATAAATATAAAAACGTAACATTTAGAATGTTTACCAGTTTCTCTGTGTGAGCACCGCTCATTTGTTTCGATTTCTCCTCGAGAGGCTGCAGTTCATTATATATTATTATATACACCACTTACACTAAATGAATGCAGAATCATTCTTGCATTTTGGTGATTCGCTAGTTATTTTTTGTTATTGGCATTTTAATCAGCTTGTCCAGTTAGGCAAGTAAAATTCTCTTTCACTTGCCCCTTCAAAAAATCCACTTGTCCTGGACAAGCATTAATGTCGTGCCCTGGGATTGTTTGTGACTTAGTGACTTAGGAGTCCTCTTGACTACTCCTAATGTTTCACAGATTTAGGAGCAGATTTACTTTCTGGCCTCGCGGCTCACGTCAGCAGTGCCTTGCAACGCCCATAGCTCTTAAAAGAACCAGTGGATGGTGAGCGGGTGCGGCTTTGAAAATTGGTCAAAAAAACGTTGCTGCGGATGGATGGCGGACGGATGATGAGTTTGATGCGGTTGCGGATGAAATAATAGCCCATCCACGCATCTCTACTTCTCAGTGTGCAGGCATCCAATGAGGAGCGTCAATGTGGGGGAGAAGTGATTGATGCGACCTCAACCCAGTGGTTTTCCGAGGATTGTGTGTATTTCTAATCTCTGTGGACAGCGTTTCCTCTTGACGTGGAGCTTTTGAAGGAGGAGGTGAGAGATGACGTTCCCCGCGGAACCGGAGTCAATAAGGGCTTATGATGAAACAGAAACATGACGGGTGAGAACATATACAGCAGTTCTGGTAAGTGGAGCAATTTTAGGAGGGAGTTGGATGGTGCTCACCGCTGGGCGTGGAGGTCGAATGGAGCAGTTGGTAATTTGGCAATTTGGTGCCCCTCTCCCCCACAATAGAGACAAAGGTGTCCCACGATCCTCCTTTTGACGCTTCGCATGAGTGAGACGATATTAGTCAATCTACATGGGCTCTGGTGCTGGAAGGGCGACAGATGATTCGGAGGGCGGAGGTTGCAGAGTGGGTTTTGTGAGTGCGCAGACAGAGAGGCATTGTGAGACTCCAATGGCTTTCTGGATGAAGGCTTCCAATGGCTTCCATGGAGAAGTACATCCAGGAAGCCCTTCACCAAGAGTTCATCCAACCATCGACATCCCCTGCCACTTCCTGTGACGTCATCGTAGAATCACCAGCAGCCGACAGATCTCTGTATCGAGACCCTGACTAAAGGCAGTGAGAAGGGCCGTCTCAGTCCAACTGCTGGAGGCAGATAGCATGCGGAATCGTAATGCATAAGCACTCATTAAATCCGTTCCTTGACGAATCTTGAACAGCTGATCTTGTACCGAGAGAACTAATACAGCTGAACCAAAAACCACCTTGAAATGGTTCATGAAAGCGGTTAATGAAGTGGTGATCTGAGCGTTCAAGTGCCACAAGGATTGGGCCCATTATAACGCCTTGCCTGATAGAAGAGAGATCATGAATTGCATCTCGAAGAAGAGTGAACACTGCAGAAGAAACCCGTCGCAATCGTCCGCCTCACCTGTGTAGGGCGCTGGTCGGGCGATGGGACTGGCAGAGGCAGTGGGTGAAGAAGAGGATGATGACGGAAGGAGGGATTGCCGAACCGCGCTGACCAGTTCGGTCTGTTGGTACACTACAACACAACTTTATTAAATGTATAGGCAGAGGGAAGAGGTAATCCAGAGAGGTAAGTCTTTATGGAATTTCGGAAGGAATGAATCTTATCTGGTGAACACAGTGTCGTGCAAGAATCCGGAAGGCTTGCTGGTCAGCACGAATGCCGGTGTGCAGGTGACCGGGTGATGGGACACGATGAGGATGAACAGGATACAGATGACAGGAGATGGATCGGGACCTGGTAAGTAGTTCAGGTGAGTGGAGAGAGTCTGTAGTGTCAGTAGACGAGACCAGACAGGGAATGAAGGGAGATGGTGGCTTATGAAGGTGAACTGATGAGTGATGACAGGTGCAGATGATCAGAATTCTGGTGATTGGGAACAAGTGGGTGGATCTGGTACTGATGGCAGCTGTAACGTACTGCTCCGAGAGACACAGGTAGAGGATCCAAACGCAGCTTTAATAGAGGAACAATCCAGACACGTAATCCAAAATACAGGCAAAGGGTCAAAAACAGGCAGGCAGTCCAAACAAACAAAACACACAAGGCTGGGAACAAGGCAAACAGGTAATCCAAAGAACAGGCAAGAAATCCAAAAAACCAAGAGACGAGAACCAGGGAAAATTGCTCAGAGATGCAGTAGTAACACATACAAAACCTTGCAATGAATGACTGGGTGAACAGGCTAGATATAGGCAGAGGTAATGAGATAAATGAGACACAGGTGTAAACAGTGAGTGCTGATGAGTCCGGGCAAAGGATTATGGGTGATGTAATCTATAATGGAATGACAGTCCGGGTTGGAGTGCCCTCTGGTGGTGATCAGGGGCACTCACACTGGTGAATCGTTACAGCTGCAGAGTGTCTTGTGTCTTGCACTGTGACAATAGGTCTACTTTTAAATATGAAACCGAAATCAAAACACTTAATGAATGATTCACAGAATCATTTATTCAACCGATTTGTTCAAAGCAGCTGATTTATTTAGTAATGAAACACGTTGCCGAATTAGCAAAAACTTGTGTCTAAAATTTATGTCACTTAATATTAGCTTTTAATATTAACGTTTGTCTTAAATCAATATCACATTTGCAATCGTGCACTTATTTGTGAAAACAGCTCTCTTGCTCCTGTGATATTGCTTGATTATATCCTATGTTATATAAAAAAACAAGATCTCATACAAGTACATTTTTGCAGTCATATCTTGAATTTTGTGGGCATTTATATTAATTGTGGGCATTTCTGAGACAATCCTGCACTGATTTCTAACCCGGCACCACAGTAACAAAATAAATCACATTAGAAATAAGGGTAACACTTTAGAATACTGATCCATCATTAATGAATAACTACACAGGAACAAGTGAGTAATGCAGTATTAACACTGTAGTAACTACTATTAACTAACAAGAAACTCTGATTAATAAATGAGATAATAATAGTGCTTAGTCGAATGTGGTAGTTCACTATTAGCTAATCAGTATCTACTATTTTTCATGCCTCACAGAGGACTACTAAGAACTACTATATACAGGTCCATAATTAACATGAATAATGCATAATGAATAATTAATTCTAAAGTGAAGATCATGATAACAGACTAGTAATTACTTATGTGTTACTATCCAAAACCTTACAAAAAACTCAAAAGCTTACAATGATTTCAGTAATTGCTAGAGTTATCATGTTTTTCACTTTTAAATACTGATCCAAATAATTAGTACTTCATTTAGAAGGATGTAGTAACACTTAAATCATTACTAGTGGGTTACCATTACCTTCACTTTAGAATATTAATTATTAACCTGTATATAGTAGTTCTTAGTAGTCTCCTGTGAGTTAAGAAAAAAATAGTAGTTATTGATTAGCTAATAGTAAATTACCACCTTCAACTAAGCACTATTACTTACTAATTCGTTAATCAGAGTTTCTTGTTAGTAAATACTAGTTACTAGAGTGTTAATATTGTGTTACTCATTTGTTTCTGTGTAGATATTCATCAATGATGAAACAGTATTCTAAAGTGTTACCAAAATAAGTTATTGATTGTATTTTAAGCAGTAAGTTTTACATCAAATCACATTAATGATATTAACAAATAAATCAGACAGTGCACCTGCAATTTAGTGATATCCTCGCAGTTGTGGTCTTGACTGGTGTTCAGATAAAATCCCAAGTCCTCTTAGTCTGAGGCCCCATTTACAATAGTGCATTTTCGTTTTAAAATGCACAACTTTTGCAACGGTTAGGCCTACGCCTGTCTTCTACACTACTCTGGGGTTTTCGAACCTCGAAAACTGAGAGAAAACGCTGCAGACCCTGTTTTAGTTTGAAAACTACGGGGTTGCATTTCAGTGTAAACGGACTAAAGTGGAGACTTATAAAACCGATGGCATGGCTTCCCACATTACGCTACCGGAACATGACAATAACAGACATGGGCTGCGTTTCCCAAAAGCACTGTACGCCTACATTGATCGTAGAGACTGTTGGTGGCTATTGTTAAAATACTTTTGGGAAACGCCCATAGCCCTGAGCCATCTCTCTCAACAGCTCTGTAACATACCAGCCTCGAAGACCATGTAAACAATCACACGGAGACGGAACTGCATGCTTTGCTGACTTTGTGGTCCTTTTTAGCAGCCGTTGTGCAGTTAAACACTGCATTTTATAATACTGCAGCTGTCTAACGTTACATGCACCAGTGTGCATGAACGGTCATGTGACATGCGTTTTCGGTCGTGCAGTGTAGACAGAGATTGTTTCTGAAACGCAATGGAAATGCAAGTGTAGACAAGGATCGTTTTCATTTTAAAAAGCCGTTTTATAACGAAAATGCACTAGTGTAAACTGGGCCTGAGACCAAGACAAGAGCGAGTACAAATGCGTTCGAGACCGAAACAAGACCAAGACCTTCAAAAAATGGTCTTAAGACCGGTCTCGAGACCAAGATCAGTCTTGAGTACTACAACATTAGGTCAATCCTCAAAAGGTGAATGGACATGCAGAAATCCACAAATTTTGATCATGTAATAAGGAAAGAATGACTCACCATCAGTCAGGATTTGGCCCAGAAGATGATATCCAGCATCCCAGAGTGAATTGCAGAGATTATTTCACAAGTTCACACTTACAAATAATCAGAAGTATGCATATTTGACATGCTGTCTGAGGAGAGGGCTCCGAGCTCGGTATTTTGGCCCTGAACCCAGAGTACTCCCCCCGTATCCCTGGCTGTGATAGGAACCAGCCAAGAGTGAGGAGTCAGGATGCTAAAAACTGTTGAGGAACATAGGTGAGTCGGATATGTATATATACTGTAGGCCTCCTCTCGTGCTGGTTGGATATTTGTGACCCTGGACCACAAAAACAGACATAAGTCACACAGGTATATTTGTGGCAATAGCCAACAATACATTGTATGGGTCAAAATTATCGATTTTTTTCTTTTATGCCAAAAATCATTAGGATATTGAGTAAAGATCATGTTCCATTAAGATATTTTGTAAATTTCCTACCATAAATATAATCTTTTTTATTTTGTTATTTTGTTATTTTTTTTATTTATTATTATTAGCAATATGCATTGCTAAGGACTTAATTTGGACAACTTTAAAGGCGATTTTCTCAATATTTAGATTTTTTTGCACCCTCAGATTCCAGATTTTCAAATAGTTGTATCTCGGCCAAATATTGTCCTATCCTAACAAACCACACACCAATGGAAACTTATTTATTCAGCTTTCAGGTGATGTAAAGTTGTGGTCTGAATTATTGCAACCCCTGGTAAATATGATCAAAGATGGCTGTAAAAGTAAATCTGCATTGTTTATCCTTTTGATCTATCATTCAAATAAATTGCTAAAACCTGACCTTTCATTGAAGTAAAAGAATGGAAAGTCGGGGAAAAAAATCACATAATGAAATAAATATTTTTCTCCAAAACACGTTGGCCACAATTATTGGCACCCCTAGAAGTTATTTTAAGTAAAATATCTTTGAAGTATATTCCCATTAATATTTAAATTTTTTAGCACACCAGGGTGACTAGGAACATGAAAGTTGAAGTTCCAATCAACTAAAGATGTTATGAATCTGCCTGAAAGAGGACGTGTGTCTATATCGTCTTAATGCACGGTGAGGAGGAGAGTTTGAGTGGCCAAAGACTCTCCAAGGATCACAGATGGAGAATTGCAGAGACTAGTTGAGTCTTAGGCTCAGAAAGCAAAAAAAAAAAAATCAAACAACCCCTACATCACCACATGTTGTTTGGGAAGGATTCAAGAAAAATCCTTCTTGCTCATCCAAAAACAAACTCCAGCATATTCAGTTGACAGACACGACTGGAAATTCAAAAGGCACCTGGTTCTATGGTCAGATTAAATGGTCCCACTTTACATTAGGTGGCCTTAACTACTATGTACTTACATCAAAAAATAAGTACAATGTACTTATTGTGTTCATATTGTATTGCAGAAAACTTTTGCTGATATTGAGGTGGGATACGGGTAAAGTTAGGGACAGGTGTGGTGGTATGGGTAAGTTTAAGGGTAGGGTCAGGTGTAAGGGAAGTGTCAACAGTGTAATCATAAATGTAACTACAGAAATGTATTACAGATGTAATTACATGCAGGTAATTTTTAAAATGTAAGTACAATGTAAAAACCACCTAATATAAAGTGGGTACTATAAAAAGAGCTTTTTGGCAGCAAACCCACTAGATGGAAACAGGGATAAAAAGTACCCCATGCCCACGGTTAAAAATACCGCTGGATCTTTAATGTTGTGGGCCTCTTTTTTTGCTGGAGGTCCTGGACTTCTTGTTCAGATACATGGTATCATGGATTCTAGAAAATACCAAAAAAAAAAAAAATCTAAACCTGACGGCCTCTGCTAGAAATCTTATAATGGGCCGTGATTGGATCTTCCATCAGGACAACGATCCAAAACAAACTCAAAAGCAAAATCAACACACAAATGTGTCACTGAACACAAAATGAAGCTTCTGCCATGACCATCCCAGTCCCCTGACCTGAACCGTATAGAAAATGAGTAAGCTGAACCGAAGAGAAGAAGCACCGACATGGATCTGGGAATCTGAAGGATCTGGAGAGATTCTGTATGAAGGAATGGTCTCTGATCTCTTGAAAGATGTTCTCCAAACTCATCAGGCATTATAGGAGAGGACTCAGAGCTGTTATCTTGGCAAAAGGTAGTATTTCATAAAAGGGTACCAATAATTATGACCAACGTGTTTTGGAGAAAAGCATTTATTTCATAATGTGATTTACCAACCACTTTCAATTCTTTTACTTCAATGAAAGGTTAGATTTTTGATATATATATATTTTTTTTTTTATTTTTTTTTTTTAATAAAATATCAAAAGGATAAACAATGCAGATTTATTTTTACAGCCATCTTTGATCATATTTACCAGGGGTGCCAATAATTCTGACCACAACTGTTAAATAATTCTGTGACCACAAAAAATTTACCCTTATGACTGGTTTTGTGGTCCAGGGTCACATATCATTTGAACGCATTCCTCCGGAATTTTGTTAATAAAATATCATGAAGAAGAAAGGTCAACACTATAAATATTCACTCTTTTCATATATTACATTTTTTTTGCAAATAAAAGCCTTTAAAAGTTATGAAATGTTTATCATTGTTTTCCAGTATACCATAAAAACATTACAAATTCTGAAGGAAACACAAAATGTATGTCACTGACAAAACTTTTGGCCACGGCTGTACATTTACTCTCATTTGGCAGTAACACTGGGAGACAAACGGCAAAGAGAGCCATCCTAGCACAATATACGTTTTTTCTCCCTTAGTTTATCCTTTTTTGTTGGACAAGAAAACAAAAGTAATCTTCATAGCGCTGGTTGTATTTACATAGTGACAGTGAGTGTGTTTCACAAGCAGACTGTGTAAACACAAGACTCTCATTAATCATCATTGGTATTAACTGTACTAGACATGGTTACTGTTCAGTTTTCTGTTTTCTAGTACTAAAGCAAATTTACATTAGAATGTGTACATTCCCAAGCCCTATGTATGTCTGTCTTAAACATCCATAAAAGTCTTGCACATTTGGAGACATATATTTACCTCTTGCCTAAATGGAGGTTGCCATAGCGCTTAACAAATTACTGCAATTATGCTTACTGGGCTAATTGCCCGTGGGCACCAGCTGGGCAGCAGTGGTTAGGCAAGGAGATATAATTCCATTTGAATGACATAGTTAGTGGGGGGACTGAGAGTGAGAATGCTAGAATGGACATGTGGTCTGTCTCTAAAAGAAAAGTGTTTCGGTCACAGTGGTTAGACCAGTCTAGCTTGAATATTGTCAGCCAACGTGGTGATACATAAATGTTACCTGCTATAAGCTGATGGAGGAAGGGGGCATAGTTGCATAAATGTGGACAGTCGGCTTATATGTTAAAATAAAAGGATGTAGAAAGATGCTCAAACTGAAAAATAAGATATATTATTAAATCAATATAGTTCAGTTTAGTGTTGGACTGCTATATTCATGTCTGCCATGGTGTACGTACAGTAACAGCCATGGAGCGACTACACAGACCAGAAATGAGCTGAGCTCTGTTTGGCACTGCAAGCTCATATTATAACATTTAATTTGATTGTCTGTTACGTTCACACTCAGCAGAATACTGTCGTCAGTCTTGTATTTAAGACCTTAAAATGGATATGTATACGGGCTTGACTCCCGTTGCACGTTCATACTCGAGCTTTAATCGTAAGCTGCTGTGTGAACAGGACATTTAAAAATCCCAATTACTGACAGTGTCTATGGTATTAAGCCTGTATGCACACATTTAAAAGGCTAGTGCACCCAAAAATGAAAATTATGTCATTAATTACTCACCCTCATGTCGTTCCAAACCCGTAAGACCTTCGTTCATCTTCGGAACACAAAGAAGATATTTTTTATGAAATCCGAGAGCTTTCTGACCCCCCGTAGTCAGCAACATTATTACTTTCAAGGTCCAGAAAGGTAGTTAAGACATCGTTAAAATAGTCCATACAGTGGTGACTACAGTGGTTCAACCTTAATGTTATGAAGCGACGAGAATACTTTTTGTGCGCAAAAACAAACAAAAACAAAAATAACGACTTTAATCAACAATTTTTTCTCTTCCATGTCAGTCTCCTGCGCTGTTCACGTAGTAAACACAATGCAGCGCTTCCAGGTTCTACGTCAGAACACCGGCTCACTATTGGCCACTGATTGGTGTTCGCGTGAACAGCGTCGGCCAATAGTGAGCCAGCGTTCTGACGTAAAACCCGGAAGTGCTGCACTGTGTTTACTACGTCAACAGCACAAGAGACTGACGTGGAAAAAAAGAGAAAAAAAATAAAGTCGTTATTTTTGTTGTTTTTTGCGCTCAAAAAGTATTCTTGTTGCTTCATAACATTGAGGTTGAACCACTGGAGTCACTATTTGTATATGTAGACTATTTTAACGATGTCTTTACTAACTTTCTGGGCCTTGAAAGTGGTAATAACATTGCAGTCTATTGGGGGTCAGAAAGCTTTCAGATTTCATCCAAAATATCTTAACTTGTGTTCCGAAGATGAACAAAGGTCTCACAGGTTTGGAACGACATGAGGTTGAGTAATTAATGACAGAATTTTCATCTTTGGGTGAACTAACCCTTTAATGTAAAGAGATAGTTTGAAATGTAGATAGTTTGAAACCCCGTTGAATTATTAACAAAAACATTCTTCAAAATATCTTCTTTTGTTGTTTTTTTACAGAAGAAAAAAAGTCATACATGTTTGGGATGACGGGGATGGACATACGTTTTTTCCTGTCAGAAATAAGAGAACAAAATGTGATTTCCAACATACTGTAATATATTTGTCCTTAAACCTGTTCCCTCAGGATGGTGCCAGTACCACAAAAGCCAGAATTTCTTCACACAGTCTGAAGATACATTTTTTACACAGAAAAGATGATTGTCAACCACTGACCAATGAGGGAGTGCTTTAAAATCTTAAATGAGCGAGCCACATTTTTGTAATTTTCATCACTTTCACACTGACAGACAGAAAAGGCCTCAAAAGAGACATGTTAACTAACCCTGGCAGAGCAGAGAAGCCTTGTACACTTCACACCCTCAGCCAGGTAATCACACTAGAGTCGTTTTGAGTGCTGCAGCTGATTGACTTCCTATCACTGATTTTCAAAGGCTAGCAATCACTTTTACAATGACTTCATATAATGGAAACTGACACTGAGCACGATTGCGGAAGGAGAAGGTAAGAGAGCAAGGGAGAGGGCGAAAAAGAGATTTGTTCTTGTGTGGAACAATTGCATAAAGGTGATGAGGTTCTGACCTCTGACCAGCTAAAGCAACACACAGAGTTAATGCTAAAACACTTCTAAAACTAGAAAATATTCTTTCAGCTTTAAGAACCATAGTAATAGAGCAACAACATTTTCTTAGAGACCCCAGGGCATCAGTCCCATTGGCCGGATCCATAATCTGAATCTTGATTTCAGTCAGCTGATCACTGATTGGTCCATATGTCAAATTCTTTATTTCAGATGTAGCCATCTATACATAATCACCTTACCATTACGCCGATGAAATATGATGAGTTTTTTTTTTGCTCTGTTTGTTACAAACTGCCCAATAGTTTCAACCCAGCAGGAGTCACATCAGAATTCAAATGACTATTGAAGTACCGCTGAGAGAATGAGCGAGAGCTAGAAAACACGAGTAAATGACCGAAGAGTGGAATGATGGAACTGAGAATGCAGCTTCAAAGCAATCTGAATTCATAACACAGCAATACGGAAAACCAACTGTGGTTCTAACCAATCAAAAACAGATGAATACGCAGAAAAGAGGCATAAACGGTGCATGGCGAACTGTATAGAGGGAGATTGTATTTCTAGTATAAATGCATAAAACTATCATATTAATAAGTCTGAAATAAACCCCTTGAAACAATATAGAATTAAATGGTTCATAACAACATGCCAAATAAAGACTTTTGCATATATTATTCTTTTTCAGTCACACAGCAAATTGTGTTATGTAGAATTTACTCAGTCCAGTCATAAACTAATGAATTCTATCATGTGACAATTATAAGCACAGCTGCACAGGACATTCATGAAGGAAAAGCATCTTCTATACAGAAATCTGAAGTGCTCAAAAAACAAATAAAAAAAGGTTCCATCCTCCAAGACTTAAAGGAGCACTCCACTTTTTTTGAAAATAGGCTCATTTTCCAAGAGTTAAACAGTTGAGTTTTACCTTTTTCTAATCCATTTAGCCGATCTCCGGATCTGGTGGTAGAACTTTTAGCATAGCTTAGCATAGATTATTGAATCTGATTAGACTGTTAGCATCTCGTTCAAAAATGACCAAAGACTTTAAATATTTTTCCTATTTAAAACTTGATTTTTCTGTAGTTACATTGTGACATTGAATACCGACGGGAAATGAAAAGTTGCGATTTTCTAGACCGATATGGCTAGAAACTATACTCTCATTCCTGCGTAATAATCAATTAACTTTGCTGCCGTACCATGGGTGCAGCAGCGCAATGATATTACGCAGTGCCTGAAAATAGGCTAACTTCCCAGATAGAAACACGTAAACGATTTTCTCTAATCCACCGAGGGCTTGGTTTAGGGGTGGGCCTTCATGATTTTAGCAAGTCTGTTGAAAAATGGTTGAAAAACAGTTTGAAATTGGCTACTGATTGGTAAACGCCCATTATGGTTTTGCATGTGCACTTCTCAGTAGTTTAATTGATGCTTCCCCATTAGAGAGAAAACACAGGTGCATCCTATAAGTCTTGTGTGTTGAACCACCTGACATAGGCCTACTTGCATGACTTCTCTAACACATTTTTTTTTTTAAATATTGCATCTACCTTATTTCTCTGTTCCTTTGTTTTGCATGATTGTTATTTGCATTCATTAAAAAGTTAATAAAGTGTTTGAATAAAGCATCCATTTTTCTACATTCCTAAAAATGCATCTTGCTTTAGTAATGTTTATTGGGAAATTCCTGAATAAAGTTCTAACATCATTTAACATATTTCTTGAAGTGCAAGAGACATGAACATGAGCAAGAATGTCACACTGCACACATATAGCCCATGTCTTCATCAGTGCTTGCAGAGCACATTGCTCCTTTAGGATTGAAGGCAGATGAAGATGGACAATTAAAAAAAACGAGAAGCACCCTCCTGATAATGCTGACATTGATTATACATTGAGTTGTTGTCGACAGCATAATCACCTGACCTGGGACTTGATGATATCCTGTGCCTTAACTCCTGCTCCCTGATTACTGCCTAATCAGGTAATCATATTCCTGAATCTGTATAAAATTTGGGGAATGTAATTTATCTACTTTCAGTTTACCCTGTTTCCACTGAAACACAATCATAAACTACATCTTGTGTTTATTAAGACTGTGGCTGACATGGCTATTTTGTGATATTTAAAGAGATTAAGCTCTACTTAAGGTGAATCGGCAGCTTTAAAGGGATAGTTCACCCCAAAATAAAAATTTTCATCACTTAATCACCCTCAAGTTGTTCCAAACCTGTAATGATTTTCTTTCTTCTGCTGAACACAAAAGAATATTGAAGAAGAAGAGTGAAGAATGTTGGTAACCAGACAGTTGACAGTAGCAGTAACATTCTTTAAAATATCTTTTGTGTTCAACAGAAGAAAGAAACCGGTTTGGAACAACTTGAGGGTGAGTAAATGATGAAAGAAATTTTATTTCGGGGTGAACTATCCCTTTAAAGAAATTTTATTTGAAAAACTGTTTAATTGTTATTTGAATGCCATGTAGTTTCACGGAAAATGAACTGAGATTTATGTAATGACCATAGCTCAGAGGTGTTTATTCCTCTTCATGAAGAGTTTAGCTCCAACTCACCTGCCAGAAGTTTTCATTGGTCCTAATGACCTTGATTCGCTGCTTCAGGTGTGTTTAATTAGGGCTGGAGATAAACTTGATGGGAAAAATCAGACACGCTTTCTTTTGATATTGAAGCATTAATACATTTAAAAAACTATAATCATAGTTTGAATATTTAATGTTGAGCAACTTTTTTTTTAAGTGAATCACAGCGTTTAGTATATTAACATTCTTGAGTGGGAAAACTGAATTGACCCGTTCTTAAGTAACATCATGCTTTCTTTTTCAGATTTCAGAGAACCCAAAGGAAAAGAGGCAGTAGTCTGATGAAAGACAGATTTTTAAAACCTGATCCATTGGACCACCTGTAGTTATAATGACTACTGAAGCTAATTTTATTTTTAAAGGTTGTAATGTTTTTGTCCTATTTCTCCCCCTTTCTTTTGTTAAAGAATGATCACTTTTATATCTTTTTTTTTTTTTTTTTTGTCATTGATTGTTAAACTGTTAAATAAAATAAATTGACTCAACTGCTGCAGGTGGTTTTCCCCAAACTTTGAAATGGTCAGAAATTTGTTGACGAACCATTGAAGTATATAATGTTATTTCTACATTAACTTGGTACATCAGATGGTAACATTGTTTTATGTTGTCATTACATTTCAGTTGTATTTTCAGTTTCAACAAAAGTAATTTAGAATCAACACCACATTGTAACATTGATCAAACAATATTACCATAGATTACTTTTGTTAATTTCAGTGTCGATTCAACATCAGTGATGTAGAATCAACATCATAGTGTAATGTTGATTCAATAGCATTACCATTGATTTTTTTGTTCACCATTGTTTCAACATTAAATGTGGATGCAAACATGATATTGAACTAACATCAGTTCATAATGTTGATTCAATGATATTATCAGTGATTTTTTTGTTGAAATCTCAACAATGTTTCAACAGTAACTGAGGGTGCAAAAGTGATGTTGAAAAAATATCACTTTGTAATATTGAATCAATGATATTACCGTTGATTTATGGATGAAATCTCAATATTTCAATATTAACTGAGGGTGCAAACGTGATGTTGAACAAATATCACTTTGTAATATTGAATCAATATCATTACCTTGATTTGTGGTTAAAATCTCAGTATTGCTTCAACATTAACTGTAGGTGTAAGAGTGATGCTAAAGCAACATCACTTTGTAACGTTAATTCAATGTAATTGCCGTTGACGCATCAACATTGTTTCAATGATTACATGCTATCTGGGTTCTGTCAACATAACCAACATGACAACCTGCTTGCACAGGGAGCGTGCTGGGGACTATTTTCACTGCGTAATATCATTGCGCCTGCTGCACCCATGGTACAGCAGCAAAGTTCCTTGATTATTACGCAGGAATGAGAGTATAGTTCCTAGCCATATCGGTCTAGAAAATCGCAACTTTTCATTTTCCGTCGGTCTTAGTACACGATGTAACTACAGAAGAATCAAGTTTTAAATAGGAAAAATATTTAAAGTCTTTGATCATTTTTGAACGAGATGCTAACGGTCTATTCAGATTCAATGATCTATGCTAAGCTATGCTAAAAGTTCTACCACCAGATCCGGAGATCGGCTGAATGGATTCGAAAACGGTAAAACTGAGCTGTTTAACTCTAGGGGAGTTGGAAAATGAGCTTATTTTCAAAAAAAAAAAAAAGTGGAGTGTTCCTTTAAGTAAAACTTATGCTATGAGTCAATTTATGTTAATCTTTACAAAGCAAACAGTGTGGGAAACAAAGACATTTAACTGAAGCACACGTTGACATCTCCACACTGCGTGGTAGATAATTTCACCCCTTTCAAAACATAATGGCCTTCTATTTAGCGATATTCAGGCTCAATTTTCAACAATTAATTACACTGGATTGGCAGCGCAAAAAATGTCAGTAGCCGTGAAAAGGATTTGATTTCAATTATCTCGGCTCAAAGGGGGTATGATTTCCGAATACACTTAAGCAAAATTATAACAGGACTTTGCTCCCCAGAAAATTGGGTGTGTTTAAAGAGTGATTATGTGGTGAATGGACGGGTGTTGAATGGGAGTGAATGCTCCAGGCTCCCTCTGAAAGGCACTCAATTATCCCTGATTGCTCCCCTTCACAGTGTAGCCAGTGGAGATACCTGCTATTGCTGTGATTGGGGGAAATTTACATGCAGCACTTTCTGCTGAGGGAAACAGAAAGGGCTGTAGGGTTAAGATTTTCAAAAGACAGCCGAGGGGTCAGTGCAGCAGATGCGGTAAAGCGGTAATCAAGGAGAAGAAGGCCTAACAGGTCGTTAAAAGGTGGTGGCGAACGAGATGACTGTGAAATCAAAAGAGAAAGGAAATAAAAGAAAGTGGTTAAGGTGGCATATATACATTTAAAGACTTCCACTTCATGTACAATTTCAAAACATTTGAATGAAAACCTACAGTCTGTCCAATCATGTTTTCCAAACCTTCACGCTTTTTTAAAACATATCTTTGCTTTAAAAAATATATGGTCTTATCTACGAAGTTAGAGTTTGTTCTAGCAAGGTAGACACATTCTGTTTCTTTGCATTTGCAATTCTCTATCCTATTCTTTTTGACATGTGGGGTTGACCTGGCTTATTTCTTAGTAGGGAATTAGTAGAGAAAATTTGTTTTTATTTGATAAACAAGAGACAAAAGTAAACATTTTAGGATCGAGACAAAGTGACTTTTGAAATCACACTGTAGAAGGTGGGCCTATTTCTACACAGATATAAATCTTAAAAGTGACTTTTGTTGCTGTAACCTAATGTTGTCAGGTTGATAGTTTTATTAAATGTTGAGGGTTTTTTACTGTGCATGATAATATATTGTGAATATAATAGGCTATAATATAATATAATAAAATTAACTTTCACTGTTGTTAGTTGCACTCAAATCATCCTTGTTAAAAAACTCATGTAACAACATGAACTTAAATTTACTGAGTTGTTTCTACTAAAAAGGAGTATTGTCAGCTTTACGTAATAAGTGTTTGTTCGGTCAACTTAACATTGCTGAGTGAAACGAACAAACTGGGCAGTGGATCTGTAGTTCCCAGCATGCTTTGCAATTTAGTGTTATTTTATGTGTTTTTCAGTAAAGAGAAAGATGTTGTTAGTTTATGTTAGTGTTATGTTCAGTTATGTTGGACATTTAGAGGAGTTTCTGTAATTTTGTGGTTACCATTATGCAGAAGAGTGGTGCCTGTGTTTAGGCTGTGGGCACTCATATCCACACATTTATTAGATGAAATTCCTGTCTTCAATTAAATTAAGTTTGTCCAATGAATTATTTTTGCATTTTGTTTCTAAAAGATATGCTTGTTGTTATTTAATAGTTTTCCATTTACACTTGTAGAGCAAATAGTTAATTTAATAAGGTAAATGATATCGATAAATCTGTTCACCTAACATAATAAACTTTTATAAATTTAACATAACATTATTAAGTACACTGTACATATTATGTAACAGTGACAAATTCAAAGTGTTTGTATTTGCTCAAATATATTTTGTCAGCTTTACTTGACATTCTTTTGTTCATATAACTAAATTGTTATTTGTAAAAATTACTCAATATAGTTGTGTGGAACCACTTGACGCTGCTTTTTTGAGTAAATTCAACAAGTAATTTTTTTGAGTGTAGTGTTGTCAAATTGATTAATCACGATTACTCGTACCTAGCATAAACGTTTGTAAATATATAATATGTGTGTGTGTGTGTGTGTGTGTGTGTGTGTGTATTCAAATATACATAATAATAATACAGTACACAACTTTTACAAACTTTTATTTTGGATGTGATTAATCCCGATTGATAAATATACACTGTATGCTCGATTGGATTAAGATCTGGGGAATCTGGGCCAAGTCAACACCTCAAACTCGTTGTGCTCCTCAAACCATTCCTGAACCATTTTTGCTTTGTGGCAGGGCGCATTATCCTGCTGAAAGAGGCCACAGCCACCAGGGAATACCGTTTCTATGAAAGGGTGTACATGGTCTGCAACAATGCTTAGGTAGGTGGTATGTATCAAAGTAACATCCACATGGATGGCAGGACCCAAGGTTTCCCAGCAGAACATTGCCCAAATCATCACACTGCCTCCGCTAGCTGGCCTTCTTCCCATAGTGCATCCTGGTGCCATGTGTTCCCCAGGTAAGCGATGCACACGCACCCGGCCATCCACGTGATGTAAAAGGAAACGTGATTTATCGGTGTATGTGTCTATATATATATATATATATATATATATATTAGTGCTGTCAAACAATTAATAATGATTAATCACATCCAAAATAAAAGTTTGTGTTAACATAATATATGTGTGTGTACTGTGTATAATTATTATGTATATATAAATACACACACATGCATGTATATATTTAAGAAAAAGATTATTATATTTATATATAATATAAATTATATAAATATATATACAGTATATACATGCAAATATTTCTTAAATATATTAAATATATATTCTTAAATATGTACTGTGTATATATATATATATATATATACACACACACACACACACACACACATAGGCTATATAGCACTAAATAATATAATATAATATAATATGTCTCAAATCTCTTCTGAGTTCTTATACAACTTCATCAGTTGGTGATTCGGTTTGTGATTGTAAAAATAGGCTTATATAAAGACACCTGCACTTCCATAGTAATACTTGCTAATCCTTCTACTCCTCAAGTCACCATAACCAGAGGTCTCACAATAGCAAACCCGCAAAAAAAATCTCTTAATCCGTGATTAGTAATCAGTGGTTTAAATTGACCATTCAAACATTTTAAAACGTTAAGCCCTACGTCATTACGGGCAGACCTCTGAATGGTGGTTTCTGAATAGCGTTTCAGATCTTAAGTAGGACATTATATGCTATTCTATGTTATTCATTGCTTTCAGTGTTAGGTCAAAGATGCTACACATAGTCCCACGCTGGTCCTACGACATGCTGTTTTTCACTGATCAGATGACAAATCACCGTATACACCAAACTAATTGGATGAAGCTTAGTTCGAATGAGTTAAACTAGTTTTAAAAAGTGGTTTACGAATGGCATCGACTTAACAACTGCCTTTGACAAGAAAAAAAAGGAAAGCAGGAAGCTGAGACAAGCGTAAGCCTCTTAATTTGCGTGAATAGTGAAAACAAGTATTGGGCATTAATGCCAAGATTACATGGACACCTATGGAGGTGTTTAAGCTCTAAATTTCGCCTTTCTTCACAGCAATTCCCATGACTGCAAAAACGACAATTTGTTCTTATAAAGAGCTGGAAGGTAATAAGGAAATAAAATTCATTATAAAAGAAATATTTATTTTATTTTATTTTCTCGCATATTTAATCGCGATTAATCGCATCTAACAAAAGGTTATAGCTATAGGCTATATAGGCCTAAATATAGTCTAATATAATACAATATAGAATTCTTTATAAAATTTTATTTATTTATTTTTTCTCTCGCATATATATATATATATATATAGATATAGATAGATATAGATATATAGATAGATAGATAGATTAATTGCATCTAACAAAAGTTTATATAGACTATATATAGGCATAAAATACAATATAATAGGCCTACAATACAGAATTCATTATAAAAAAAAAATATTTTCTCGTATATATATTGCGATTAATTGCATCTAATAAAAGTTTATATAGGCTATGTATAGGCCTAAAATACAATATAATACAATATAGAATTCATTAAAAATATATATTTTCTCGCATATATATCGCGATTAATCGCATCTAACAAAAGTATATAGTAGGCTATATATCATTAAATAAATAAATAAATTAAAATTTCATTAAATTTAACAATAAACCTTTATACATTTTGTAACCTGTCCATCGTCCATTTATTTAAAGCATTAAATACAGAATGAATTTTAAGACAACAAAAAGCATTTTCGATTCAGTTTATTTTACTTTCACATTATCTTAATATTTTCCCTGGCTAATTCATCAAGATAATATGGTTATTTGATTTCCTTCCCTGAATTGTGACTCATATGTTTAATAAATATAAATAAAACTCATGGTAATACATTGCAACCATAACCATAACTGTTTTATCCATCCTGTGAACAGAGAAAGTGCAGCCTTTTTCAAAAATCATAATACTGTATGTCTGATGTAAATAAATACTTGAAGACTTCCAATGCAAAAGCCTCTAAAAGCCACCTGGGTCAAAAATGAGATAACAATACTGAGTGGATGCTCTCTGCACATAGTATACGTTCATCAAATACTTTCACTTCAAACCTGCTAAATCCCAGCCTCAGCCCATTCAGAAATACCGGTACTTAGGTAGAAACCTATACATAATTGCCTGACAAAAATGCTAATTTTAAAGAAAAACATCAGACAGACTTAGAGCATTTTGCATCTGAAGTCTTCACTTGTAAAACACTCCTTTCACTGTTACAGAAACAAACCTTGAAAGTGTGGGATGTGTAACAGTAACACGTAAAAGCAGCATGCCCTGTTAATTTGCTCAAATATGGCTGTTTTATGTGTGTTGTATCCATTTACAATTATGAAAACAGCATGAAAATATCTAGAAGGATCATTCAACAACTATTAAAAACAAAAGCATTCAGCACTTATCAACAACCAGCAATAAACAAAGAAAGAATTATTAGAATGCTACAGTTCAACTTCCAGAGACTGAAGACTACATGTGTCTATAATAACTCTGTAGATATTAGTGCTTCTGCTTGACTTTGGTCTTTTGCCATCTCTCAAGTGAGAGTGAGTCTCAGCACTCCTCTTTTCCAGCCATTCCAGCCGCTGTGATCTGAGTCAGTTGAGCAGAATGCTCCTTTGCTTTGAGCCGCAGTGCTGCTATGCTGGAAGCACGGAAGTCCACTGTTGGGGGGGACGGTAAGGGTGGTGAAGAGGAGAGAAGGTTGTTGGTGAGGTGGGAGCGTTGAATTGGACTCTCAATGGCAGGAAGGGGTATCCTTTGCAGTGCCATTGGACCTAAGCTTGTAAACAGTCTGTTGAGAAATGTAGAAATATAATATTATAGTGTGAAACGTAACTTAATGGTTTGTGTTGAACATGCAGATGAGACTCACCTTCCAAAAGTGGGACTGATGAAAGCGGGATGTCTAAACATGGCCGCCCCTAACAGAGCATTGAAGCCGTGAGGGGAAGCAGAGTTTGGGGGAGGCTGAGCCAGTCTATGGAGGGGGGCAGGCCAAGCTGAATCAGCTGGATGCGGGTTTGGGACAAAAGGATTCCCACTCAGGTAATGACATAAGGACTGTGGAGCAGAGGGGGTTCCGGGATAGTGTAGGCTCAAAGTGTGTGACTGGACCCCCGCCTTTTCCCTTTTCCTCCATTTTGCACGTCGGTTCTGGAACCAGACCTTAAGAGGAAAACAATGCATTTGTCAGTTACAAGTAATAAGTAAAAAGAACAGTTTGCACATTTGGCAAAAAAAATCTTGTACCACCACCATGAAAGCACAAGCAATTGTCCCCTTAGTCAAAGACAAATTAAAGCTAGGTTGCAGGCTTAACTAGAATAATATTGGAAATGTTACAGAACTTGTATTATTTCTGCATCTCATATCTGTGATAACACGAGTTATGACTGAGACTAACTGTACTCAAAAATTTACCCACTCTCGTGTCTTTCTATGGCTTTCTGTCTTCTGTGGAACACAATACAAAATGACAAAATCTCTCATGTTTTTCCCCCTATACATTTAAAGGTACAGATAAAGTTTGGTCCTGCTGCTTTGGACTTTCAATGGTCAAAGCAGCTGAAAAATTCTAAAATATCTCCTTTTGTATTCTGAAGAAAAATAAAGTGAGGGTAAGTAAATGTCAATGATGACAGAACTTTTCATTTTTGGGTTAACTATCCATTTAATAGAAGGTTGTTTACTGATGAAAAGGTGGTATAAAATATAAGCTATAAGTAGTGCAAATATAAAGAAAATTTGGCAATAAGGCTTTAGTAAATATTTTTAGGTATGTGTTAAGTTGCCTTTAGTTTATTAAAAAGTAACTCTCCAAAAGAGCTAAATAAAAGAACCGCGAATGTTTATATATTCTTGCGACATTTTTTCTAATATCTAATAGATCATATTTTTACGGTGCTTTTCATACAGTAGGCTATAGACTATCGAAAAAAGCTTTTATACACAAATCCACCAGTCAATATCGATGTGAAAAATGTATGTTCAATATGAATCTTATATTTCAGATAGGCTAGTTTGTCGCGTGAATTATTGCCAGTATTGTGTAGAGTTGTAGAAAAAATGTCAATAATATTTAGACTTAAAGGTGACTTTTAGAATTAAGAAACCAATGATGTGATTGTGTTAATATTTCTGTGCTTGCCATCGTGAAGAGTGAAAGAGAACAGGCTGAATATTGAAAAGAATGAGATGAATAAGAAAGAAAACTTACTTGCACTCGTGCTTCTGTAAGATCAAGTCGCATTGCTAATTCCTCCCTTTAATTAGAGAGAGAGAGAGAGAGAGAGAGAGAGAGAGAGAGAGAGAGAGAGAGAGAGAGAGAGAAATAACAAGTTTAGGTCGAGTCTTTATCTCATTTTTTTTTACTAACATTGACATTTTTTTTTTTTTAAATGTATATATTAATTCGTTTAAATTCTTGAGTAAACATTAAATCTATTTATTCTATTGAAACGGTTAAGGTGTTGCAACGAAAAAATATAGGAATATAAATTATAAACGTTTTTCATTAAACATCAAAATGTTTTTAAATTCTACTGAAAGTAAATGATGTTGTCTTAAATGAAGATGTGACGATAATGACATCTAACCAATAAATCGCTTTCTATATTATTTTATTATTATTATTATTTATTATTGCATAAGATTAAAGCATTAAGTTCTAGTATAGTAGTTTTACCTTGTGAAAACATCTGGGTAGTGAGTCTTGTGAAAAGCTCTTTCCAGTTCCTCAAGCTGATAGCTGGTAAATGTGGTCCGGTATCTCCTCTGTTTTCGTTTTAACATCCCATCTTCAGTGTCACTTCCCGCTGATAAAGTGGTTTCCTCACAATTCTTCAAATATGCGTCTCGTTCTGGCAGCCCCATTAGATTCGGAGACACATTTGTCTCTCTGTCGGCTTCGTCCTCCTCCGGTCTTGGCGTGGGACTGGACTGTAGAGACGCGTGCTCCTGATACGATCTAGCACGACTGATGTTTACTAGCGAGGCCTCAGTAATTTTGATCTTTTCACAAGCTGTGTGTAGAAGTCTTGCCTCGTTTTCGTTTGTGTGAATGTCTATGGAGTCTGTCAACGGGGCGAAGGGGCGGCGGAGCTTCGGCGGCAGGTGCATGTCTGGCTGAAGGGGCCACAAACTGTTTGATGTTGCTGTCAGTAAAAATATAATTTATCTAAATTATTATTAACATGATTAATTAGGTTACAGAATATATATATATATATATATATATATATATATATATATATATATATATATATATATATAATTTAATTAAACATGGAATACTTCGCTTTTAATGTCCATGCAGTTTAATAATGAGCATTATTTAGGCTACTTGTAGGCTAACTGCACATTGTTATTCATTTATTGCATACAATATTTGTTACGACACTGTAGCTACTACTAATTAATCGTTAGGCCTATTTTAAGTCCAATAAATTATCATTTAAAGCAGTAGATTAATTTCATGAATAGCTACCATTGTTGAGTTTACAAATAATAGTCTAATATAAAACAGAAATGTATCAGTTTTTAAAGAATAAGCGACTTACCTTTAACTTTTAAAGAAC
This sequence comes from Rhinogobio ventralis, assembly GCA_039654625.1. Lineage (NCBI taxonomy): Eukaryota > Metazoa > Chordata > Actinopteri > Cypriniformes > Gobionidae > Rhinogobio > Rhinogobio ventralis. The sequence goes on along the minus strand of CM077208.1, from coordinate 23,973,906 downwards.
CTTTCCTTCCTAGAATACTGTCGATGCAGTACGAGGACAACAGAGGTGATTTACATTTACATTTAGTTTGGTCTGGATTATCCCCCTCTGCTTCGTTGCTCATATCTCTGGCTTTCATGAAGGATACAGAAATCAAAGATCCATTGAGTGCGCGCGTCCCGGTGCTTTTGCTGACTGATCGCTGCGAAAGCTCGCGCACGCCGACCTTTGTACTGATGCTTCAGCTTCCAAAACTAATCTAGAGCATCTGATTGGTTCGCCGGTAAAAGCCTCTGCCACAGGCTGTGTGCTTCACGTCGCTTTATCTGGCACTTTACACCGACACATTTCAGATTGAAACTGCCTACTTCAGAATAGCATTAATAATAACAGAATAGATAATAATAATAGGCTAGCTAATAGTAGTCTATAATAATAATAGTTATTATTTAATTATTATTATTATAATTATTAGCCTTTTTCATTATTGTTGTTGTTACCTATTAGGCTAGGCTATATTTAGGCTAATATTAGCCTACTTGTAGCCTAAATGAATAGGCCTTTTACAATAGGCCTATGCTATATTAAAATATCTATGAATATTGCCTATATTGACAAACCAATTACAACTATTCATTCAACAGGAGGCCTATAGCAAACATTTTGTGATTTTGTTCTTTACCCCTGGAAGAAAGAAAGAAAGAAAGAAAGAAAGATTTTGAATTAACATTATTGCATAACTGTCAGATTTATTGTACTTTCTGTTTATAAAACAGATTTAGTGTGGCATGTAAGCGCGGCACGCGCCTTGAGCGCCATCTACTGCACGAAGCCAACACATTTACCGTTTTAAATTGAAGAAAACGTGGGAAAAAGGAGAAAATAAGTACGAATAATTGCCAATTTACAAAGCTTTCTGCAAGGTCAAACGTCTAAATGATTAGTTAAAAGTTATAGCTTTATTGTGCCTGAACACAAACTGTTTGTGTCAGTTTTATGGGTAATTTAATTTTAATTCAATAGGTTTCTCATATCTTTAATATAAGTTAAAAAAAAACTAAAAATAAAAACAAAAAAAAATAAAAATAACATGGCATTGTAGCACATGGTATCAGTGTATGAGGACAGGTCACGCTCTCGTGTTCACCATGGAAACAGTACACAACTTGGTAAAGCACAACAGAGCGAGTGAAGAGAAAATGGCAGCTGAAGAATCCGTCGACGGTCCATATTACCTCGAGAAAGTTTTGATTCCAGAGGACTCCGAGGATGACTATACATACGATGAAGTGACTCTCGACTACGAACTCAGCATAACCGAGGGAGAAGAGGATTTGGAAACGGCCGTTAAAGCAGCGTTGGATCAAACAGATGCCACAGAATGCATAACACAGAGGGTCAGTTCAGCCAAACATCCAGTTCCTAAAATACCTGAAGTGGTGGACGACTTTCTCCGCAATTATCTAGTAAAAATGGGCATGAAGAGAACATTAGACTGCTTCCAGACAGAGTGGTTTGAGATGATACACAAAGGCTTAATGAAAGCAGACCAAATGGAGGTCGTACCTGATGCCTATACACACAACCAGCTCCTGGACAATGAGCTAAAAAACATACAAAGAGAGCGGGATAGCTACAAACAGGCTGCATTTGAAGCTGGAGAAACCATAGTAAAGCTACAACGAGAGAGAGACTTCCATAGGATGCAGCACAAGCGTGTTGTTCAAGAGAAGAATAGACTTATTGAGGACATAAAAAAGCTGAAGAAACATTACGCATCCTACGAGCCTGCTCTTAGACAGCTAAATGAGAAGTATCAGACAGCTGTGAGTCAGAAGATGCTGGTTAGTCTGGAGCGAGACAGAGCGTTCAGCCAGGTTCAGAACTTAGACAGCTCTCTACGTACTGCACACTCTTCCCCAGGAACTCGGTCAGCTCTAAAAGCTGCAAACCCTCCACAGGAAAGAGAAAAAATCCAGAAGAGTCCACAGAAAGGAGCACGCCCGCCATGTGACAACATTGCATCATACGAAGCTATGAAAGACCCCAACAAGAACACAAAACATCCTAAAGATTCAGAATTCCCATCCTGCACTCGTGCCAATCCCTACTTGCCTCAAATCAAAGCTTTATCTTCCGTCAACACCAAATCAGCCAACTTCTCTCTCTCAAAGTCTTTTAAAGCACACACAATGGCAGTAAGCTTCCTCGCTCTCCATCCCCGTAAAATGATAGTAGCCTCCTCAAGTGATGACCAGCTTTGGAGGTTATGGGGAATACCAGAGGGAGAGGTGATCATGACTGGCGAGGGTCACACTGATTGGCTGTCGTCCTGTAGTTTCCATCCCAGTGGTGGTTACCTGGGTACCACAAGTGGGGACGCCACAGTTAAAATCTGGGACTTTGCTCAAGGTCGATGTGTGCTCAGCTTGGAGGGACACATCCATGCCACCTGGGCCTGTTCCTTCCATTCCTGTGGTGATTTTGTGGCCTCTTGTTCTATGGATAACACTGCTAAAGTGTGGGACTTGAATAGCGAGCGTTGCCGCTGCACTCTACGAGGACACGTTGACTCGGTGAACAGCATTTCTTTCCTGCCCTTCTCAAACATTCTACTAACCTGCTCAGCAGACAAGACCCTCTCTCTTTGGGACGCCCGTGCTGGATTGTGTGCGCAAACGTTCTATGGGCATAAGCATTCATGCAACAACGCAGCCTTCAATGCCACAGGTGACACAATTGCTTCGTGCGACTCTTTTGGGGTGGTCAAATTATGGGATGTGAGGAACGTGTCAGCTATGGTGTCCATAGACACTGGGCCTCATCCCAGCAATCAAGTGGCCTTCAGTCCAAATGGAAGAATGCTAACAGTGGCGAACAACGATGGCTCTGTGAAAATAGTAGAAGTGGCATCTTTACATATGTCTAGTCTAATGGCTCATGATGATGCTGTTCAGAGTATAATTTTTGACCATAAAGGGGAATACCTTCTATCTGCAGGCTCTGATGGTGCAATTCATATCTGGTCATAACAATATGTATTTACAACAGCTGAGAAATTGTTTTGAAATTTAAATACATTCTGACATCCAAAATATACATGTATTTGTTTAAAAATAAAACATGGTTTCCTGCACGCAAGCTTCTAAATTCTGGAAGAATTTTATAATAAGCTTTAAATAACCAAATTAACAGTAAACAGTGCATTTGCAAGAACATTTTTTTGTGCATTGACATTTTACATTGACAAGCATAAAATCTTTATTTACTCATGTAATAATCATAAATGCACAATGTTTTATTTCATGTTCTTATTGTTTAATTTGTTAGTCTACATGCATTATAACTTGCTCTAACGACATATTTTCTTGAATATTTGCTCTTTTGTTATATTTCCAATGTTTGACCTCAATCAATCAATAAAATGTAAAACCCTTATAGCAAATAAAAATCTGATACAGATATGTTGATAGCTTGGACTTTCCTTCTTTCTTTTTGTTCTAGATTAAGTTTAACTGCATGACTAAATAACTGTATACGGGCCAACCTGTTAACTGTATTGGAACTCAAGTTGACAACTTCACGTCATTTTCCATCTTTATTCCTAAATTATTGTAAATGTTATTTCATTTTTATATGCTATCGAATGTGTTTTGTAAATATTGTGTCAGTGACGTGTTAAAATTAGCATATCAAATGAGACATAACCGAATAAAAGCTTACTGGCCTTCAGTCCAAATGGAAGAATGCTAACAGTGGCGACCAACGATGGCTCTGTGAAAATAGTTGAAGTGGCATCTTTACATATGTCTAGTCTAATGATGATGCTGTTCAGAGTGTCATTTTTGACCATAAAGGGGAATACCTTCTATCTGCAGGCTCTGATGGCGCAATTCACATCTGGTCATAACAATACATATTTACAATGGCTGAGAAATTGTTTTGAAATTTAAATTCATTCTGACATCCAAAATATACAGTTGCAAGAAAAAGTATGTGAACCGCTTGCAGAATCTGTGAAAATGTGAATAATTTTAACAAAATGAAAGAGATCATACAAAATGTGTTATTTTTTATTTAGTGCTGTCCTCAATGAGATATTTTACATAAAAAATGTTTTACATATAGTCCACAAGACAAAAAAATAGCTGAATTTATTAAAAATTACCCGTTCAAAAGTTTATGAACCATTGATTATTAATACTGTGTGTTGTTAACTGGATGATCCACGGCTGTTTTGTTTTGTTTTGTGATGGTTGTTCTTGAGTCCCTTGTTTGTCCTGAGCAGTTAAACTGCCCAATGTTCTTCAGAAAAATCCTCCAGGTCCTGCAAACTCTTCAGTTTTCCAGCATCTTTTTCATATTTGAACCCTCTCCAGCAGTGACTGTATGATTTTGAGATCCATCTTTTCACACTGAAGACTATTGAGGGATTCAAACACAACTATTAAAAAAGGTTCAAACATTCACTGATGCTCCAGAAGGAAACATGATGCATTAAGAGCCGGGGGTGAAAACTTTTGAACAGGATGAAGATGTCAATATGTTTCTTATTTTGTTTAAATATCATTTTTTTCATTTATTACTGCCCTTCAGAAGCAACAGAAGATACTTACATGTTTCCCGGAAGACAAATTAAGTACAATTGACCTTGATTTTCAAATTCAATAAGTTTTCACCCCCGGCTCTTTCTGGAGCATCAGTGAATGTTTGAACCTTTTTTATCAGTGTGAAAAGATGGATCTCAAAATCATAGTTCAATCATATTCAGTTCAAACCTACTTTTACGACATTATATGACACTATTGCCAAAAGTATTGGGACACCCCTCCAAAGCACTGAATTCAGGTGTTCCAATCACTTCTATGGCCACAGGTGTATAAAATCAAGCACATAGGCATGCAGACTGCTTCTACAAACATTTGTGAAAGAATAGGTCACTCTCAGGAGCTCAGTGAATTCAAGCGTGGTACCATGATAGGTTGCCACCTGTGCAATAAATCCATTTGTGGATTTTCTCAATACTAAATATTCCACGGTCAATTGGAAGTAATTGGGAACAACATTAACTCACAGAGCGGGGTCAGCGTAAGCAGAAGTCACCAACTTTCTGCAGAGTCAATAGCTACAGACCTCCAAACTTCGTGTGGCCTTCAGATTAGCTCAAGAACAGTGTGTAGAGAGCTTCATGGAATGGATTTCCAACATGACTGCGCACCAGTGCACAAAGCAAGGTCCATTAAGACATGGATGAGCGAGTTTGGTGTGGAGGAACTTGACTGACCTGCACAGAGTCCTGACCTAAAACCCGATAGAAAACCTTTGGGATGAATTAGAGCGGAGACTGCGAGCCAGGCCTCGGCCAACATCAGTCCCTGACCTCACAAATGCGCTTCTAGAAGAATGGTCAAAAATTCCCATAAACTCACTAAACCTTGTGGAAAGCCTTCCCAGAAGAGTTGAAGTGTTTATTGTGTTCACAACAGCTATTACAAAAATATAATGATATTTTAGTTTGGAGGACAGAATTCATAAAAACTTATTTAGTGTTTGAAACCAACATATTTTTCCACTGCTAAAAACAACCATTTGTGTAGCTGGACTTTTTTTTTTTGTCCCAAAGCCTTATAGTTGGTGAGATATTGCCCTTGTGACAACTTCACAAAGACTCATAATTCAAATTTAATGGTTATAATTTTTCTATCTTCAGAAGTATGTGATCATTGATTGGCAATTAAGTTTACATGTGCTTTGTTTGTTTACATGTGTTTTCTGAGACACTCCAAATATGCCAGATAGCTACATTGAGTCTCTTTCACCCGGGGTCTCAAAGCTTGAGGACATTGTGCTCCTGCACTCTGGAGACACCTTTCATCACCGAAATACTACCGGGTTTAAGAGTCCCGAGTAACCGCTTGGATGCAGCTAGGAGCTTTAAGAGAATTTAAAAGTCTTTAGTACAGGCTTTCATTTGAATTACTGTTATATGGCATAAAAAGTTTGGTTGTGTAAGGCTAGAAGCTTACGCTGCTGTTTTGATCCAGTAATTAATTTGGAACAAAAAGGATGACGTGCATAATTCAATTATTAATCTCATCCTTGTTACATATGTTACATGTACTTACCATAGTAATAACAGTAAATTATGCATAATTACATGCAACTAACCCTCAACCAAACCCTAACCGTATAGTAAGTAGCCTACATGTAATTATTATTACTTAGTACTTAAATATATAATTACACTATAACAGTGACACCTTAAAATAAAGTGTAACCTTATTCTTTAACATTCTTTTAAATTGTTTTGTTTTTTGACCTGATAGGAAAATGTAGAATTTAATCTGAACGTTTAGATAACTAAAGGCTATACAATCACTTTAGCTTTCAACGTTATCAGTGATAAAAGGAAATAATCTTGAAGTTTTTAAAGAATACTATACTATTCTAAAACTATTTTAAGTCCAACGTTTACCATTTTGCGACTAAAAATCTGGTAACTATTCTCCTATCCTTTAGGTGGCGCGTTTGTCCGAGCTGATGTGACTCTAGGGACGGAAGTGCGTATCAACAAAAACACAGACACGCCCCCTTCGTGTTATTGGCGCGTGTAGCACTGGAGAAGAATGATACATGCTGATAAGCATATTTATTCAAATCACTCGTCGAATATTGTAGATTGGGCTTTATCTACATCTGCATGTTCGGATCAATGATTTAATATGAGAAAAATAGCTGAATAATCATTCACGAGACGGGAACGTAATTTGACAGCACGCGCACGCATCACCCTGTTGCTCATCATGTATCTAGATGCATAACAACTGGCTAAAATAGGTTAAGTTAAAAAAAAACAACAACATTTTATCTTGGTAGTTAAACCAAGTGTCACTTTTTGTCCGCAAAAATGATGAAAAGCGTAGGAAAGCTGTTTGGGTTAAGGCGAAAATGCGCGCCCCCAAAGTCTCGCATTGACAAGAAAAAGACGCGCGTGAATCCCATTGATCGTATGCTGGAAGACAGCGACGAGGGCTCGTACGCCAGCACGACCAGCGTCAGTTCAGGGAGCGAATACCAGAACTCCGAAGAGCAGTCCGGTACCTCCGACAGCTCCTACAGAGCACGCGAGAGTGACGGGGATGACAGTAGCGAGACGGACGACAAACGCACCGTGTCCCGTCGACAGAGGAAGAGACCCGCCAGCCCTCCAGCTGCTCTAGATGACAGTTCCAGCGACTCCTCAAGCGAGTCCTCAAGCGACGTCGGCGGAGAGCCGCTCAGGAGAGTATTGCAGAGAAAACGGCTCAGGCTCCCGGAGGACTCCGAGGACGAGGCTCTGCGGGAGAAGAAGAGAGCGGCAGAGGTCAAAGAAGCTGCTGCCAAGAGAAGAGAGAGAAAGAATAAACTTATGGAGCTGTCAAAGAGAAGAAAGTCAGGCACACCGCGGCGCAGGCGCAGGACGTTGGTAAGTTGACCAGGACAGAGCAACAAACAGTATATAGACATGTATTCACGGGTTCAACCTTTTTCAAATTAATTATTTACACTGCTATGCAGCTGCCCAATTTGAAACAAGTTTGGGGGAAACCTACAAATAGTTTACAAAAAAAAAATATGATGGAACTTTCCTTTTAGAAATACAGTACTGTGCAAAAGTCTTAGGCACGTTGCTATTTACATGACGAAACAGAAAAACTGAGACAGACATGTAGTCACAGACTCGATGATGGTGAGATCAGATCATACCGCCTGTTGTCAGACTCCTTGTGCATACAAAAATCTCACTTGATTATTACAATTAATGGCAAAAGGAATGTTTGGAAATGTAAACTGATATTTCCTGCTAAAACACTACATCAAAAGATATAAATAACTGATTTAAAACTAGAGATGCACCAATACTAAATTTCTTAGCCAATATGATAGCCGATTATTCAGAATGATTTTGGCCGATACCGATAGTTTGATTTTTCTTATGGAAAAGAAACCTCTCCCAAATAATGCTGCAAACTATACAGATATGTTAAGTGGTCTCTTAATTTTTTCCAGAGCTGTATAATTAACAGTAAGCAAGCTCCTCTTTAGTTGTTTCTTTATTGCTAACTAACAAACTGTGCTCATCAGATGACTTTCCTGAGGTAGGCTAAATACAATGTTAAGCGACCTATTGTTTCCTAGCTGTTTTATTGACGTCTTTCCGTGGTTGAAACACTTATTGAGTGATTACACAAGTCATGATATGGATTACGGTAAGTTGTACTGTATTGTTAGTTGTTTTTTTTGTTGTTGCTGTAAATACTAACGTGGTTAGGACTTTTTCACAGTACTGTAATTGATTCAGGAAAAACATAAATGTTTTTTTTTTTCTTCTATACTATAGCATCACTAATTATCCAATTCATGTAACTTTTTAATTCACTGAGTAGCTTCTGTACAAATTAAAATGTTTCAACCATCTACAATTTCCACTGTCAACACTTTAATAACAATATATAAAGTTGTGTTTCCATAATAATAATGGTGACAAAGTCAACAGCGTTCACTTAAAAAGTATTGGTTAACTGGATACCATTGTCTATTTGTTTTCTGCAGGGTTCAGAAGAAGAGGAAGAGGAGATCAAAGAGGACAAAGTTGAAGAGCAAAGTAAAGCAGACGATGCTGGTGATGAATCTAGTGCTGACGAGTGCGATGACAATCCTCTAAACAGCAGCGAGGAGGAAAAACTGGCTGATAGTAGTGACAGTCTGAAGGATTTTATTGTGGAGGAAAATGAACAGAAAAATGATAAAGAGCAGGAGAAAGAAGTGGAGGACAAAGACAAGGCCTATCTCTCTCACCTTCCACGCCAGTGTAAGACTATGTGGTTGTGGCTTTTGTTTCGTATTTGCAGTTTGGAAACGTGTAGATGTGTCTTTAACATTTAAACTAATGAAAAAATCTAATATGTTTCTATTCTCGTTACAGTTATCACAGGATCTCAGCGCACCCACTTTCAGGTGGTCGTCAAAGCCTTGCTGATCAATGTCCTGGACTCAACTTTCCTCAGCTCACTTTACAGTATGTTCATCAAGTTGTTCCTTTTCTTCTTAGCACTGAATATATATATATATATATATACACACACACACACACATACAGGGCTTGACATTAACACCCCCCAACCCGTCAAATGCGGCTGGATTTCAGCAGTAGCATGTAACGCAGTCACTCCTATAAATGGAATGTTGTGTTGTCAAAAATATAGATTTTTCGATACATATTGATACTGAAATATCTGAAACGCTTCCAATACTCATTTTCCGCAGAATAGATACACGATATCAGCTGTGCTTTCTCGCTCTCCATCTCTCCGACAGCGAGTTGACACACAAACCCTCCTCCCTTCACTCGCCTGTTTCATTTTTTCATTCCCGCAGATTTTGTGCGTGCACATAAAGTAAAATACACACAAAATAATGTCAAAATGACAGTCTTGGCGAGTATTCTCATAAACACAGTCAGTTATGTTTTAAAGGTGCACTGTAAATTTTAGCGGCATCTAGTGGTGAGGTTGTGAATTGCAACCGCTCACCCCTCCCTTTCGAAGCACATAGAGAAGCTACAGTGGCCAACACAGGACAAAGATGTCGTCGTCTGAGACAGCAGAGAGTAGCTAGTGCTCTGTAGAGCAGTTTGTCTGTTTAGGGCTACTGTAGAAACATGACGCCGCAAAATGGCGACTTCACTGTAAGGGGACCCGCGGTGTATGTAGATAGAAATGGCTCATTCTAAGGTAATAAAAACATAACGGTACATTATGTAAGGTCTTTATACACCACTGAAAACATAGTTATGTGTATTATATTGCATTTCTGTCAATAGATCCTCATAAATACTACACACTGCACCTTTAAGTGAATGTTAAAACAGAAAAGAGAAAAAGAGAAAGTAAATGCATATATAACAGTATAATGGATCTGTGTGTTAGGTCTTAAAAGTGACAGCAGCCTAATATACATGCTGCCAAACTATGAGATAATATTAAAAATATCTATATGGCCATTTTTCCCCATAGTATCTATGTCAAAATTGTGGCCAGTGAAAATAGCTAGTAACTTTAAAAAACCACTAGCAACAGTGGCTGGTGAGCAAAAGCCCTGCTAACACACACATATACACTCACCTAAAAGATTATTAGGAACACCTGTTCAATTTCTCATTAATGCAATTATCTAATCAACCAATCACATGGCAGTTGCTTCAATGCATTTAGGGGTGTGGTCCTGGTCAAGACAATCTCCTGAACTCCAAACTGAATGTCAGAATGGGAAAGAAAGGTGATTTAAGCAATTTTTGAGCGTGGCATGGTTGTTGGTGCCAGACGGGCCGGTCTGAGTATTTCACAATCTGCTCAGTTACTGGGATTTTCACGCACAACCATTTCTAGAGTTTACAAAGAATGGTGTGAAAAGGGAAAAACATCCAGTATGCGGCAGTCCTGTGGGCGAAAATGCCTTGTTGATGCTAGAGGTCAGAGGAGAATGGGCTGACTGATTCAAGCTGATAGAAGAGCAACTTTGACTGAAATAACCATTCGTTACAACTGAGGTATGCAGCAAACCATTTGTGAAGCCACAACACGCACAACCTTGAGGCGGATGGGCTACAACAGCAGAAGACCCCACCGGGTACCACTCATCTCCACTACAAATAGGAAAAAGAGGCTACAATTTGCACGAGCTCACCAAAATTGGACAGTTGAAGACTGGAAAAATGTTGCCTGGTCTGATGAGTCTCGATTTCTGTTGAGACATTCAGATGGTAGAGTCAGAATTTGGCGTTAACAGAATGAGAACATGGATCCATCATGCCTTGTTACCACTGTGCAGGCTGGTGGTGTAATGGTGTGGGGGATGTTTTCTTGGCACACTTTAGGCCCCTTAGTGCCAATTGGGCATCATTTAAATGCCACGGCCTACCTGAGCATTGTTTCTGACCATGTCCATCCCTTTATGACCACCATGTACCCATCCTCTGATGGCTACTTCCAGCAGGATAATGCACCATGTCACAAAGCTCGAATCATTTCAAATTGGTTTCTTGAACATGACAATGAGTTCACTGTACTAAAATGGCCCCCACAGTCACCAGATCTCAACCCAATAGATCATCTTTGGGATGTGGTGGAACGGGAGCTTCGTGCCCTGGATGTGCATCCCACAAATCTCCATCAACTGCAAGATGCTATCCTATCAATATGGGCCAACATTTCTAAAGAATGCTTTCAGCACCTTGTGGAATCAATGCCACGTAGAATTAAGGCAGTTCTGAAGGCGAAAGGGGGTTAAACACAGTATTAGTATGGTGTGTATATATATATATATATATATATATATATATATATACACACTCACCTAAAGGATTATTAGGAACACCATACTAATACTGTGTTTGACCCCCTTTCGCCTTCAGAACTGCCTTAATTCTACGTGGCATTGATTCAAGGTGCTGAAAGCATTCTTTAGAAATGTTGGCCCATATTGATAGGATAGCATCTTGCAGTTGATGGAGATTTGTGGGATGCACATCCAGGGCACGAAGCTCCCGTTCCACCACATCCCAAAGATGCTCTATTGGGTTGAGATCTGGTGACTGTGGGGGCCATTTTAGTACAGTGAACTCATTGTCATGTTCAAGAAACCAATTTGAAATGATTCCAGCTTTGTGACATGGTGCATTATCCTGCTGGAAGTAGCCATCAGAGGATGGGTACATGGTGGTCATAAAGGGATGGACATGGTCAGAAACAATGCTCAGGTAGGCCGTGGCATTTAAACGATGCCCAATTGGCACTAAGGGGCCTAAAGTGTGCCAAGAAAACATCCCCCACACCATTACACCACCACCACCAGCCTGCACAGTGGTAACAAGGCATGATGGATCCATGTTCTCATTCTGTTAACGCCAAATTCTGACTCTACCATCTGAATGTCTCAACAGAAATCGAGACTCATCAGACCAGGCAACATTTTTCCAGTCTTCAACTGTCCAATTTTGGTGAGCTCGTGCAAATTGTAGCCTCTTTTTCCTATTTGTAGTGGAGATGAGTGGTACCCGGTGGGGTCTTCTGCTGTTGTAGCCCATCCGCCTCAAGGTTGTGCGTGTTGTGGCTTCACAAATGCTTTGCTGCATACCTCGGTTGTAACGAGTGGTTATTTCAGTCAAAGTTGCTCTTCTATCAGCTTGAATCAGTCGGCCCATTCTCCTCTGACCTCTAGCATCAACAAGGCATTTTCGCCCACAGGACTGCCGCATACTGGATGTTTTTCCCTTTTCACACCATTCTTTGTAAACTCTAGAAATGGTTGTGCGTGAAAATCCCAGTAACTGAGCAGATTGTGAAATACTCAGACCGGCCGTCTGGCACCAACAACCATGCCACGCTCAAAATTGCTTAAATCACCTTTCTTTCCCATTCTGACATTCAGTTTGGAGTTCAGGAGATTGTCTTGACCAGGACCACACCCCTAAATGCATTGAAGCAACTGCCATGTGATTGGTTGATTAGATAATTGCATTAATGAGAAATTGAACAGGTGTTCCTAATAATCCTTTAGGTGAGTGTGTATATATATATATATATATAATGACCCATGCTGGCAAAAGGAGTCGGAATGCGCACAGAATAATTTCAACCTACAGGCAAAACAAGTAAAAGATTTCACAAAAATGAGTTCATTAAGCATCTCAATGCTCCAAATAGCAATTAAACATCTAAAAGTATCTTTATTTGTATGTTTTCAGAGAGGAGTACCTTTCATTTGTCCAAGAAAACGACCTTACTCACGCTGACTGACAGATCCTAAGACGCCTCTCACAGCGCGCGATCCCAATATACACAGAATTACAGTATTTCTTGTCATAGCGAGTATTTACATTATGTATTAACATTTGGTTAACTGCTGTGGAAAAACATCTGATGTGTAACATTATAAAACATCTTTGCGGTACAGTAGGTCTTAATATATAGGCTGTCTGTCTCAGTAATGTTAATCAAACAATTGTGGTATCAGGGGAAAAAAAGTTGAATATATATTTTTCCTATAGATATTTGGTGTTGACTTGGTGTGTGCCAGATTTGGTGTTATTACCAGGGATTTTAAGGTATGGTTGCTAGGTGGTTTTGTTTTGGAACCTTCAGAAAACTTTAACTCTGTTTTTTCTCAAAAGTAACTTTGCTGACACTATTGACTTAAAACAGGTTCAAACAAATCATACATCATTTTGAAGGTTTTTTTTAATAGAGAATGAAAATAACAATAACTAATTTTTGACAATTTGCTCATTGCGACTCATTTTGCCAGCATGGATCACACACACACACAGCTCTGGAAAAAATTAAGAGACCACTTAACATTGAGAAATCGATCACGTGACACTGAAAGACTGGAGTAATTCAGCTTTGACATAACAGGAATAAATTACATTTTGAAATTATATTAAAATACAAAAATGTTTGTATTTTTGATTGAATAAATGCAGTCAAGGTTTAAGTACATAAAAAAATCTTACAGATCCCAAACATTTGAATAGTGTATTTATATTTCACTTTGTATCAATGACTACAGGTGGTGAACGAACAAAGCGATATGCCCAGGAGATGAAGTCATCATTGCTTCATTTTGATGAGCGATTGGTTCTTCCCCGCCTGGAGAACCTGAAGCAAAGGAGCCGCTGGAAAGACCGTTACAAAGTAAGATAAAAGCCTTTTGTGTTTCTCTTTCTTTTTCATGAAAAGATGTCACATTTTTAAGTATAATTGCTTGCTTTCCTATTAGTCACTTCTTTTGAAAATGAAGTTTGATACAGTTATGGTGTGGTATAGAATAATATATATACTTTCATGTCTATTTATCGTTTTTATATATGAAAAGGAAAGGGTAGAATGTTATCCCAAATTGCGGGTTACGATGACAAGGACCCAGACGAAGGGATGTGAAGCCTGTGAGCTTCACAGGACGGGACGCTTCAACGTGCGGCTCTCTGGCCAGTTGTACCACAACAACACCCTGCAGGAGGACCAGTTCATGCCCGATGATTCCCAGGTTGTTTTCCGTGCAAATCACTTATACAATTTGACCATACATTTTTTTGAAGATACATATATTCCGAATGCTTCTTGATCAAATGTTTATGTTAACAATTGCAGACATTCTTTGTTGGCTCTGTCTGTGCCAGTCGTACTGAGGTCTACCATGCCCTGAAGCACTTTAAATACCATCTGTTTGAGAAGTGTCGTACAGCTTTAGAAGCTCAGAAGGAAGTACAGGAAGGAGAAACAGGAGAGGACGACGAACCAGTTAAGGAGACAGTCAACAAGGTGTTTACCAAACTGCAGGATGGAGGCTGGATCAGTGAGGTGGGAATATGGAACCTGCTCTTTATGTGCCTTTAAAAGCTATTTGAAGGAATAGTTCACCCAAGGGCCACTGTCTTGAGTTCAGCTCCAATCCCAGTTAAACACACCTGAACCAGCTAATCAAGATCTTACAAGGCATACTAGTAGAAACTTCCAGGCAGGTGTGTTGAGGAAAGTTGGAGCTAAAGTTTGCAGGAGAGTTTGGACACCCCAGACATAGGAAATTTTTCCAGCTCTGCTCTGCAAGTCCATATAATGGCACTGAATGGGTGTCTTTGTTGACGCTTGAAAAAACCCCCCAAAAAAACAGTGATTGTGACAGTAATCCTTACGACCCCAGTGGATGAATCAATGGGTCTCATTCACTAATAGTTGTGTGGATTATTTCATATTTTGTAAGCACAGGAGAACCTCTCAAGAAAAAAATCTCAGCCTAATTCACAACACGTGCATGCGCACATGAGTTTGTTCTTAATCTCGTTCTAATGTTAGTGAAATTGGAGTATTTTAAATGAACAGGTTAGTCATTTGCAAAAAACACACCCAAACCATCTGCATATAAGGCTTTTCTTAAAACCTTTTCTTTATAACCTTTTCTTTTAGTCACTCTCGTCAAACATATGCCGCTCTCTGTAGACACGTTCTCGCCAGATCCTCAAGCAATGCCAAGTGTGTCATTCTCAAAACCAGTTCAAACTCAGTAAGTAAGGAATAATTGACGTTGAATTATTAGAAAAATAATGCACACCTTACGAGGTGCTAATGCGGTCATGATGCAAATCGAAGTGTGCATTATTTGTCTAATAATTCAACGGCCCATCATCAATTATTCCGCTTATACTACAGTTACCACACCTCAAAACATTGTTTAGATGATTTCTATTTGTCAGATTTTGGCCTTAAAACGCTTGTGTGCAGGACTATTTCTTACGCATCTAAACTGAAGCCTCCATTGCTAATTCCAAAATGTCATTTTAGATCTATAACAGAGGCTTGAGCCATTGATAGCAGACTAATGCAGTTGTTAGAGAGAGAGAGAGAGAGCGTATGTGAATTACCTCTGTACTGTGCGTCTCTCAACAGTGTTCGGCATCAGAGTCTACTAATACGAAACTGTAAGAACAGCGCCGTTATTACCTCGCTAGTGAGAAATGTCATGTAGCTTTTAAGTTGCTAAACTATTTTACTGATAAAATCATCAGAGCAGCGCTGACAACACGTTTCTGTGCGAGTGTGTCCATAGTGTATGTGTGTGTCTTTGAGTGGGAGAGCAGAGAGAGCGGGAGAAAGAGTATGTACTTTCAGTACATAATAAAATGTAATTTTGTGGCAAAAAAAAAGGAAATAATTTGTCCTTTTTATCCTATTGTTTACTATATTTTTTGCTTGGTCAGTGTCGCTGTGGGTTTTAGTTCTTTTGCTCTTGTAGGCTGGACCTTTGAAATAACTGAAATCATTTGGCGAAGTGATATGGAACTGTAATGCGGTCAAGACCTGCCTGGAACTACTTTAGCCGTGCGTTTCCCTGAAAATAATTGCACACCATAGAACTTTCGTCAACCAATCAGATTCAAGCATTCAACATCCCCGAGAATAAAAACCGGGCGGCACCCGTTCAATGGCATTATATGGACTCACAGAGATTGATTATTTTCCTACAAATCTTCTTTGTGTTTATCTGAAGAAAGAAAGTCATATACATCAGGGATGGCATGAGGGTGAGTAAATGATGAGAGAATTTTCATTTTTGGGTGAACTATCCCTTTAAATGTGTACGAGCACACTGATTGCTTTTTTTCTTTCTTTCTATCTGTTTAGCAATACGAGAAGTTTGAAGAACATCTCAATTCTGCAGATTTCTTCCAGGAAGAAAAGCTGGACTGAAAGGATTGAACTTGTCCTAATGGCATCGATCTGCCCTTTTATTTTTGTAATTTTTTTTGTTACGTCATAAAGCATGGCTAACTTTTAAGTTGTTGAAAAGTGTGTGCCCTGAAGATTTAGCAGTTTAATTCTATAATCACTGCTGTGTAAATTGCTTCTGCATGATTTACAAATTCAGTACACAATACTCAATATATACAGACAATATTACAAGCTGTAACCCAAAATGTAACAAATGTCTAAATCCTGAGGATTTAAAACAGTCAGGAAAATACAGCATTTAACCCTGATCATTGTGCTTGTAAAGATATGTATGCCGTTTTTATGCCTTCATTTGTAAGTAATCTCATATTAACACTTATGTGTAAATGCATCCAAGCCCATTCGCAATGTTTCAGTGTTCTTGTAATAAACAAGATTCATAACCAGGTTCTGCTAAATGTCATGTTTTGCACCACAGAAACTATTTCTGAATTCAAATTTTACATTTTATTAGAAATAGCAGTCAATCTATAGGCTTGTGCTGAAACGCCATCTTCACAGGACACCAAGCTTGTATTCGGTCATGATGTGAGGATCGCCCATCATCTCACACTGGACAGGATCTGAGGGGGAAAATGTTTACATAAGACCTAGTATACTGCACAAAAATCACTTGTCAAATAAACTAATACAACCAGCAATCATCATTACCAGTTTTTTATAACGCAAACTCAACCAAGGAACTAAACCACTCATAAAAATTGAGAACATGACCGGTAACGTGTCAGATTTTTCTTCGTACCATTGAGGATGTCCTCAAAGCAAATGGTGTCATCACTACCTCTGAGGGTATCCAGGGCCAGATTTGAGCTTGGCAGGAAGGGCAAACGCTGAATCTGAAAGAAGGCAAGTGCAACGTTTAAATACAATGGTCATGATTAGCATAGGGTGTTTATGGTATAATTTACATGTGACAAACAATACCTGTCTAGCTGCTCTGTACTCCATCTGTAGTTTGAGGGGTGCGTGGAGACCCTGTATGTTCCTTAGTGTGTTGAAATTCATCTTGTCCTGGTTGAGCTGAAACTGGTTTCACATAATACAAGCTGGAGTTACACTTTGTTTAAAGGTGTCATTACAAATACTACAGATAACATTTACTATAGGGTTAGTTGCTTGTAATACAGCATCATTTACTGTTACTATAGAATGTACATGTAATGTGTAACAAAAACACTGTTAAATTAAGTTTTGCCCTAGCTGGTTAAATCACAAATCATGAATTTTGAGCTGATGAATCATATTATATAATAAAAATGAGAATAAAATAGGCCAATATTATTTTGATATTTCACCCAAAAAAGAAAATTCTGTCATTAATTACTCACCCTCATGTCGTTCCAAACCCGTAAGACTTTAGTTTAATCTTCGGAACACAAATGAAGATATTTTTAATAAACGCTGAGAGATTTCGGTCCCTCTGTTGACAGCTATGCAACTGACACTTTGATGCTTCAAAAAGTTCATAAAGAGATCATAAAACTAATCCATATTAATCAAGCGGTTTAGTACAAATTGACTTTTTTACCATCTCTTTATGAACTTTATGAAGCATCAGTTGTGTAGGCTGTCAATGGAGGGACGGAAATCTCTCAGCTTTTATTAAGAATACCTTCATTTGTGTTTCGAAGATGAACGAAAGTCTTACAGGGGTTAGAACGACATTAGGGTGAGAAATTAACTGAATTTTTGAACGAGCTATACTTTTAATTTAACGCTGTGACATTTAATATTTAAATATAATGCAGTATGATTAAACACAAAAACCTTCATTAAGACCTTTGACTGTACTTTACAACAGTGTTTTTTTTTTATATTCTTTGGCAAAATGTGATTGAAATTATTTTGGTTCTCTCATCAAATAACCATGATTAGATGTTTAATCAATCGTGACAGGCCACATGTAACACTACGTTCCACTTAAAAGCTCAACACTAATAAGCATTGGTGTATCGAAAACACACTTATTGAGCTAATAACTATTCATTACATTTCTAAGGCTTATAATTTATGGTAATGAACTGATACCTATATGGCATATTCAATAATGTGAATTTTTTCTAATGGTCAAGAGCTTTAAAATTATTTACCACCAATATGTTCTGTTCTTTAATTTTTTCCTCCATTTTGCACATGTATTTATATACATTTATATAAATTTAGATGTCTTTTGTAGACCCTTGCACATTGGACAATGAACTCAAGCAGTCATTCTACTTTTCTACTTACATTTTTCTCAGAGAGCTCCAATGGATGACTCGGTAGAAGCTCATTTTTTACACTAGAGAACCTATGATCACATCAAAATGAAATCTTTAGAATATAATTAGGCATGAGAAACATTTCCAGGTTTATTTGTCCAGAACTCACCCTCTGCGCAGAGAGTCTTGAACCCCATAAGGACCAGCCTGTGGACACAGACCTGTGACAGGAACACTGTCCTTCAGCTGAGAGCGCAGGCCACGAGTATTCTGCACAAAACACACGGCGTTAATATAGAAATGTGCAGAAAACGAAAATTATGTGGAAATGCACAGGTTAAAAAGGCCTGAATGAGTGTTTGACAGTTGCCACGCTACACTAAGTTCAGTCTTTACAGGGAACGTTAAGACTAATACAAAGTGAAAGTAAGGCCATGACGCATCACAATTCATTTAGAAGCTAACAACTTAGTGGCAAAATGATTTCTAATATTATAAATTTATGTCGCGGTAAATAATAAAAGACCGAGACTTTGAAAAAAGGAAATTATGACTGCTTAATCTGTCCTGGAATATAAATAAACAAACACAAAATGTTGTGCTATGCTAGGTAGCTAGCTTAAACACCGGCACAAAACAAACAAGCGCTTTATTAACAGCAAATGCACATACTTTAGCACTGTATGGAGAGCAAGATAACAATACACATCACGACGTTATGAAATGGAAAAAAAAATAATTCAATAACGAAATAACAAACTGAAGCTCTACATTACCATCTTCAAGCGATTTTCGTCTGTACAATCAGCATAAATGCACTTCCTGTCAATCTCCGGAAATGCTGTTATCATGTGATCGCGACGTATGAATGTTTTTTGGTCGCTGTTTAATGTTATTTTTTATGACAACATATATACATATTAGGGCAATATTCTAAAAAAAATATTAAGCATATGTAAACTGCGAAAATCCATTGCACAAATTCTAGGCTAATGTTTAAGTATGTATCCGCACGAATCTACTTTACGGATGGGGGTATAGCTCAGTGGTAGAGCATTTGACTGCAGATCAAGAGGTCCCCGGTTCAAATCCGGGTGCCCCCTCACGATGGAACTTTTTTTATGTCATTTTTTGTCAGAGCTAGTAAACATAACGTGTGTAATACATTTATCGACGAAAGCCAGACAAAAGACTACACAGAACTGAGCAATTGTTCGAAGAAATTGCTTCAGTTGTTTAATGAAAGCATGGGCGATTGAAAAAAACGTTTTTTTCAAAAAGATTTTTTTTTCACTGCAGTTTTAGGGAGAAAATACTCAGCAATGGTGTTGACATGAATTTGCACATGGTTTGTCTTAAAGCATATTAAAAACACCACATAGACATATAAACAACATTAAAAACTTGATTTTCAGTATATTTACAAGACATCAGATTACAAGAATCAGGTTCAGACCGTGTCACTGCAAATTTGGAAAGAAATGACGGTCCCAAATGTTTTTCCCGGATCTTTGCGTGATTATTGACTCATATCATAGCTCGCTCTGTTAACACAGACTGTGTTAAGATCTTTAACACTATAACTTGTCATATACACAATTTGTGTCAGAATCTGAGATTTTTCTCTGATTCATAAAATGTATTTGCCATGTGCTTGACATTTTTGACAACAAGGAAGTGAAGGAACATTAGCACATGTTAGGTCATATGCTGTCAAGGCACCACAGTGAGTTCATTTTAGACTAAAAAATGTATATAAATTAATTTTTAAAGAAAAAAACAATCTGTGTGTCATGCATAAATTAATTCCTTTTAGGGGATACATGTTTTCTGTGTAGCTGGCTCTGTTCATTACTGGCAGGCAGTATAATAGCCTTTCCCCCTGTGTTTTAGGTTGATGTTAGTAAGTTTTATAGAAGACAGAAAGGAAAAGCTGTACCAGAAAGTATTGATAATAGTGATGGCAGTAAGAAGTTGAAGATCATGGAGGATAGAAGCAGTCAGGGTGATGGCAGAGATGAAGAATATATAAGTCCTAGAATAGATTGTTGTGGAAGTCGGGCATTTTGGTAAATTATCCTATGCCAGTTTGGAAGATGTGATCCATACTACAACCAGGGGTCCAGAAATATGACAAGCAAATGCTCCAAAAATGAGGACTAAATGGGTCAAAATCGAGTTATGTGTGGAAAGTGTGGGCTACACTGAAAAAGAGTGTATTTGTGTATTTTCACTTGTGCTACAATCATTGCTGTAGAATTCCAAGAAAGAAACAATGTTTTCAACGCTTACATGGTTTCACTACTTTCCAGGCAGTGAAGTTGCATCTGAATTTTGTAACGTTTTTGACATTTCCACATGTGAGTTCCAAATGAAATACAGCAGCACAAGATGAAATGGAATGTGTTTTTTAATGTGTTTTGAAACACTAAGACCTTTTCACTACTCTTCAGCATTTGAATACGTGTGAAGTTTCAGACAATTTGCCAAAAATGTACCCTAATAAGACAAATGCTGTGTGGAAGACAAATGCATTTCGAAGGCTGCGTCCTCCAGAGGTCGCATTTGTCAGCCACATACGTCATAAAGGAAGTCTTAACAGTAACCATTATGAAATTGACCGTTATTCCTAGTGATGTGTAAATTGTTGTACTTTCTTAATGAATTTGGAATGTAGTGGTCAGTTTACTGAAATGAAGCAGCCTCACTGACGTATGCGGCCGATAAATGTGACATCCGGAGGACGCAGCCTCTGAAATGAAACAGAGCTAAAGAATGGCTCCCCCCTTAAAAAGGTTAAAGGTCAGATGTAGAAAACTTAAATATATGTAAAAGATAAAGTCATTTATTTTTTTCTAGCTGTGCTTTCATAATTAGTCCCATAGAGGGTTAAAATTACTTTTAAATGACTTGTGAATATTGACTTTGTCAGTGTAGAAATTAAATGTATGTGTTTGCTTTTTTTGTATTGCATATATTTTGTTATTCAAAAGAAAAATCTCTGATTCTGACACAAATTGTGTAATTATGACAAGTTATAGTGTTAAAGATCTTAACACAGTCTGTGTTAAGAGGAATAACACTGATTGGGCCCTATTTTACCGTTCTGAGCGTATGGTCTGAAGCGCATGGCGCACTTAGGGTGTGTCCGAATCCACTTTTGCTAGTTTAACAACAGAAAAAAGGGTTGTACTTAGACTCTTAATGAGTCATGGGTGTGTTTTGGGCATAACGTGCAATAAACCTCATCTCCCATTCCCTTTAAAAGCCAGTTGCACTTGCACCATGGCAAATTCGCTATTTACATGGCGGAATTTGCGAGCGGAAAGACTGTACGCTTCTCCAGAGAGGAATCCTTTTATTTTTAATATTTAAAAATGTTTGTGTGCTGCTGCATCTGTGTGTGTAATAAGCAGAGTGTACGCGCGTTGTGCCTATAGGCGCATATTACTAACACACCATTTAAATAACACAAAAAATACTGCACCATTGACTTTAGAGCAGGTTTTTGTTGGTCAGTGGCGCAGTCGTTTTCAGTTGCCTCAAAATAGCAACGCGCCAACAATGCGCCTGAACACACCTCGTTTTCAGACCAGCACGCCCATGGGCGAACAGATGGGCTCGAGTGCATTTGCTATTTAAACAACGTGGCGCTGGACGTGAAATAATAACTGCGCCGGGTGTATGATAGGGTCTGTTGAGTTAAAAGTAGAAGTAATTTTTACAGTTCATTGATTACAATTACCATTGCCCAATAAATATTGACTAGAGTCAAACATGTGGTCATGAGGCAATCAATAATTTGCATTTTCAGTTGTTTGCATGGGTGAAAATTTAAGTGAACTTAGGAAACTGAGGTATTTGAGGTTTTGACTTCACAGTTAAAAAAGGATTTCAATTAAATGTTGCTGTGCAACAAGCCATCTGAAGACCTCTGGCTATTTCCTTCTCTCTGCAGATCAACGCCCCTCGCCCACACACTTTTGACAAGACACTTTGTTGTGCAAATCAAAATTCTGTCATTCTTGTGTCGCTGAATGCATATGGACCTTAATATAATGCAAATTATAAAAAAAGATTTTTTGATAAAACCAGGAACAATGTCTCAGGATGCCCCAGGTAAGACTTTCATTTCACGCACCTACAACTTGGTTCTGCATACATAAAATTGGTCTTATTGCCATCCAATATGTATATTTTACACCTTTTAAAATTAACATTATTAACATTAACATTATTAGCGCAACCATAAATCATTTCATTAATTTTTTATTCTAATTATTGCCCAATTGCCCCAGTGAATGTTTCTGACACTGAAGAAAATGCACCTGTCGAGAAGAATTGCTCAGGAAGAGATCCTCTCATCAGTATTGCTATAGCACTGTGGATCGCACTCGCGGCATCTGTGTTTTTTCTCTATTTGTACTGGAGACACATTCATCTCAAACCAAGGTATTATTCATTTGCTTCGTTTGTTTTAAATTATAATCAAGAAGAATTCCACTCATATAAGGATGTTTCAGCATTTGCATATCAACCTTTTACAGTTTCCATGTTTCATACCGACATAATTCAGAGATGCAAGAGACCAACTTACATTCTGGAAAAACTACTGATTTTACAGTCGAAAAAGGCAAGCAATAATATTACATAAATGAAGGTCATAAAACTTACATTTCATTAGAACGTAGTATTAGAACGTTTTAAAGTGTAATTTTATGATGCATGTTGTAAATCGGCTGTTATTTTTAAATTATAAACTGTAATTGTTTTGTGATATATTTTTAAGAGATTATTGTTTTATGTGTCACAGAGCTTGAACAAAGCGAAACGAAGGATGTACAAACCAAAAGGAGGGTAAGATCACAATATCTGAGATAAATGACCTGATAGAGACAGAGCGACATACAAAGACATGTTGTCTATCTGGGACCTTTAGACCTTTAGCATTTTGTAAATTTGCACAAAGACAAGATAAACCAAAGGTCTTGACACTGCCAGCAGTGTGTTTCCTGAGGAAGTCAGCACTCTAAATTTATATTTGATATGAGGCGGTTTTGTAGATGACTGACAGTCTTTTCTCCATTTTAAAGATGTTTACCAGACTCTAGACACAAAACAACAGGAGCCCAGTTTAGAAAATGAGGATTCTATCCATGCCAAAGACTTCTAACTTGAAGGAACTCGATGGAATTATACACATAATAGCATTGTTCTGGACACAACAAATGGAAGGAGAAGAGGGATGTGAAAAGTGGGTGTACACTGATGCACAAATAAATGAGAACAGAGCCTGAAGCAGATTGAAGCAGTTTAATGTCCCAACACACTCCACCAAATGGTGGATTCAGGTTGACATATAATTCTGATTAATAACAACAATAATAACAAACACAAAGAATAATACAAAACCATTTACATGACATCCTAGTTTTGTGCTGAAATACTGCAAATATATATAGAGAGATTTCTTTACAGAGAGTATAAATAGGAAAATAAATAGGTGCTACATGACCATTAAAAGGATAGTTCACCCAAAAATTAAAATGTTGTTATAATTTACTCACCCTCAAGTTGTTCTAAACCTGTATGAGTTTCTTTGTTCTGTTGAACTCAAAAGAAGATATTTTGAAGAATATGGGTAACCAAACAGTTGATGGCCATTGACTTCCATAGTATTTCCCCCCTCCTACTATGGAACTCAATGCACTCTAAAAAAAATATTGGGTTATTTCTTCCACCCAAATTCCACCCATTTTTTGGAGGTTATTTTTTCAGTGTTTGGGTAGTTTTTGTGTTACCCAGATCCTAGGTCAGACATAACAACCCAGAAGTTGCAGTGCAGCTCCGTCAAATTAATTTTACTTCTAATATTTGTTAAATTAGCTTAAATGTAGGCAGTATGTATTAAAAACTATATAAAATATAATATACTGTACAATATGATAGAAAATAAAGGGATTATCATGCAAACCAGGTATTTTAAAAAAGTTTAGAGGAATTAAGTTAATCCGTAAACATTAATTCTTGTATGAAGTAAAAGAATAAGGTAGCCTAGTATTATAGTAAAATAATATTATTTATTAATTATAGTTGTGGCTACCATCAACTGTCTGGTTACCAACATTCTTCAAAATATCTTTTGTGCTCAACAGATGAAAGAAACTCTTACAGGTTTGGAACAACTTGAGGGCTAGTAAATGATGACAAGAATTTACATTTTTGGGTGAACTATCCCTTTAACGAAGACTATCAGTCAAACTCAAGGCTTCTTGTCAATGATTTTACATGCTGAAGAGTCATCCGCTTCTATAGGATGAATTCCGGGTGATTGGGACACTTTCTGCCATTGAGATGACTTGGAAAAAGTGTCCCAATCAATCTGAATTCACCCTAATTCACTTCCCCTTTTGTTTTAGAATTAAGGAGACCTGAGTTAATTTGTGATATAATGCATGTTTTGTTTTTTGTTTTTGTTTTTGTTTTTTAAAGTAAGGGAAGGAACAGTTGCATATATTAGATAAAGCATGACATAACTTCCTTCAGTGGCATTCATGTGGGTGCTCAAGTGCCCGTGGGCATCTCAGATCAACATGCGATGAGATCAAGATTGTAAGAGCTTTCAAAGAGCTTATTACATTCAAATGAATGCGAATAAAAGGGCTCAAGGGTTTGTTCCTGTGGATTCTACATCGTAGAAATCTGCACAGGCTTTGGGAGTAATTCACATGCTTTGGAGGTGCGGTCACATTAGCGAATTTTCACGGGCAATTATCAATAGGGTAGCCACGTATGAAGCACAGTTCACAGAAGTCACTTTAAAACCAAGCAGTTTCTGGCGAAATCTGTGTGGGGAAAACGTTTGTACGCAAAACTCCCTGAACCACGGTAAATGTGGCCGCACCTTTACTGTCTTTTAAAACTGTTCTGATTTATTCAAGTACATCCTTAGTTTTTAAAGCTCTAAAGCCTTCTGCCTGTTTTCGCAAGTACCCAAGCGAAGTCTCGAATTTCAAAGCATGTGCAAAATCATGCAACGCTGGCACTAAACTGAGGGCTCCACAAACCAGGATTATAAGAAGCGATGTGTGTTTTAATACAGGGTCACTGATATCTCCTCATCTGCTTTTCTGAGCTCACAATAGAAACAGTGAAAGTGACAAAAGCAGGATCTATCTAAAGCACGACTCTTGCACTACTTTATTTGAGGTCTCTCTGTTGTGTGTGAAGATTGCTCTGTTTGCTCAAGATAAAGTTACGACCTTGAATATTGAGCTTAAATTGATTGATAAAGGTGTATTAAAACAGCAAACAACATCCTTTTCACAAAGTTTACTGTTTATATATGTATACTCCTAGTAGGTCTGAAGCTAAATTTACTTTTTGAACATAAATGTGACCTTAAGGGAACATCTCTACTGTCTACATATTAGTCATACAAGAATTAGGTCACTGTACATCGATACTTATTATCAAAATATATCACACATTGCGATTCAACTTTGATATACATCTAATTGCACGACTTTTAGATGTTGTGCAATAAGATGGATATAAGATTAGAAAATGTTAGATGTTGATATGATTCATTTCTAAATCTGAGGTTGTACGGAGTCCAGGGTTATTAGATGGGTTTCACTTTATTTTGATGGTCCCTTTAACACATTCTGTTGACTATAAGTAACGTTGTACCTACATGTCTTAGAGTGTTAGTAGAGTATTAGTAGACTGGTAGGGTTAGGGTTAGAATAAGTTGACATGTAGTTGCAAAGTTACTTATAGTCAGTAGAATGTCTTTTGGGGGACCATAAAAATAAAGTGTTCGAAGATACTCTAGAGTTAGTTGACATGTACAGTAGTTGTAAAGTTACTTCTAGTCAACAGAATGTTCAAAAGGGACCATCAAAATAAAGTGTTACCATTAGATGGTACTCAATCCGAGTTATTTCAGCAATTGAATAGAACTGTTCTTTTGCGTGTGTGATACTGCTTTTATACAACAGTTCAATAAATATGAAGTTAATAAAGTAACTTACATTTCATACACAATATTGCCGGTTTCTTTGTGTTTTCTTGCTCCTTCAATTAAAAAAAAATGACAGTAGAATCAACCATTGATTCTGAGCAAAACACAGTTGAGTCAGTGATTCAGTGACTTAAGCCAAAAGTATAGTTCCCAGCTCCAGTTCGTGGACAGTCCACATGATGTCATTATTTGTCATGATGTCTGCACACAACCCAATTCTTTGTCTGTGTGGACTTGTGCCTGAAAAGTAAAGATTATAGTAAAAATAAAGGGTATACTTCATTTTCTGTGTTCTGCTCCATCCTGCACACAACTGATTGCTCAAGCCTTTCAAAATTCACTCACACAGGGGCTGCAAAATTGAATGGTAACATCAGAGGACAGTGCTGATGATGAAAACTACATCACGCAGACTGTCCTGAGCTGGAGTGGAAAGTGCACAGCAGAAGTATACTTTTGGCTTAAGGTCCACCACACTCATTAAGAATAGTGTAATCTGCAGAAAAGTCACTGAAAAATCCCCACCACTAACATACAGACTGACAGATTGTCTGGAACAAACAGACAAGCAAAGTAAAACAAAGTCCCAGAGTATTTGTACTCCATAGGTTAATCTGTACTCACTATTTCTTGTGAATGTGCGAGACTTCCAATTCAATAGCCACTATAGGTAAATAACTAGAAGAATAACAAAGTGCAGTGAATGGTAAATCTATGTCTTACATGACAACTTTGGGAGAGATTGGCATGGTAATGGATATGGCAATGTTACTGCATTTGGTCTTGGCGGAATAGATCTGCTACACTGCTGTTGCTGCTTCAGAGCAAGTACATAGACTTGCTACTGCCAATACATTCACAGACATGCATATAAGACATGCTGCTGCACATATATAACATACATGAAATAGCCCCTATAGCAGATCTATACAGGTGGAGCTGGGGAAGGTGGAGGGTTTCTGAAAGCACGCTGCAGACTAGTAACAGCAACCAATGCCAAGTATTTGAATGTTGAGCAGCAAGCTCATTGGCCGCTGATGCCACAGCAACCAATCAGTGGCGCTATGTAGATAACGATGCGATCGCTAACAAATTGAGTTAAGGACCTATCAGCCTGCACCATCTAGAGTTTCATGACATAACTTTGTATTTTCACTACAAACCCTTGTGTTTATGATTGACAATAAATGAAAATAACATGATAACAAAAACCATTTTGCAATATCAAGCAGCAACTGTTTTTGAACAGCTAAAATAACTAGAAGCGGTTGACATCGGAAGCCTCTCACATTAAATTTTCAAATGGCCGTGTCCGCTCTTACATTAAAAATAAGTTGAATATACTAACCTGACATACACCGACCAACACCGACAATCACTAGTTTACAGTACATCCTTCTCAGACATTCCATGACCCAACAAATGCCCACTGAACATGTTCAAAACTAGCGCCGACCAATGGCGCAACAAATGTATGTTGGTGTTGGTTGGTGTCTGTCAGGGCTGCAAAGAGGCTGAACATTTCTAGTAAATTTCCAGAAACTTTCCAAAAGTTTCCAAAAATTCTGTAAAGTGTCTGGAAACTTTGCAACCCTAGTCAGAGTTAATTAGCGTTATACTATCAAATTTTCGGACAGGAACTAACTTTTGTATAACAGCATTTGAACTGCAGAGCATTTGGGGTTCTGTCAGTTTTTGGAATGTGAGAGCACAGCACCTCAATGTCATTTAAACACTGTTCTGCACACCTACATTCAGATATGTCAATAATCAAAAACACTGTTATTAAGGGCAATTAGGTGGGTTGTTTTTGTGAGGTCGTACTGGGGATCTTCAGTTTTTAAGTGATTTTTTTTTTAAATGCCAAAGGCAAAGGATACTTGTATATCTTAAGCTTCACGTTTATTCATTCCTTTCATCTTTCCATGTCCTGATGTCCCCCTCCTCAAAGCCCATCAGGCCCCATTGCCCGCCCAGAGCCGCTGTTGTTAGGGTGTGGGTACCGCAGAATGTTTATTACGGAATGTCTCAAAAAAAGCCAACATGCCCTTCTTCACGCTGGGAGAGGCCATTTTGGAAGATGCGTGTCCTTGGTGTCGGGGTGGGAAGCTGGAGCCATCCATGGAGTTGGCTCGTTTGACTTTGGAGCCTGCCCGCCACATTTTGGACCTCACAGGAGGAGTCTGCGCAACCAAACACTTCTGGTATTGGACCTGAAGGGGGCACCAGACATTTAGAAATACTTAAGAAGACATGATCGATTTTGCATTAAATTCTGTATCAATGCTATGAAACTATGACATAAGTGTGGGGTATTTTGTCAATTATGTAGGGTTGAAAGTCAAATAAATGTAGCATTGCCTCACCATGCATGCAGCCTGAACTGCCTCAGAGATGATCCCAGCATCGGGCTCACACCAGAACACATGGCACTCAAAGCGCTGGGTTCCAGCATCCACTATGACCGCAAAAGTGTGTGTGTCATGGCCCACACCTAGGAAAGTTAAGTAACGTACTTGGCATTCCCAAAATGGGTCGTCTCCATCCTGAAATAAAGTAGGAGGGGAAAGATAGAGTGAAAAACTATGCACATGCAGAGCATACTGCAATGGTCACTGTAGGCTACCCCAAAATGCAGTGCAACTTGACTTTTCATTTAATGTGTAATGAACTTATAATCTGTGATTGTTTATTTGTCTGCCAAAAGTTTTTTTTTTTTTTACACAAAAATGAGAATGAATTTATGAAACTAGACAGCACTTGATGAATTAAACATGGTTAGGTGACAACCTTGTAGCATACTACTCTCTGAAACCTATTGTTGCATAGCAAATACTGCTACGCATGCTATGGAAAAATACCAACAGAAGAAACCCATGTCCATATAGGTGTGCAGAATCAAAAATACTAATATAAAACTTGTGTACTGTTTTTTAAACATTAGGCAGTATACAGTACAACTCGTACACTATGAAGTACGCAAGTATTCTATCCTGAGCATAGCCTATTAGTATGCAAATGGAGTACAGTAAAAAGCCTCAATGTCAGTTAGTATATACTCTCACCTCTCCTCTCCATAAAGACAGAACTTTATCAGACACATGGATGACTATTGGCTCCCACTCATCTCTGTCTCTGGAGTGCATGATACTCTCAATAGCTCTGTTCAACACTTCCATTCCTGTCAGCATAAAAAACACATTCAAGGATTAGTTCAGTTCAAAATGAAAATTTCCTGATAATTTACTCACCCCCATCTCATCCAAGATGTTCATGTCTTTCTTACTTCAGTCGAAAATAAATTAAGTTTTCTGAGGAAAACATTCCAGGATTTTTCTTCACATAATGGTTTTCAATTTCAACCAACGGGTTAAAGGTCCAAATCAATGCAGTTTCAAAGGGCTTCGAAGGGCTTCAGAGGCTCTGCACGATCCCAGACGAGGAATAGGGTCTTATCTAGTTTTTTTCTAAAAAATAATAAACATTTATATACTTTTTAACCTCGAATGTGCGACTTCTGTGTTGTTATTCTTCACTGCGTATGACGTCATCACGTCGGAAAGGTCACGTACAAGAAACCCAGTGTTAAAACGAACGTGCAAAGACTAAATCAAACGCCCTTCACAAAAAAAAGGGAAAACAACGTTTTTCAGCACTGGGTCGGTACTTCCACCCATAGATATACATAATAAAGGCTAGATGTCTTACGGCGGAGTCTCTAACGTCATCACCGGCGGCCATCTTGTCACAGGCAAGCTTTCTGGCGGGCTATGCGGTACCTGATGTAAGGTGAGTGATCTGCACGAACACAAATACTCTTATCTCGCTGAAATTTTGACGGATTTACAAATGGTTTGGTTTCTTACAAACGTTATTATTGGCTATAATTCTGTATGCTTGAACATGTTGAAATTGCAGCTTTTCTTTTCGAAAAACGACTTAATCGTGCAGCATAATTGTGTATCACGGCTACTTGCGCAAGTTATCAAGGCTGAGACCACAATCGAGCGGTTCATTTATATAGGTTTTACTGACACCAATAACGATTTTATGACAACTAATCTTTTGCCTAAATTACAATATTTGTGGATGTGGTTGTAGTTATTAGCTGGCTAATAACAAGAAGCTTTGAGTGAGACCTAGTAGTTACAGTTTAGCTGCTACCCAGCAATTTTACATCAGTGGGAGAGGCAGAATTGCTCTTTCTTTTCAATATAACTTAAGTTGCAATTATTCTGATTGTTTCCTAAGAAACTACAGGGTCTCAGCTTTCTAAAGAGGTCAGGCATTTGATGGTAGGCAAAAATAGGTGGGAACAGTGATCTCTGAAGTAGGCACAGTGCAATGTCGAGGGGAAAAGCCTAGTAAATGGCCCAACCCTGAAGAAGTTAAAATAAACATGTAATAATTCAAATTATTTTATTATAATAGTAATATTCATATTATAAAAGTGTATATATATATATATATATATATATATATATATATATATATATATATATATATATATATATATATATATCTCATATATATATATAAATCACGCATTTGAGGTTAAAAAGTATATAAATGTTTATTTATTTTTTTTGAAAATGGCTGATGGTTTCGCTAGATAAGACCCTATTCTTTAGCCGGGATCGTGCAGAGCCTCTGAAGTAAAGTAAATAAAATAAAATTAAAATAAAATCTCTAAAAAATTGCATTAAAAAATAGAAAAATATTATAAAAATGAAATGATATAAGCTTTCTGGACAAAAAAAAAGTATAATTTTAGGGCTTCGGGTCATTTTGACCAGCGAGAGAAGGATTTGTTACAGGTTGCGAGGGAAGGATGAGGATATGTCACTGCAAGTTGCTTTCGGTGAAGTCAGCTCAAACATGCATTTAGTCTGGGACATGAGTTTTAAGAGTATTACAGAGATTATACTAAAAAAAAAATCCCCTTTCATTCCAGTGTAAAAGGGGTTTATTAGATATCTGAATGGCCCAAATCACACTCACCCATTGCTCTGGATACAGGCAGGTTCCCAATGTATTCCACCTCAAACTTCTGCACCGTCTGCCTCACTGCTTCCAGGAAGTCAACTGGGAAAGCACACATCAAACAGTCTCATGAAATAATTCAATTTGTAGTTAAGTCAAGCAACCAATGCGTTTTAAAAGACAGCACTTTCTCAAAAAGGCAGATGTTGTACCTTGGCGGGGCAAGTCTTCTGGGGAGATACTCTCCATGGTGAGAGAACGGGCCATAGAGGGCTGCAGCACCGCCTTCTCTGCCATGATCTATGGAAAACACCAATCACAAAACAAACCACCATCTTTGAAATATGGACATTTTTGATCATGAAATTGTTAATGTTAATGTTAATGATGACAATAGATTTAACAGGATCATGTGATCTTACCTTGGAGCACATCTCATGCAGGGCAGATGCGATGGTCTTGGCTGGAGCGCTGCAGCGGAACACATGGCACTTGAGCATGCAGGTGTCTTTATCACTGGCCACGAAGGCAAAGTCCCTACAGGAGGACCAGGAGACTGGAGTAAATACTCACCACAGTGACATTTTTATGCACTAAACACTAAACATATACATAATATCCACATTTATATATACAGTATATAATCAGTCACATGTATTCATTTATGTTCATGAAAAGAATGGTTAAGGAATAAAAAATATCTTTTTTTATTTTATTTAAAAAAAAAAAACATTTTTAGGTTGCACTCACTGATCAATGGTTGCACTTTATTTCAATAAACCACGTTAAACATTCTACTAACTAGCCTATAAGTAACTTTGCAACTACATGTCAACTAACTATAAGTATTAGTAGACTTAAAGAATCAAGGCTTAGGGTTAATATGTTGACATGTACTTGCAAAGTACTTGTCTGTTGAGGGACAATCAAAATAAGTGTTAGCAGATATTAAGTAGACAGTTAATGACTAGATGACGTAGTTGCAAAGTTACTTATAGTTAGTAGAATGCCTAAAGTGGACAGTCCATCACAGTGCTCACACACACATTCACACTTATGGACAATTTAGTGTCCCCAATTCACCTACACTCCATGTTTTTGGATTGTGTGGGAAACCAGAGCACCCAGCAGAACGCAAAACAATTACAGGGAGAACATGCAAACTCCACACAGAAAGGCCTCCTGGCTCAAAACATTTTTGAAATATTATTACAATGTAAAATTACTGTTTTCTATTTTAATATATTTTAAAATGTAATTTATTCCTGTGTTGGCAAAGTTAAATTTTCAGCATCATTACTCCAGTCTTCAGTGTCACAGGACATGATTTTGCGGCTATTATTATCAATGTTGAACATTTCTGTGGAAAGCATGATACATTACATATATATCAAAGCTATGGCATCATGATGAATTGCGTTTTTTACTTTGCTACAAGCATGCTGGATGGCCACAATAGTAAGCAGCCCTTCAAAGAATAGGGCCAAAATAAAAATAGGACAAAAAACACTGCAAGCAGGAAAGACATCGGCCAGCTGGGCATTTACAAAGTGATGCCATCTCTAATCTAACATTAACCTTAGAAAGTCTCTCTTAGCTGACTTTTTGCGGCAATATCAGATGTCACTGTTCTATAAATACAGATCGATCGGCATTTCTGGGCAGTATGATTTTCCAATTCTATATGCAACGCAACAGTGCTGGCTCTCTGATTCTTCAACACCTAAAGCTGCATGCTGGCTTCTTCAAAGAGAATGCTTTATTCATGAATATTACATTGGAGAAATGTAGAGCACTGGTGCTTCATCCGGCGTGCAGCTCAAGCTCACACAGCATACTGATGCTTGTGAAATCCAGCACTTGTTTACTCTCAACTATTAAGGGAGAACATGCAAGTCAAACAGAATAACAAATGAGTTTGTCTGGTTAGTAAAGAGACAGATGGAAACCTTCATTGTGTGAATATAGAGTCATATCAGCCCCTGCAGATCTCAGTGATGATAGAGCTCAGGGCTCCATACTTACACTTAGTCAGAGTTATCTAGACTGTAAGGGTCTATTTTTGGATTTGTGATCTGAGCACATTCTCACAAAATGAATAAGGCAAAAAGATGATCTCATTGGCACATGCCAACATGCTCTAGTGGTCCCATTTCTGAGACATGCAAAGCAAACATTTAAATAAATGTATCATCGTCGGTTTAATTGTATTATACTTTTTGCATTTAGAACAATTTACAAAACCTGAGATGCATGACAGTACAGTAATGAAAGAAAACATGGCTACTGAAGAGCGCTACTTCACGACCATGACATCACGAAACATGTTTTCTAGTCTAATTGAAAAAAGAAAAAAGTGCAGTTATTACCTGTCTCTGTTTTCACGAGTGGTGGTTTAAAAAAGAAAAAGGAAACAAAGGTTAATAATAGTTAAAATAATGCAAAAGAAGCGAGAAATGTTTTAGGAAGCTAAAGACCCTTGTGAAAAAGAAGTACATTTTAGCATACTTATTACAGAAATAATATAATTTAAAAGAGCATATTGAATCAAACTGAATCTAATGTTTTAGGACACTTAATGTTAATTGTAATTACATGAAATTTTTATTGCATGCAATTAGACTTTAAAGTGCTTTTTTGACCCACTTAAGTAGGACTTAATGAAAATGTAATTTCATATTTACTGTTGTCTTTAAAATATGGTACATGTGTATACCGACCACGTATTTACGTAATTTTTATTTCATTAATATTATATTATCTGCAAGTACAGCTTTATACTTTTACTTTTTATACTTTTTGTACTTTGAAGTACATTACAAGTGCACATTCAATACAATTAAGTGCACTTGTTTTTCACAAGGGGAGCTACTCTACTCTTAGCTCTAATAGCTTTCAACAACACACAAATCAAAAACAAAAGCAACACAGTTCAAGCTAAACATTTCCTATTATAGGTTGGATTGCACATACTCATCATCAGTGGCTCTGTGTTTTACAGGAAATCCACAAGTCAACTCAAAATAGCTACATTGTGCTTTCAGGTGTAAATAAAAAAAGCTCTCTGTTTTCAAAGACCTGCCACTGCCTGTCACTGAATGAGGAAATATGATTGAACTGAAGGGCTGTATTGGCCCTTTTTCATTTAGTGGGCTCGTAAATTTTCTGTTAAACTGTAGCGAATGGAGTCTCTGGAGAAATCCATATTTATTCTATGTGTGATAGCATTGAAAAGGAATTTTAGAGCCATGAAATAGAATGGTACAGGTCAGTCTACCTGCCATTGTTGCAGCCCACCCCCCATACACGAATGTTGATTATGGGTTGACAATGGATGAGGCTGCGGTCCACAGGGTCCATTAGGCTGAGAGTGTCCTTCTTGAGCACCATCATCATATCCTGACCCTGAACACACACACACACACACACGTATGCTTTGAGTGGTTACCATGACCTTCTGTAAGAGCTAGGCTAACTGAGGTGATATATAATATAATTCAAAATGAATCGTAAAATAGCATGTAAACCTTATGAAAATTGCTAATGGATATAGACCAAAATATATACTGGTAATACTCAGCAGTATGTAGCAACAATGTTTTGTGCAATTACAGGGCTAGCATGCTAGTACTGCTATTACGCCTGTCTGAATTAATTCAACGGACCTCGAAGGACATTAATGGGCCCCAGCTAAGCACATCTCATCTATTCTAGGTCACGTGTATGAGTCTAGGCTGTTCTCACCTCTCCCCAGGCGCCGACTGCGTCCCGGCCCTCTGCTTTACTGTGAGAGAGCTGCTGGATGCAGTTGTTCACTGCCAGACTGCTCTTGCCAGGGGTTAGTTCTTCCTCAGGGATCTCAACCCAACCCAGTGAACGCACAGCAAAACACTGCAAGACAAATGGAGAGATTCTCCTAACAGTACTCATACTTTAGATAGACTATATATGGCGCCAAGTATGTTGACACTTGT
The DNA here is from genome assembly GCA_039654625.1 of Rhinogobio ventralis. Classification (NCBI taxonomy): domain Eukaryota; kingdom Metazoa; phylum Chordata; class Actinopteri; order Cypriniformes; family Gobionidae; genus Rhinogobio; species Rhinogobio ventralis. Next base: position 23,938,418 of record CM077208.1, on the reverse strand, counting down.
TGCTAAATCCATTGGCATTAATAGTGAGTTGGATCTCCCTAATACTTCAGAGAAACCTTTCCACCCTATGTATTAACAGCAAAAATACACACACACACACACACACACACACACATATATATATATATATATGATATTGTGAGATTTAAAGTCACATTTTGTCACACAAGTTGCAAATGTGAGATAATTAAAAAAAGTCACAATTGGATTTAAAGTTAATGTGAAATATAGTGGCAATTGAGAGATACAGTAGTGGACAAAAGTGATGTCCGGCCTAAGAAAATTCACCATCTTCACCCTTTATTCAAATATATATATACAAAAAATTGTTAAAGATTTTGTTTGCGTAGTTGTACTTAGAGTCAGTTGTTTTATTTTTGATAACTGGTAACGCAATGAAACATGCCAAATTGTGCAGACTTTTTTGGCCATGATGTCATGCAAATAAATTACGAAAACATGCAAAAACAAGATGTTAGCAGCAGATCCTTTAAGTCCTGTAAATTGCAAGGTGGGGCCTCCATGGATCGGACTTGTTTGTTTAGCACATCCCACAGATGCTCGATTGGATTGAGATCTGGGGAATTTGGAGGCCATGTCAACACCTCAAACTCGTTGTTGTGCTCCTCAAACCATTCCTGAACCATTTTGTCGTTGTGGCAGGGTGCATTATTCTGCTGAAAGAGGCAACAGCCACCAGGGAATACCGTTTCCATGAAAGAGTGTACATGGTCTGCAACAGTGCTTAGGTAGGTGGTCAAAGTAACATCCACATGGATGGCAGGACCCAAGGTTTCCCAGCAGAACATTGCCCAAAGCATCACACTGCCTCCGCCGGCTTGCCTTCTTCCCATAGTGCATCCTGGTGCCATGTGTTCCCCAGGTAAGCGACGCACACGCACCCAGCCATCCGCGTGATGTAAAAGAAAATGTGATTCATCAGACCAGGCCACCTTCTTCCATTGCTCCGTGGTCCAATTCTGATGCTCAAATGCCCACTGTTGCCGCTTTTGGCGGTGGACAGGGGTCAGCATGGGCACCCTGACTGGTCTGCGTCTATGCAGCCCCATACGCAACAAACTGTGATGCACTGTGTATTCTGACACCTTTCTATCAGAACCAGCATTAACTTCTTGAGCAATTTGAGCTACAGTAGCTCGTCTGTTTGATCGGACCACATGAACCAGCCTTCGCTCCCCACATGCATCAATAAGCCTTGGCCGTCCATGACCCACTTCACCTGTCAGTGGTCATAGTGTTATGCCTGATCGATGTATATATATATATAAAAAAAAAAAAAAAATATATATATATATAGAGAGTATACAGTATATATATTTTTGGCATAATAAAATAAAACCTGTAGCTTGTAATTTTGTCAGATAAATACCTTAACCAAGTTTAGAATATTAAAAAATATAAAATATTTTTGGCATATTTTTTATGGTTTAATCAGACTTGTAGGGTCAATAAAAACAAATATTCCCCCGGACATCACTTTTGGCCGCTACTGTATGTAGTCAAACAATTAAAAGAAATAGAGTTGCCATTACAAGAAATAGCCACAATCACAATAAATAAAGTCATATTGTGATATTTAAAGTCTAAACTGTGAAATATAAAGTACCAAATATGAGTCACACAATTACAATAAATAAAGTCACAATTACAAGAAAAGTCATATTGTGATTTGTCAAAATTGTAAGATGTGAATTTGCAAATATGAGAAACAACAGACTTCTATACTAAACTCTGCGCTGCATACATTTGGCATGCCATTCATGTTGACATTCTGGATAACATCCATTTACAGTATATTACAGTGATTACTGGTAGGATGTTTTATATATTGTATTATTGTGTTTCTTAGTAATCAAATAGACATTTAGCAGATGCTTTTATCAAATATGTCTCACAGTACACATATTACAGCAACGAGCCCCCTGAAGCATCCTGTTTTTTTTTTATAGGCACATTGATGATAGCTCATGGCTCACTCCTGTATGAAATCAAACCAGTAAGCTACCGTTTGTCAGCCTGGTGACTGATGGAAGTCAAAATGTTTTGTACAGAGCATATATCTATGACCCTGCCTAGGATCATTTTACACACACTCAATAAAGCTGTGTCTTAAAATTGCATCCCTTGTGCATTTAGAGGTCATAGCCCTGCACCCCGACCTTCTATATACACTCAATCAATGCACACACTAGTGAATCACTAAACTTGCCCTGATTGATCCTCCTTTCCAACTCTGACCTTTCATCCTCAGTGGTTACCTCAGGATGTGCTTTCTTTTAAGTGTGATATTTGTGGGGCACAGTGACTAACAGCAGAGAAAACAGTAATAAATTGTACATGTTGAACAGTATTAGGGCAGCACACAGCAGGATTCTACCTTGGAGTCTGGATCCATGTTGGCACAGAAATACTCTTCCTGCCAGGAGGGCCTGAAGCAGAGCAAGAGAGCACATCATTATGATAATGACCCATGATTAAATCCTGGGCTCATTTCACCAGACAAAAATAAATAGGAATACAAATTAAGTCTTGAGATGCTAAACATTTATTTTTCTGTTTGGAGTTCTACTGAAAGCACTTTTATTTATGCTCTAGAAAAGCCTATTCAGACTGCAGGGAAGTTTGTCCAGTAAACAAGAAACAGCTCCTATAATTATCACTCTCAGCTTTGTCCAGATGCTTGTGAACAAGTCAGAGCATTTTGAGCATACTTCCTCCCTATAATAAACAATGGTGCTGGAGAGGAAAATTATATAGTATAGAGCTATAAAATAGAAAGTCCTTTGTTGGGGTCTTTGTCTCGGTTGAAACAAAATAAAATAAATAAATAAAACAGATTAATAATTAATTAAGCAAAAATTCCATCCAAAGGAATATTACATACAAAAAAACAAAAAAAATTGCAATCATTGGTGTCTGAACTTAACACGCCAGAGCGTGATTTTGCACTCTGTTGTGTTATGCCACCTCAAGGTTCTGACAATATATGTGGAGGTAATTACATTCACTGTAGCTGTCAACAATTCCCAAACAACTTAGCAGCAGCCAAACTCAGCTCTCTGAACAAAGTCATTGGAAAAGTCAGTCAATGACAAACATGGCCCTTAAAGGGATAGCTCACCCAAAAATAAGTTCTGAAGAGATTCAATCGCTTTATATGATAAACAGATTTAATTTAGGCTTTTATTCACATATAAACATAGATCAGCGAACATAAACAGAAGCTCAACTGAACCTGCATGATGCGCAAGAATGAACCTCACTGGTTCTTGCAGAAGCTCAAACGTGCTGTGTAACACGAGAATGAACCTCATTGGTTCTTAAAGAAGCTCAAACGTGCTGCAAAACACACGAGAATGAACCTCATTGGTTCTTGCAGAAGCTCAAACGTTCTGCATAACACACGAGAATGAACCTCATTGGTTCTTGCGGAAGCTCAAACGTTCTGCATAACACACGAGAATGAACCTCATTGGTTCTTGCAGAAGCTCAAACGTGCTGCGTAACACGAGAATGAACCTCATTGGCTCTTGTGGAAGATCAAACGTGCTGCGTAACACAAGAATGAACCTCATTGGTTCTTGCAGAAGCTCAAACGTGCTGCGTAACACGAGAATGAACCTCATTGGTTCTTGTGGAAGATCAAACGTGCTGCGTAACACAAGAATTAACCTCATTGGTTCTTGCAGAAGCTCAAACGTGCTGCGTAACACACGAGAATGAACCTCATTGGTTCTTGCGGAAGCTCAAACGTGCTGCGTAACACACGAGAATGAACCTCATTGGTTCTTGCGGAAGCTCAAACGTGCTGCGTAACACACGAGAATGAACCTCATTGGTTCTTGCAGAAGCTCAAACGTGCTGCGTAACACAAGAATGTACCTCATTGGTTCTTGTGGAAGCTCAAACGTGCTGCGTAACACAAGAATGAACCTCATTGGTTCTTGTGGAAGATCAAACGTGCTGCATAACACAAGAGAATGAACCTCATTGGTTCTTGCGGAAGCTCAAGCGTGATGCGTAACACAAGAGAATGAACCTCATTGGTTCTTGCAGAAGCTCAAACGTGCTGCGTAACACGAGAATGAACCTCATTGGTTCTTGTGGAAGATCAAACGTGCTGCGTAACACAAGAATGAACCTCATTGGTTCTTGCAGAAGCTCAAACGTGCTGCGTAACACACGAGAATGAACCTCATTGGCTCTTGCAGAAGCTCAAACGTGCTGCGTAACACAAGAATGAACCTCATTGGTTCTTGTGGAAGCTCAAACGTGCTGCGTAACACAAGAATGAACCTCATTGGTTCTTGTGGAAGCTCAAGCGTGATGCGTAACACAAGAGAATGAACCTCATTGGTTCTTGCGGAAGATCAAACGTGCTGCATAACACAAAAGAGAATGAACCTCATTGGTTCTTGTGGAAGATCAAACGTGCTGCATAACACAAGAGAATGAACCTCATTGGTTCTTGCGGAAGCTCAAGCGTGATGCGTAACACAAGAGAATGAACCTCATTGGTTCTTGCGGAAGATCAAACGTGCTGCGTAACACAAGAATGAACCTCATTGGTTCTTGCGGAAGCTCAAACGTGCTGCGTAACACACGAGAATGAACCTCATTGGTTCTTGTGGAAGCTCAAACGTGCTGCGTAACACACGAGAATGAACCTCATTGGTTCTTGCGGAAGCTCAAACGTGCTGCGTAACACACGAGAATGAACCTCATTGGTTCTTGCAGAAGCTCAAACGTGCTGCGTAACACAAGAATGAATCTCATTGGTTCTTGCTGAAGCTCAAACGTGCTGCGTAACACACGAGAATAAACCTCATTGGTTCTTGCAGAAGCTCAAACGTGCTGCGTAACACAAGAATGAACCTCATTGGTTCTTGCTGAAGCTCAAACGTGCTGGGTAACACGAGAATGAACCTCATTGGTTCTTGCGGAAGCTCAAACGTGCTGCATAACACGAGAATGAACCTCATTGGTTCTTGCGGAAGCTCAAACGTGCTGCGTAACACGAGAATGAACCTCATTGGTTCTTGCGGAAGCTCAAACGTGCTGCGTAACACGAGAATGAACCTCATTGGTTCTTGCGGAAGCTCAAGCGTGATGCGTAACACGAGAATGAACCTCATTGGTTCTTACGGAAGCTCAAGCGTGCTGCGTAACACATCGCGTGTCAAGCTTGAGCTTCCGTTTACAACTGATGTGTGAGTTGATGAATGTTATATTTGAATAAAAGCCAGTGGAGAAGACATCTGTTCACAGGACTCCATATGGGTAATACCACCTTCAGGTATATGAAAGTGTTTGTTCAATACAGGCTTCATTAGTGGGGTAAACAAAAAAGGGAAACAGAGCACCAGAAGGAGAATTTGGCTTAACTTGTGTGTGTGTTTGGCTGCTAAGCTGTGCCAGAGTTTAATTTGCATCAAGAATACAAATTAACACAGTCCATGGGTAATGTGTTACTACATCCAACACATTAAAACAGTCACAATAAATTAGTTGAAGACAAAATATTTTGTGGCTGCGGACACATTTTAAATGATTCAAAAAGCCGTAGTGGAGCTTTGTGTCCCTAATACATGTCCCTAATAACTTTTATCAAATGTATGCACATAAATGGAAATTGTTTATAACACAGCGCTCTGGAATACTTGATTCACAAACATGACAATGGTGTGGTTAAAACTGACCAGAGGAAAACGATATAGCTTAGACGTTTTTCTTTCATACTTCCTTTTTTTCTCTAATTTAAGTATCAACTTTGGCTCAGATGTTTCTTCTAATTCCTTAGGAAACAAAAATGGACACAAATGAGACAATTAACATATAATAACATTATTTACTGGGGTCTATTTTCACAAGAAAATTCAGAAAGCAGGAGATTTAATTAAAAACTGCTCTTGATTTACTCTTAGTGCTGTCTAAGAAGCAACTAATATTTACAAGTTCTCATTAGTGATTTTCTTTTAATACAGGCTACCAAAAAAAGCAGTAAACAGTGAATTTTTTTTTATAAAATAGTCAAGTTGCTGTGTAATAAGTGGAATATTGTACAGTCAGCTAGTCATTATCCTGGAACATCATTCCAGTCAAACAAGCACTTGTATCGAACCTGAAATATTCTTAACCCTAAAATTATAGGGAAATAGCAGATAACAAGTCTATTATCCTAATCCTAATGAAATAATGTTATTTTAACAAGGATGCTTCAAGAACATCCAAGAGCATCTCCAACTTGGTTAAATCATATTGAGTTTCACACACTTTGGTTCTTATGTTTTAATGTCTAGTTTCTGTAGCCTGTCCTCAGCTGTACGGCCATCAGCGCAAGTGTGATCCCCTCACCTTTCGCTCAGAGAGGGTAGCAGGTTTTCAGTCAGTCTGCCTCTTGATTCCCGCCTGCCATCTACTGCGGTCTGAAGAAATCAAGAGTGGAGATGTGATGACTGACATAAACATACAGAGCACACACACACACATAGATCAGAGTATCTCACCTTGATCTGGCTGGCAGTGATGCCGTTAATGGTGTTTTGTTCCTCCTCTGCGCTGTAGGAGGGATGCTGCCACTGTGTGGTGCCCGTGGGCACGTGCCAGTAATATGTGCCAGTGCTGTCACGTATAGTGCGCCATCCTGGAGGCAGATCCGAGTCCAGCTCCAGACTCTGATCATTCCAGATGTTATCTGCAAAGAGAATGGATTACTGGATTAATCCGTATCTGAAATAAAATGTTATAAACATTTCACATGCTAACTTGAGGGCAGCATGCAAAGATTCTTGTAAATGGGCCATTTTACGATTCCCACCTAGTAACACGGAGCCAGCAGCCCTCACACACACACACACACACTGAGATTCACTGAGGCAAACACACCCTGAGGTGAGGTCACTGGGCTCAGATCTACTCATGAGAGACAGACCAGGCCCTAATCTGGCCACATGACACAGCCTAAAATGAGGTCAAAACTAAAAGCAGCTCTGTCTTATTAAAAAAAGGGCTGGACTAATGTTCATTTCTATCATCTCTTACTCTATCGCCCTGTCTCTCTCACACAAACATTTCATACATACTGTAACTTCTGTATCTGTTATTGGATTTTTATTATGACATACTTTTTTATTGATTTTAATTTGATTAAAATGGTTTTTATTGATTATTTTTGTTAATCTACAGGTAATTTATTATTAGGTTTACATGGAAACTCTGCATGCAGAACTCAGCAAAAAACACATTCTGTCATTTAAAAAGGTGGGCACATTGCTTGCCATCTTTTATTTTGTTAAATAGTATTAAATAAAATAGTGTTAAATAGTATTAAATAATTTTATTATGTCTTCAGCTAACAATAAGTGTCTAGTATCCATTTACCATGTTTTACCATGTTTAAATTTATTTCACAAAATACCACTGATTAAACACTTCTAACCAGAAATGTCTTATTTTTAACAATAACCCCAGTTTTTCTACATTATAAGAGAGAGAGCAAGTGTAGGCTAATTAATGCTGATCTCCGGATGTCACGTGTATTTCTTGTTTTGGTTTAGTTCTAGTTCCTGTACCTGTTTTCCTTTGTTCCCATTTTCCCACCACTAATTTGTTTCTATGGTTACTACTTTAGTTACACACCTATTTCGTGTTCTGTTGATTATGTCCGTATTTAAGCCCTCAGTTTATTTAGTTCTTTGTTCAGTGGCGTTTATGTTATCTCCTGTGTTTTTTTTTTGGATTTTTGTTAAATTTACCATCATTGCGCGATCTCTACAGCCACAGTATGTGACACCGGAAAAGGAGGAGAAAGTAGTGCTGTTTTTCTACTGTTTATAGTAATATTAGTGCTGTCAAAAAAATTTCAGTTTAACACATTAAAAATATTTAACGCTATTAACCCAGCATCCGTTTTTTGTCATCCTTTGGCTAGCGTTACATTATATGATCACACTCGTATTCATGCAAATGCTTTTAAACCATTCAAGCGCAACAAGACACAAGAGAACGCACTGTCTTTTCGATGTCCTGGCGCACACACGACGCACAGAGAGATGCGTGCAGAATCGAGTTCTCTTTTGCTCTTCAATGAACAATAACATACAGAATTATGCCAAAATGCCTGTTTTGTTGAGTATTCTCATAAGAGCTGTCTTAAATGAGTTAAATAACATTTTAAATATGAGATGTGTGTGGCAGTGCATCAGATCTGCGTCAGTCATGTTCGGCAGCAGCAGATCTTAAAGTGACAGCAGCCTAAAAACCAGTTGCTGTGATGTCTGTCAATAATGTTAATCAAAGAACAAAGGTAACAGAGAAAATTGTTGCTTTAATAAAGATTCATCTATATTTAATGTATAATTTATGCAGTTAAGAATGTAAAGTTTTTGATAACTTTATTCAATTTCTGTATATTTGTTAGACAGGTAGAAAGGCAACAGGTAAATATGACATTTATTATGATGGGTTTATGTGAAGATTGTTTTAAGTTAAACAACTTAAAATAAAAGTTATTTTTTAAAGCCTAATTATATTTTGATAGCTTTCCATTATACTGTAATGTTGAATGTCTATCATTAATATAATTTTTTTTTTTACTTTTTTTTTTATCTATTTCATAGAGACATCAGTAGCAGTTTTAGTATCAGTGATACTGGCCTTCATTATTCAATATTAAAAACTCCAATTAATCGCGATTAATTTTTTTTTTTTTTTTAACGATTGACAGCACTAATTAATAGTATTCTATGCACAATATTTTATTTATGCTCTATTTTAAATATCAAATATTCTCTTTAAAAATATTCACTTAGTAGCTGTGGTTACCAGATATGCACTGTAAAAATAGGGTGAGAATGTTTTTATATTGTACTGTATAATTTACAACCATATAGCTCATTAACTGATATAATGTTAATATGTAAACTACTAAACCTGCTTTGATAACCAATATAATATCACAAGTAATACTAAACTCATTTAATTTTTGGTAAAATAAAAAGCCACATGAGTTCATCCCCTCAGTCCATAAACTGTGGCCAAAACTCATTTAGATGGTGCACAGTGTCACACAAAGTCAAACCACCATCAAGTAACTAAAATAATGAAATAAATATTAACTAAAGAACATAAAATGTAACACTAAACAATCTAATTTACATAACTAACATGAGTTAGTGATGAGTTAGTGCCTCAGACAAAGGCATAGGGCTACTGGCAGAACAGCAAGCAGGAAAGAGCAGCTCTGTCTATTGAATTATATTTGCCTGAATTTATCTCTAGCCTGAGAGAATCATTTAGCACACTGCATCTGGAGAGTCCTGTCTACTCTCACAAATAACACATGCAAGAGGCTGGAGGGGATGTTTGGGGAGAAAACAACATGTAAACGTGTGTGTGTGTGTGTGTGTGGTCCTAGAACTGGGTCAGTATAGTGACACGAGATTGCCTGTGCATGGGTGTAAGAGTTGCCTCTGACACAAAGTCTCAGTGATTCACAAATGACATTTGCACATACATTTAAATTGTAAATCTGTTGAGGAAGCCATTGTGATTTATACACACTGGTGAGAATAGATTTACACACACACATCAGTTTGTTTGGTTTTTAAAATGATTTCTTGTGAGCTGTGCTCGAGAATCGATATTGGACCTTTTTCTGCCCACACCTTAACACGTTTTCAATTATTATGCTGAACAGCTGATCTGTGAGCTCCCAGCATGCATTGCAACATGAATAAATTATGCGGATAGCGCTGCAGGCTTATTGTTTTGTTGTTTGCTGACTTCATTAATGCAGCTGTTGTTGTTTTTATCATTACAGTTAGTGTAATGATTTGTTTGTATTTGTGTAGTTATATTAAGAGTTTATCTTTTTACAATGTACAGTTATGGTTTTGTCGTACATACAGTATATGTAAAAAGGGTCACATTTTAGAACCTTTGAAGTTCAAACATTGATACTGTACACACACTACTGTCTTCCTAAACTTGTGTAATGTGTATACATGCCTGCCTTTTTTATTCATAATAAACCAAAAATTACTGACTGCAAACAATTGAATGGTAGTTGATTTTTTCTGAGAGTGTGCAATATGTAGTGAGGAATAAACAGGACTGCTAAGTAGGGAGGAGAGGAGCTTTGCTTTTGACAGATTTGAGAGCTTGAAGAGTCCTGTTAAAGCCACAATAATCTTGCAACACAAAGGACTTGTGGGTTTAACCTCTAAACCAACACCTCAAATCTGCTTCAGTCCAATTAAACTTGTCGCAGTCTTGAGGCTTACTATATGGCCATTTTTAAACTTAAGCTGATTTGTCTAATGGCTTGGACTGTTCAGGGTTCGTACAGATTTTTACGAGTGAAATTGAAGCACTTTTCCAGCTCTTTTTAAGCAGTGGCTATATATATATATATATATATATATATATATATATATATATATATACACCGATCAGGCATAACATTATGACCATATATTGTGTTGGTCCCCCTTTTGCTGCCAAAACAGCCCTGATCCGTCAAGGCATGGACTCTACTAGACCCCTGAAGGTGTGCTGTGGTATCTGGCACCAAGATGTTAGCAGCAGATTCCTTTAAGTCCTTTAAGGTGCGAGGTGGGGCCTCCATGGATCGGATATGTTTGTTCAGCACGTCCCACAGATGCTCAATTGGATTGAGATCTGGGGAATTTGGAGGCCAAGTCAACACTTCAAACTCGTTGTTGTGCTCCTCAAACCATTCCTGAACCATTTTTGCTTTGTGGCAGAGCGCATTATCCTGCTGAAAGAGGCAACAGCCAACGGGGAATACTGTTTCCATGAAAGGGTGTACATGGTCTGCAACAGTGCTTAGGTAGGTGATACGTGTCAAAGTAACATCCACATGGATGGCAGGACGGCAGCTTTCGGCAGTGGACAGGGATCAGCATGGGCACCCTGACTGGTCTGCGGCTATGCAGCCCCATACGCAACAAACTGCGATGCACTGTGTATTCTGACACCTTTCTATCAGAACCAGCATTAACTTCTTGAGCAATTTGAGCTACAGTAGCTTGTCTGTTTGACCGGACCACACGGGCCAGCCTTCGCTTCCCACGTGCATCAATGAGCCTTGGCCGCCCATGACCGTCGCTGGTTCACCACTATGCCTTCCTTGGACCACTAATGATAGATACTGACCACTGCAGACCGAGAACACCCCAAGAGCTGCAGTTTTGGTGATGCTCTGACCCAGTCGTCTAGCCATCACAATTTGGCTCTTGTCAAACTCGCTCAAATCCTTACGCTTGCCCATTTTTCCTGTTTTTAACACATCAACTTTGAGGACAAAATGTTCACTTCCTGCCTAATATATCCCACCCAACAGGTGCTGTGATGAAGAGATAATCAGTGTTCTTCACTTCACCTGTCACCTGTGTGAGTGTCTTTGTGAATGTTTGTGTGTCTCTGGCCCTCCCCAGAGATCATCAGTCATCTCCAGATTGTACTCTGCTCTTTTTCACAAGCTGCCCCTCGCCTCCACTCTTGACAGGCCATAATAATCGCACTGTGTTGCCATGACATTTTTAGTGTTTTGGGCTGGCTAGCTGCGCTGTCAGCTGGCTGAACTAAAACACAGGCATAAAAAGGAACGGCTGAAGGAAGAAGAAAGGCTATTCTTAGTCTAATTCTGGTCCCCATTCAGAATGCAGCTGAAATGATGTCTGCTGACTGTCTGTGTTTGGAGCTGAAGGCAGTTTTAATAAAAGTGCAGTGAGTGGATGCATGCTGAAACACAGATGCCTCATTGGTTATCACTTGTTTCAGGTTCAGGGGCCAGTAGATGAATATTGATGGATATTACAAGAAAATAGGTTGCTAATATACAACACATCTGTTATTCTGATGCCAATTTACACACATTATATTACATGATACATCATGTAATATACTGCAGACAGACAAATCTCAAATGCAAGTCTGTGGTTTTAAGACAAAGTGTGGGTTTACTTACTCTTAAGTAAAATACTCTTAAGGGTATTGGGGAGCAGCTACAGTGAAATACGGCCTCACTTCCTGTAATTGTGGTATCACATCTTTTGACACGTAGGTGGTGCAGCAGTTCCCATCACGCACCCACTAACAACCTCAAGGCTATGTCATGAGGATGAAGCGATAACAACAGATTGAATGCTGAAATCAACATGGGGGGTGGAGGGGTTGAGAAGAGGATGTTTGTGAATTATTGATGATCTCCTGAGAAAACCTGCACTGCCTGATCAGTCCCTATAGAAACTGCTATAGAAGGATTATATTATAGGACTGCATCTCAGAGTTTAATGTGTGAGTATATTTCCTGAAAAGTTGTGCTTGATTGCGCACAATGCTAGTTTTGGATGGTTGCCAGGCCATTGCTGTACAGTCTGAATGGTTTCAAGCACATTGCTGTCATGTTATGTATTTGGGTGTTCTGGGTGATTGCTAGGGTGTTGCAAAGTGGCTGCTTACAAATATGGTCAAATATGCACAAAGTCTTAAAAAAAAAGTAATAGCACCTCTCCTCAACAAGACATATGAGTTGGCATTGAACCTGTTTTAGCAATATTAACACTGACACTTGCTATTTTGTCACACAAATTATTGAAATTATTCTGGAAAACTACATGAATAGTAAACAGGACACATTACTCAACAACCAGTCACATTTGAGAGTAACCATAAGCAACTAAGGAGTCTAAAAAAAAACATATGTCTGAACTGAGCATTTTACCAGAGAGCTCTCATGTGGCCAATCAGAACTGATCACTCCTGACTCCCATGAGCCACTGAAACAACTGTAATAAAAGGCACCATTACTGCACTGATTGCAATCAATAGATTTTTCGCCTTCCAATTCAACCACTTTTTAAAGTAAAGGTGAAGTATGAGGTAAAGAACACCGAGATGGATGTATGATAAAGAGAGAGGGAAAGAACAGAAAAGTGTTTAACCTTAACCTTTGGTTTGTGTTGCTGTCACCCTGGGTTTTAACCATTCTCCACAGGCTTAAGATGCAACACATTTTTTGGGGGCAAAAATGGTCCATTGTGCAATGTCAATTATATAGCAATATATGAAGCACAGAAGTCACTTTTAAACCAAGCAGCTTTCTATTGGTCTTCATGGCGAATCCATGTGACCAACTTTAACCCTTTTGCAAAATCTGCGTGGGGCAATGTTTCGCCCTAACATAAATTCCCCCCATGGACATCCCTGTGCCCCCCTCCGGACCGAGGGAGACGGACTTGATAATAGCGTGTAATTTTCTCACTCAAACCAATGCCGCCTGCTGCTTCTGCTACTGATTGCTTTTAGAGGGAAAAGCTGCCCAACACTGCTGGTCTAGATCTGTTTTCTTCGTAATAATAGCATATTATTAGCAAAAAAAGAGTTGGCAAAAGATCCAGTGCGTATCTGTGTTTGCGCTTGTCAAATTATTCAATTTCCAACGTGTTTTTGCTTCGGTGAGTAATGTAGCCAATCACAGACATGTTTGTTGATTTCTTGAACGCAATGGCCAATCACAGGTGTCCACTCACCGCTCAAGCTTTTGTCCAGTGCTGAGTTCTGCACGTGCGCTAATCCTCTCTAACAAAGAAAACTAATTGTGTAGTCAGCTTCACTGATTAATATAACAGAAATTTGTGAGATCACGTTCAATGAATGAGTGACAGCTGATTATATGCTCTTTGGGCGCTGTCTAAGCGATATAAAAAAAAAATAGTAACATAATATATTCAGAATTTGAATAAAACTTTTGTTTTCCATTCTTGACAAGCGGCCACATACACGCTTCAATACATAGGCCCATCCGCATATAAATGCGAGATTCACTCTCGAAATTGTGATGACTGACAGTGATAAATATTTATGTATTTATGTATCGAAATCAGGCTCATATAAATGTCAGGAAAACAATTCCTGGCTGCATGTCAATATCCATGGATTACTGGATCTTTGGTAAGTTGTAAGGAACACTATATCGAGTATAAACTGATAACCGTTTTTTTTACTCACATTTTCCCCTATTAACTCCAGTCATGCAGCAGCTCGTCTGCCACTCAGTCCCGGCTGAGGGGGCGTGTTCCGGCGGGAAAATGCCGTTGATGCATACCCTCTATATATAGCCCTCAGTTTGTTTGTTTTCTGCCATGTTGTTAGCTCCTGTGATTTCTGCTATTTGGAGTATATTCTTTGTTTTTTTGGTTAGTAATAAAAGTGCTGCAATTAGATTGTGTGCGATGTACACATTAGTGAAATTTTGCGGACAAAAAAGGCCCATTATCTAATTTTAATAGCAATGTGAAGCACAGCTCACACAAAAGTCACTTTCAAACCAAGCAGCTTTCTGTTGATCAATGCGGTGAATACATGTGGACAACTTATACCCATTACAAAATCTTTTCCCCGCATGCGAAGTTCCCGACTACATGGATTCCTACTGAAATGACTAAATTTTGTTCACGAAAATTTAAATTGTACCTTTAGCCGGCTTTTGTGGTGCCAAACATATTCAGTGTGAATAAGCACAGTGCTAAAACTGTATTCGCATTAGCACTGTATTAGCAGTTGCATTGCTTCACAAAAACAGCTGTTCAATAACAAGTTTTAATAAAAACCCAAGGGGCACTATTGGAAGAAAAAGGGGGATGTTGTGAAAAGCAAGAAAAGGACAAAGATCTAATATGTCCAGGTTTGAAATATGTCAGGACAAAAGAGAGAAAGAGGTAATTTTATTTAATAATACCAATGGCATTATGTCAGTGGTCAGATAATCCCAATTCAGTTATGTCCGTGTGAGGTCAGACCGGGAAGATTAAGACTAGATTAAGACTAGAGGTGGATCTAAAAATCCATCTGGGACTTAATCCTTGGGCCTTCAATAGATCAAGAAGCAAGACAGCATTTTACTTTAGACGCACTTATGAAGACATCCTCACATGGCGGCAGGCAGCATTTCAGTAACTGAAAGTACAACAAAATTGATTAAGCAAAGAAAATTTGCCTCAAATGCAATCGATTCCCGTACATCTACAGGAGCTCCTGCCATCAGCGTTCACTCAGCACCATTCAGCATTAGTGTCCATGCCTTTGCTTTTGGAGAAGCTATTCCATCATTCACTGTCTCTCATACAGAGACAACAGACAAACACATTCTGTCTCACACACACCTCCTCTCGTGTGTGTTTAACAGAAGTTATTTTAAGAGTGATGACGTGGGTAGGACACGGCGAGGACAGTTTCTGCCTTTGTACAGATCCTACTTGACGCATAACGTGTCCTTTTTATTACAAACATCAAGGTTTTAGGTTAAAATTTATATGAATGTATAAGACAAAGACTTTTTTCCGTCAGCAGTTCATTTTAAATGGTCCTGTAGTGTGACATTATTATTATTTTGTTGTTTTGATTTGACAAATATTCCATGTAGTCTCTGAATAAATAATTTTTATATTGACGTCAATATTTTTATCAATATAATTAACCAATTAAAAAATATTTTAAAGTGTTTTAGATGGAGTTTTTAGCATTTTACACCACAGGATGTCAACTTTCTTAAAAGTTTTCATCTTAATCCACTATTCTGTGAACAGAATATGAATACTAAATCATGTAACATGATGGTTTACTGGTGTGGTGGAAAAATTGAATCATAGAGGAAGATTAATTAAGACATATATTTGAGATCATACAGGAGCTAACGTGTTTCTGCCATGCGGGACACCTTATTTGAGGGCTCTCCTGTACCAAAGATGTCGGGCAGAACTAATTCTAAATCTGTGTGCTGTGTTTCTTACTTTTACCATGTGTGGAAAACTACTGAGAAGGATTGTTTACACTTTGGGGGGTATAAGAGATTGCAGCTTCTGTTATGTCTTCAGTTAGCACTCTACAGAAATTCAGGATGGCTGTATGACTGTGACTCTTTTCTTGCAAGAAAATAAATCTTTATAAAGACAATTGGCTAAGGTTTGTCTCTTATTCAGTGATGCAACTGAGAGTTAATTTTTTGCCATGACACTGGTCAACAACCATCTAAGATCCCGTCGATATTATTTTCTGAAAGCAAAATTCAACATATCAGCCCACTATCACTTCATCATCTGGGAAGTTTCATTCGAACACTTTTGGAAGCAACCTTTAGCATCACAGCTCACTAGGTACGTTGTTTTGATCACAATAGTTAAATGTATCACCTTTGACACTATCTCAGGTGAAGAATTTTCAGTTGGAGCTCTTTGTATAAATCATTATAAATTGATTGCACTCCAAAGTGTAACAATATCAAGCTTCTACCACCTAAACGTACGGGGAGGAGTTTACTGGTTTATCATGTTGTGTGGGAAAATTATGCTGCTGTGTTTCCATAATCTAATCCTCCAACAGATGCATAATCCCAACAAAACCACACAGGTGACGTTGTCCATGAACGCTTGTACACCTGGCCCTCAACAATATCAACAGGCAAACCTCTCGATTTCAACTTTTTTATATTGTATTGGTCTCGAGTGTGAAAATAAATCGAAGCAAAACTCCTTGTCATTAATTCATGGAGTCCGTCTGACTAAACGTCTCAAAAACAGGGTCTCTAACCAGTCGGGTGGGTCTAGTATGACACAGCACCTGTAGTTAAAGTCCATGAGTGAGCAGCGGAGCGTGTGAACAACAGACAATGTCTGCAGATGAAGGGAAACTCTTCCGCTTACTTCGACACCTAAGTAGTAGAGTGCATTAAGCAGAGAGAGGTGAAAAAGAACAAAGAGGAGGGGAAAGTGCAGATGCATCCGTGTACCTACCGTCATAGTTGACGATGATGATGGCGAGCATGTAATCCTTGCCCAGCATGGTGTCTTCCCGAAAGTCCCCTGAGGTTAGTTCAGATACATTCCAGTTCAAAGCGTCCCAACACCACCAACAAACTCTGCAGCACTCACTCACACACAGGGTGACCACTGCATTCGCTCACATGCCAAAAGGAATAAAACCCGCACTCCTCTTTTCCTCTCTCCGTCTATCCCTTCTTTTATTTTCTCCTCAGGTAATTTCACTGCTGTCTAATCAACCTCATCTTTGTCTCGTTGCCTAATGCTTGTGAGATCTCTCTGTTCTGTTCTCTTCCCTATTCTGTTCACTGTCGTTCCATCAAGCTGAGAGTGATGCTTTTTGTGAGATCGCTTCTCTCTCTCTCTCTCTCTCTCTCTCTCTCACTTTCTCTTTTTCTGTCAGTGTGTGTGTGTGTCTCTGTGGATTCTGTAATTCAGTAATGCCTGCAGCTAGTCCCCCTCCTTCACCCCCCACCCCTTTCTCGCTGGCTCTATTTGCCCCCCTGAGCTCATGGTGGTGCCTTAAGGATGGCTGAACATAGCAGATACAACAATGCAGGTGTAAATGTTTTAAACAGAGAAGATACATACAGCAATATAGGCTATATACAGCAAAAAATGGTTGTAATATTTTTTTTTCCATTAATCAAACAGGGCACAAACAGTGACATAAGAATTAGTGTCTCCAATCTGTTCCACTCAATGAGGCAGAAAATCACCATCTGTAATGTGAAGATTCTCTCAATTTTTGACACAACTTTCAGTACATTTAAAAGCACTTTATTGTATTGTTAGAGTTTATGTTATTATGTTATGCGAGGACTTATATATAATTTGTAATGGAACAGCTTCATTCGACTTCATAAAACGTTTCTGGGAAACATCTTAGCAAGCTAATGTTACTAAATACCGAGGCGTGTGTTATAAACACAATAAATATATGACTCATACCGTCGCATATGAAATATTCTTTGGGAAATATTTGTGGTGAGTAAAGAGCTGTGGGAGTGTAAAGGTTTGTGGTTTGCGTTTTGTTGGTCCACCTTAATTCCTTCCTTCATGAATTCTAGCGAAGTCCGTCATCGTCCAGCCTCCGTTTGCATCATCCCTCTGGTTTCCGTGGCAACGACTTCTCTGTCGCGAGCGTCTGTCTGCTTCTGCAGTCATATATGGAGATGGGCTCGCGCGTTTGTAATCAGTGATAGGCTGCTGTAACGATACCATAATGCCATCATTATATTTTATTGATATTGTAGGCCTATGTCTAAGCCACAGTAGTTATGTACGTTGTACGTTATGAAATAGGTTACATTGTTGTTGAAATATGAAAAAAATTTAATACATTATGAAAATAAAGCATAAACGGTTCAAGTTTCAGTTATGTTGTGAATATGAAGTGCGTTTAAATGCACTTGTAGGCTAGTGTACTTCATATCTTAAAGGGATAGTTCACCCAAAATTAATATTTCGTCGTCATTTACTCACCCTCATGTTGTTCCAAACCTGTATGCGTTTCTTTTCTTTTCTTTTTTTCTTTTTTTTGCTGAAAACAAAAGAAGATAATTTGAAGAATGTTGGTAATAAAACAGTTGACTTCCATAGTATTTGTTTTCCTACTGTGGAAGTCAATGGCTACGGTCAGCTGTTTGATTATACATTCTTTAAAATGTCTACTTTTGTGTTCAACAGAAGAAAGAAACTTGAGGGTGAGTAAATGACATTTTCATTTTTGGGGTGAACTATACCTTTAAATGCATACATAAAAAAAACAACAAAAAAAAAAACGGTAGGCCTACTTGCAGAAACAGTAAATAAAAGCACTTACTTTCATGATTGTTTCTTAACACCCTTCAGCACACTGTTAAAAAGTACAGTTTGTAATAATGTAAGAGTTTTACTTTAAAGTATTAAATTATTATGTTTTAAAAGGCCTAATCTTTTGTCATGCTTTAAAGTACACTTATTTTGATGGACATACTAAATCATGTGGAGCCCTACAAATGTGTAATTACAAAAATATATGACATCGTTTCAGCAGAAATGACAAGCATTTATTGTAAAATAAAATATAATGAATTAATTCATGAATTAATAGATCTATAATACATTTTACTTGATTGTAAATGAGATACTATTAAGTGTCTGGAAACATTACATTCAGTAGGCCTATGTTATTTTAAAATATATTATTTGTGTAATAAATAAGCTTGTGTTTTTAAAAGTATGTTAAAGTGTATAGGTCTACTTAAATTTCACAATGTCAAAAGCCAGACATTAATGACTTTTAAAAAAGGCCAACATTTTTAAAGAATATTTTTACCATCTGTCCTTGACCTTTAAAAAAAAAAGTACCCTTTTATCTTAAAGTTAAAAAAAATGTGTCTTAAAATAAACCATGAGATTTTTTGATTTTTTGATTATCTGATTATATTATATTATATTATATTATAATGAGTTTTATGAATGAGACAGACCGTTATCAGTTAGACTAAGCAAGACAGAAATCAAGAGCATCGTTAAGAAAAGGTTGACGGAAATGTGGCAAAAACAATGGGAAGAAGCGAGGAAAGGACAAAAGAGATGAGATGTGCAGGAAGAAACAGGATAGATTAGATAATAATATCAAGGTCAAAATTTGGATACACAAAACTAAACAGGACACTTTATAAAATGGGGAAACATAATACAGAAATGAGTGAATATGGGCAAGAAGAAACGCTCCACTGTCAGAAATAAGGATTCTGATACAACATTTTGCAAAAGTAAAAAGGCCATTTAAACTAGTAGATATTCTACAAAACCAGTGTTATTATTTTCCCTTTCAATATCTTAATTTGTGGGAGAGGGTATAAAAAGGGAACGGTAAAATGACGTTCTGATCCACACACTATACCAGTCGGTGGCGGTAACGCACCATTTCGTTGTTTGTCAACCGAGATTAAAACCGCAAAGGAAGAAGAAGAATGAGACAGACAAATGTAATCAAACTTCGAGCGCTATCTATATCAGTTTTCAGGATGCTCAATCGATCGCAGAATCGCTGATCCCACGCAAGCGGTCATGGCGGACAAGGTTGGTGTGCTATCGAACTTACTTCTAATTTCACTTTAAGTTCTGTATATTTGATACTGTTCTCTGTTCTCTGATACTGTTTAGCTACTTTGTCATGACATTTGGTGGTGAAGAAAACTAACTTAAATCTGCAGTTCCGTAAAGTGTTTATGTTTGTCATTCTGTAAAGTTCAGCAGACATCACTATGTTACATGTTTTCACTGTTTTTTATTATATAACCTGTAACTTGTCCGTGTCCCTAAATGTCTTTTAATAATTTTTAATGAAACGTGTATAGTTGGCGCCGAATTACAATCCATTTCTGCTGGCTCACCCGCGATGACTCATTCTGCTGACAGTCACATCAACCACAGCTATGATGGGGTTTGTTGTAAATTTCTCAGTTTTTATGTTTCTTAAACAGGATCCATTCCGGCAGCTAAAAGATCTGTCCCTGCTTAAAGACCAGCTTGAAGACCTTCAGCGTAGGATGGAGGATGAAGTTGGGGTTGGAATTCCACAGGCAAGACTTTATATTTTGGACCCTTTTCACAGAATGTGATGATGCATTGATGCAACAATGAACATCATAAATCTAGCATGGTTATATTTGATTAAAATAATAATAATACATATATTCACAATTCTCTACATATATTACCCTGGCATAATTTGCAACAAAACAAAAAATAGTGAAAACTGCTGTGAAGGTGTTTCTAACAGTGTCTGCCCACAGCATCCTTGGTTCCAGGAGTATTTTTCCCATTCATTTTTCTTTCCTAAACAAGATTTTGTTATAACCGATGAACCAAAACAACCAGCTGTGAGTTAAATCACAACGTTACATTACAATACTAACATTTTTTTTTGAAAATCGAACAAAAAGACAAAGGTACAAGTCTATGCAATTACTGGCTTTAATGAGGAAAAGAACCAAAAAAAAAAATTTAAGGGGTGTGTGTGTGTGTGTGTGTGTGTGTGTGTATATATATATATATATATATATATATATATATATATATACACACACACACACACACACACACACACACACACACACACACACACACACACACTGTATGGACAAAAGTATTGGGACACACCTCTTAATTCTTGAATTCAGGTTTTTAAGTCAGACCCATTGCCTCAGCTGTATAAAATCAAGAACTTACTAAGCACAAATCTGCATTTACAAACATTTGTGGAAAAAGCAATAAAATGAGTCATTCGGAAGAGCTCAGTGACTTCAAGTGTGGTACTGTGATAGGACGCCACCTTTGTAGTAAGTCAGTTTGTGAAATTGAATCCCTGCTAGATATTCCACGGTCAACTTTAAGTTGTATTATTGGAAAGTGGAAGCATTTAGGAATAGCAGCAACTCAGCCACGTAGTGGAAGACCACGTAAAGTCAGAGTGGGATCATTGAGTGTGTAAAAGTTCTGCTGATTCAATAGCTGAAGAGTTCCAAACTTCTACTGGCATTATTATCAGCACAAAAACTGTGTGGTGGGAGCTTCATGGAATGGGTTTCCATGGCCGAGCAGCTGCATGCAAATCTCACATCAGACATCACCAACAATGCAAAGCGTTGGATGGAGTGGCGTAAAGCACGCCGCCACTGGACTCTGAAGCAGTGAAAACATGTTTTGTGGAGTGACGAATCACGCTCTCTGATGGGCAAGTCTGGGTTTGCAAATGCCTGGAGAACATTACCTGCCTGACTGCATTGGACCAACTGTAAAGTTTGGTGGAGGAGGGATGTTTTTCAGGGGTTGAGCTTACTTCCAGTGAAGGGAAATCTTAATGCTTCAGTATACCAAGACATTTTGGACCGCTTTGCTTCCAACATTGTTGGAACAGTTTGGGGAAGGCCCTTTTCTATTCCAGCGTGACTGTGCCCCAGTACAAAGATCAAGGTCCATGAAGACATGGTTGGATGAGTTTGGTGTGGAAGAACTTGACTGGCCTGCACAAAGCCCTGACCTCAACCCCATCAAACACCTTTAGGATGAACTAAAACGGAGATTGCAAGCCACGTTAGCCACCTCACAAATGCTCTACTGGATGAATGGGCAAACATTCCCCACAGAAACACTCCAAAATCTTGTGGAAAGCCTTCTCAGAAGAGTGCAAAAGAGGGACCGACTCCATATTAACCTTCATTCATCCCTTGCATCTTGTAACAAATCCTTCCCTCGCGGGTCAAAATAACCCGAAAAGTTATACTTTTTTTTTTGTATGCAATTTTTTGGAGATTTAAAAAAAATTGTTTACCTTTTTAAATTACTAGATTTTTTTTCAATCAATAATATAATGTAAGCACATTCTTTTTTTTTTCTTTTTTTACTTAAAATTAACTGAAAATAGCTCCCATTGGGTCAATTTGGGAGTCTCTACCGACCTCTTGTGGGAAAGAAATATATATAACATGATATTTCATAATTCTTGCCACTAGATGGACTTTAAGCTATATGGAGCAAATGAGCTGTTCCACTGGGTCTCTTCAGTATGCATTCAGATACACATGTAGACATTATAAAACCATTTTTTTGGTAAAGTTTTAGCATTTTTAGTTTTAATTGAGCATTTTTTTAGGGTTTTCTATGTTTACTGAAGCATTCTATTCATTCCTAAGGAGGTCAAGTTGACCCACAATTGAAGGATTTGTTACTTTTTTTATTATAACCACATAAACTCCTCAAATCCAGTCAATTTTTTGTGTGTATTTGTGGTTCAAGTGCAAGTCCTGGGGTCTTGGACCACTCCAATGAACTCTCAATATTTATTACTCTTTTAAATGAGTTTTGGGTCGTTTGGGTCAAAATGACCCGAGGGAAGGATGAAGGTTGTTAATGTCTGTATTTAAAATTCGATGGCATTAAACTTCCTGTTGGTGTAATGTTCAGGTGTCTCAATAATTTTGTCCATAGTGTATATAGATAGATAGCATATATAGGGAGATTGATTCTCTTACATCATGTATCTTCGGTGTAAAGAGATGTGTTGGCATGATTTGCTTGTTTCAATTCCCTGATTGGAGATTTCTTTGCAGAATCATGGGTAATGTAGTTTTTCACCAGGAATAATTCCACTGTTAAGTTGAAGTAATGCGACCGACGGCTTAAATAAAAGCATAAACCATCGATTAACAACCTCGTAGTTTACAGTTGGTCTGTCTTTAAAGGTTTACGAGTTATTGCTAAAAATCTATTCCCTTGTGGAGAAAATTCATGCCATTTTTTTTTTTTTATTATTTCTGGAACCCGACTGTTGCATTATATACAGCTGCTGTATTTTCTAGATTTCCTCTTTTGGAAAGTTGATTGGAAAATGTAAATTAAACCCGTAAATGTGAAAAGGGTCTGTATGATAATTTGTTTTCTCTCTGACTCACTGTCTCTTGCCCTCTTCCTCAATTTAGGGTGGAAGTGTGCTCAGTTCTCCCTTTCTCAAAGGCTTTTTGGCTGGGTATGTGGTGGCAAAGCTCCGCTCCTCTGCGATCCTGGGAGTTGTTGTAGGAACCTGCACAGGCATCTATGCCGCTCAGAGCTATCAAGTGCCTAACATTGAGCAGACCATTAAAAACTACTTCAGCTCATTCAAGAAGAGATAAATGGAGCCATATAAAACAATCTCAGAAAAATGGTGCCTCTTTCAAAAACTCCAACATGTACCTCCTCAACTGAGGGTGCCACTCATCAGACCACAGAATAACTGGATGTATTTAAATGACACTTTGTATATAAAATAATTGAGCTTCTCAGGTTAGCAGTTTTGGATGGTTTTCTATTTTGAGTGAGTGCTGTGCTGTTAAAACGGATTGTTTTTATATATACCCAAATTCCTCATGATAATGCAAATGGTCAAAGCTTTGTTATCAGTCCTTCATATGCTTCTGGTGTTAATGCATGTATGTTTTGTTACTTAAATATTTATTTTCTTTTTAAAAAATAGAAGTTTGCACTAAAGCAGGTGAACAATTAGGCACAACACACTCTGTAAATAATGTCTGACATTGAACATTTCCTTTACCTGTCAAATATTGCTGGACTTGATTAGCTGAAATATTTTATATGGTTTTTGGATAAATATATGTTGCACTTTTCCACTCAACTCTACCACTTCTGCTTGTAATAAATAATAATGGAAGTCAGCCATTGGAAGTGAAATAGAAAACGGGAAGTAGTCCAAAGAGTTCACATGCAGTTGGTTTTCAGATGGAGTATTGAATTCAGTGGTATGGTTTTAAAAAGTGTAATCCATATTGCATATGCCTCATTTTTCTATGTAGAGTTTCAGAACAATAGTTTTCAATAACGGTATTCTTTGTTTTGGCTTTGAGCTTATTGAATATTTTTGGAGATTTATTTACATACTTTGCATGCAAGCAGGTTTTTCCAAGAATTTCTGAAAATGTTCTGTTTTAATTAATAAAATCTATGCCAAAATGTTTTTTGTGTGTGTGTAGAAAACGAGTCAACAAAAAGAGCTAAATCTTTAAACGTGTTTTGGAATTTTAGGCCACGTTATACAATCCAATCACCTTTTAACCCTTGTATTATGATGCGGGTCAATTTGACAAATATATATATCTCATTTTTATTTTGTGACTAATTTAAGGTCATGAACATGCCTGCAAAGTTTTGAAACTGAGGTGTTGTAGAATGCATGTACAACATTTCTGACGATTTTGATGTTCATGGGTGATGACACAAAATTGAGTTGTTGGAAATACTAGTTAACCGGATATTTTTTTGAAATTCTGTGACAGTTTCTCATTTAGGGTAATGCTCTACTGTTTGAGCTTGAGGAAAGCGCACACAAATAAAATAACTTAAAATAAATAAGATAAAAATTTAAATAAACAAAAAATAGTTATAATTCTGTTTATTATATTCATATTTTTTTCAAACAAATGGTTAAAAAAAGTACAGTTGTAAAAAATAATTTGTTCTCATGTTTATTTTTGTTGTAATGTGTGAGAAGTATTAAAGCCACATTATGTAATTTTTCGGCGCTAGAGGTCGCTTATTCAGGCGAATCTTGATGACGCCTGGATTCGCGGAACTTTTATTATGCCGTAGAGACGACCGCTTCCGCTTTTTCCAGTCATGCGCACGCAGCGCTGTTTTATCATAATAGTTACATTATTTGAGTGTGTTGAAAGTTATAATGCTTCTCTGTGCGTTCGCTCTGCAGCTATTATGAGACACTTGTTGCACACTGCAGTAATCTAAATCGATGTTAGGAATGGTAAATGTTTTTTAAAAATTTAACTATTATGATAAAACAGCGCTGCGTGCGCATGACTGGAAAAAGCGGAAGCGGTCGTCTCTACGGCATAATAAAAGTTCTCGCGGTAAACCATAAGATTTAAATAAGACTGTTGAGCTATATAACAATGATTAGTTTTCTGTCAGTGACTGTATCCAAACAGTTGCTCACCTGTCTAATAAAACACATAATATATTAAAGCATCTTCTACAACATGGTTTCTACAAAACGGTCCGTGTCCTGGTTACAATTGCTTATTTCTCTGGATTTAAACATTCTTGGAAACATTTAGGATAATATAAGTACACAAGTCAACAAAATACAGGTGCTGGTCATATAATTAGAATATCATCAAAAAGTTGATTTATTTCACTAATTCCATTCAAAAAGTTAAACTTGTATATTATATTCATTACACATAGACTGATATATTTCAAATGTTTCTTTTAATTTTGATTATTATAACTGACAACTAAGGAAAATCCCAAATTCAGTATCTCAGAAAATTAGAATATTGTGAAAAGGTTCAATATTGAAGACACCTGGTGCCACACTCTAATCAGCTAATTAACTCAAAACACCTGCAAAGGCCTTTAAATGGTCTCTCAGTCTAGTTCTGTAGGCTACACAATCATGGGGAAGACTGCTGACTTGACAGTTGTCCAAAAGACGACCATTGACACCTTGCACAAGGAGGGCAAGACACAAAAAGTCATTGCAAAAGAGGCTGGCTGTTCACAGAGCTCTGTGTCCAAGCACTTTAATAGAGAGGCGAAGGGAAGGAAAAGATGTGGTAGAAAAAAGTGTACCAGCAATAGGGATAACCGCACCCTGGAGAGGATTGTGAAACAAAACCCATTCAAAAATGTGGGGGAGATTCACAAAGAGTGGACTGCAGCTGGAGTCAGTGCTTCAAGAACCACTACGCACTGACGTATGCAAGACATGGGTTTCAGCTGTTGCATTCCTTGTGTCAAGCCACTCTTGAACAACAGACAGCGTCAGAAGCGTCTCGCCTGGGCTTAAGACAAAAAGGACTGGACTGGACTGCTATGAAATATATCAGTCTGTGTGTAATGAATGAATATAATATACAAGTTTCACTTTTTGAATGGAAGTAGTGAAATAAATCAACTTTTTGATGATATTCTAATTATATGACCAGCACCTGTATAACATTGTTCTAGTGGTTTTTGAATATTCCAAAAATCTTGAGTCCACAAAAAAATTGTGCCTTTGATATTAAAGGTTTACTGTTTTTACAAAAAAAATTAATAGTGTGATTTTTCATAAATTGTATTTAATCCAATTAGGTTCAATTTGATAGGTTCAATCCAATAAAAATCTAACCCAGATTTCAAAATATGATAAAACCACATGTACATCCCTCATAACCTGATAGTCCTCTGTGTCTGTGTGTGCGTGCGTGCGTGCTCTAGTCCAGTGTTTTTTTAAGAGCAACCCTCTTCTACTGGCACAATGGGCCATTTGACTGTATTATGACGGCCACTAGATGGCACAAATTCAGCTCAGCACTTTTCCACACAATTATGGAGTCAAAATAATGCCACATATATTTGCAAAAGAATGAAGTATTGCAAAAGAAAATAAAGTTTTGAAAAACAAAAATAAAGTATTGCGCAAAAACAAGTTGTAACAAAAATAAATAATTGCAAAAGAAAAAAGTTTTGAGAGAAAAAGTTTTGCAAACAAAAATAATTGCAAAAGGAAAATAAAGTGGTTTAATTTGCAATACTCCTTTTATTCTGCATTTCACTCAAGTGTGTGCTCACAATACTGTTTCCACTTGGCGCTTCACTTTTCTGTGCGTTTCACTCATAGACTGTAAAAAAATAGAAGAGCAGTTAAAGTAAAGTAAAGTTGGCCGTTGCCATTTTGGCAGCATGTCACTCCCGGATAACTGAAAATGGGCAAAGAGGCAGGACGTGGGTGGAGCTGAGGTGACGTGATGGCTAACAGACAGCAGACAAACGGCTATCCACCTGTCACTCAAAGTGTATATAATGTAAACGAATGAGTTATAAAAAAATTCAAACCCTGGCACTTGCCATGAAGGGCAAAATTAGCTATATAGACCAAAACCACAATTTGTACCAGGCTGTAAACATGTTTTTTTCTGCTGTAACATGGAGCTTAATGAGATTCTGCTCCCTTTTGGAGCGGCCAGTCAATGAATTGCAGTTTAAGTCAGTTCCGTATTGGCTTCAAAAGAAACTGGGGGAGGTTGCCGCTTGGTTTCACTTCATGGCACTGTTTTGACATGGGGGGTGGAGTCAAGAAACTGGGGCATGTTCAGCGGACATGGTCACGCCTCCCTCCGAGTGACATCATCTGCTCGAGACGCAGATCAGCACAGATGAAGGCACCATGGCTGGGAGGAGGGTGGATCATTTCCTTGTACTCACACTTTTACTAGCATTAAAGTGGGCATTGTTTTATTAACTAAATGTGAACTTAAAAGCGTTTGCTTAAGAGAGATGGTGTTTATTATTAGCCGCAGACTACGCCTACTGGCTAACGTCTCAGTGTGCACACTTTTATAGCATTAAAATGTTTTGAACAGGCTGCGATGTCAAGTTTGCAATGCTGGAATGTTGTGTGTGCGCGCGAGGCGTCGGTGCGATCGAGCAGAGGAAACAATAAATACTCCGTCATTTTGGTCATACAGATAATAAGAGTAGGACATCTTTGAAAATTGCAAAGTGTTTACTTACATTGTGCTATTGTAAAATAAAGACAAGATGTGCTTTCTGTCGTCTGGGTTTCCTTTCCGTGAACTTGTTTGAGGAGCGCCGTGCCTCACAAAAACGAACCAAACTCAGCAGCAGTTTTTTCTTTCTTTTTGTTAATCTGTTATTTAAGTAAAAAATATATGTCGCGTATTTATTCCTTTTATATAGGCCTATAGACTGATTTTATGAAAACAAATTTTGTTATTTTTAATGTAACTCCATTTTCCATTTTTAAGGGTTTGAAAACCAGTGCTCTAGCCTTAAATTATGCAGGCTAATTTAAAGTATATTTACAAAGTATCTTTGGGGTCATGGTAATTCACATCAAACGTAGCCTTTGTCATACAACTTCAAATAATTTGTCCGAAACAAACAGATCACACAAATGGTTAGCAATTAAGTTTATTGGCCATCTTTGTTAGTTATCCATCATCTATTGCCACCTATCCTTCTATATATTATCTCTCATCAACCAGTCTACGAATATTTAATAAAAGGTCATTAAAAGTTAGTTAAAAACAACAACAAAAATAGTAGTTTTATCAAAGTGAAAGTTTTTCATAAAAGGTCAACACTGCTGCAGTTAATCTATTAAAGTATGTAGTTATTACCAGTACAATATGAAACGCAATGAACTTTTAGATTTTCACTATCTTGAAAGCAAAATATCTAGCTAAAATGCTTACCTAAAACCAAGCTATGAATCTAAAGTAGCTAAATGTGAAAGTTCAGCTGTTAAACTTAAAGATAAAGACACCAGAATATGATATTTATGAAGTCTTCACTGCTCTCCTTCACTGGCCA
This sequence comes from Rhinogobio ventralis, assembly GCA_039654625.1. Classification (NCBI taxonomy): domain Eukaryota; kingdom Metazoa; phylum Chordata; class Actinopteri; order Cypriniformes; family Gobionidae; genus Rhinogobio; species Rhinogobio ventralis. The sequence goes on along the minus strand of CM077208.1, from coordinate 23,909,673 downwards.
TCTGCCCCCACCAGAGGCTCCATCACCTTCATATCAGCTAAAATAAAGAACAGTGACACATGCTTTATATTAGTTACATATCATGACATAACTGGGTACATATATGCATGCATGAAGATGAAAGCAGTAACTAATGATATAAATAAATTCTTTAAAATTGCCAATATTGCCTTATATTAAAGGGATAGTTCACCCAAAACGGTTGACGAACCGGACATTTTCCCCCATACTATGGAAGTCAATAGGGTCCATCAACTGTTTGGTTACCGACATTCTTCAAAATATATTCTTTTGTGTTCAGCAGAAGACAGAAATTCATACGCGTTTGGAACAACTTGAGGGTGAGTAAATGATGACAGAATTTTCATTTTTGGGTGAACTATCCCTTTAATATAAGTAGGTCATCTATGCCACAGAAGAACTCAAGTATTCAGCTCATACCGGAATGGAGAGCCCAACACTCAGCAGAGCCGGTGGTCAGAGAATCAGGAATCTGAGTGCCGTTCTTGTCCACACACCAGCACCAGTCAGTCTCATCCCAGCACTGCTGGGGCTGGTAGTCTCCGTTCTCTTCACACCTGGGGAGGAAGGATGGCAGGAAGCTCTTGATCACCCCAGCGGCCTCCTTCTGGCACTGGGAAAGAACACTGGGCGCTGTGGGACAGAAATGAACAGAACATACATGTGTGTGAGGAAAGGACATGCAAATGCTGAGGACTAAATTTGGTATTAACAATGACAAGATCTTGATACCTGGTTTGGGAGATGAGGAAGGGGATTCCTAAAAAATATAGAGCATAACAACACATGAGAGAGCTGTAGATGGCAAGATTTATATTGTGTTTTTATTTATGATTTTATATTTTCATTTATCATTTCCTGTTTCTACCTGTTACAACAGTTTGGAATAACAAAGATATGTTTTTAAAAGAAGTCTATTATGCTTTCCAATATTGCATTTATTTGATCAAAAATACAGTAAAAACAGTAAAAATGTGAAATATGAAATATATTCCAAAATACATTTTCAGCATCATTACTCATCACTACAACAAAACTTATTTATGGTCCATTATTATTGGTGCTCAGTTATTAATAATGGTTGTTTTTATTATTAATAATGGTTCCTTTTTTCAGGATTCTATTTTCTGTCTCTTTTCAATGTGTCCTTGCTGAATAAAAGTATTAATTTCTTAATATTTTATTTATTTTCTTAATTTTTATTCTTAATTTTTTTTAATCTTGCTTACCTAAAAATGTTGAATCGTAGTGTATCATGGTTTCCACCAAAAATATTAATCAGCAAAAAACATTTTTAATATTGATAATAAGAAGATAATGCAGATTAGCATATTAGAATGATTTCTGAAGGATCATGTGACACTGAAGACTGGAGTAATGATGCTGAAAATACAGCATTGCATCACAGGAATAAATTACATTTTAAAGTATATTAAAATAGAAAATTACAATTGAATAATATGTTACTATATTACTGTATTTTGATCAAATAAAGGCAGCACTGGTAACACTTTATTTTACAGTATCCTTGAAACACTTGTTACATGTATTTACTATAGTAATAACTATAAATTATGCATAATTACATGCAACTAACCCTTATAGTAAGTACATGTAGTTAATTAGTATTACACAGTACTTAAATGCTGACACCGTAAAATAAAGTGTTACAAACTTAATTATTTCAATCCTTTGGCCTATAGTGTTTATTCATAATTTCTAAAGTAAACCCGTTTGAGAAACGCAGCTTTAACACTTGATTTGATTTTCTGACTCAATCCTGACACCATGTGGCCGCCTGCCCACATTACAACACATTCAAGACGAGAGGAAATGAGTTTTACCTTCTCTTTAGGCATGTCCTCAAGTGTCAGAGCAAGGGAGCTCATAGGGAGATGCATTTTCAAGGGAGCTCCTTGACTGCGCATGACTGCACAAAAAAAGGAATAACGTCAGAATGATTATGCTTTCAATAGAGGACATCTAGGGTAATGGGTTAATGGTGATTTAAATGGTAGTATGATGAGAAGCCCATAAAATAAAAGCAGTTCTGACCAAACTTGCGGCTGAGCTCATGCAGGCGGTCGCCGCGTCTCTCTAGGGTGTTGAGCTGCTCCTTATGGCTGTACACCATGTAGGCGGTGAAGGCCTGACCTACGATCAGTATGCCAGCCAGCAGAGTGAATCCTGCCACCTTCAGGGCCTTACTGTTGGATCTGTGAGGAAATAATGGATTCATATGAGTGCATATAACAAATTAAAACAGACACTCACAAAACTGTTGCATGTCAAGGGAAATGTTTAATTGTTTCTTTCTTCTGTTGAACACAAAAGAAGAAATATTAAAGAATGTTGGTAACCAGACAGTTGATGGACTCTATTGACTTCCATAGCAGGAAAAGAATACTATAGGAAGTCAATGGGTGCCGTCAACTGTCGGGTTACAGACATTCTTCAAAATATCTTCTTTTGTGTTCAACAGAAGAAATTCATACAGGTTTGGAACAACGTGAGGGTGAGTACATAATGACAAAATGTACATTTTTGGGTGAATTAGGCTATCTCTTTAAGTTGTATTGAATTATGAATATGCAATGTGTGATACGCAGAAACAAAAACACTGCGATTACTAACAAAAAAAAACTATTTCTTACAGAACTATTAATTTTTTTATGAAGCACTGCTAGTGAGGACAAAATACTACATTATTATCGATGTTTAATGATTTTAGGATATTTTTACACATATTTTCTGTATATTTATTGAAAATTAAAAATCACAAAAAGCTCTCTACACAATCAAGATAAATTCAGTCACGTAGAAAATGTAGTTTACCTACATTTAGCATGTATAATTGCGACAAACCAAGATTTATTTATAAAGTAAATAAACAGAATGTTTCCTCACCCTCCCTGAGGTCCCATGTTGATTGAAGTTTGCTCACCCGGAGCTCTGATAAGTGGTGCATCGCTTCCCTCGGTGGACATTTCTGAGCAATAGTCAGAGACTTTTCAAAATCTTGTCAGTTTGCTAAAGGGATTTTTGTAACAGCTCTCTAATATGAAAATATGAGAACTGAGAGTCCAGCAGTGACGCTCGGATGAAAGAGTCTGTCTAGAACAGATTGAGGTCTTTATTTCATTGGATAAGACGCGCTGCATCATCAGTTGTCAGACAAACCTGAACTTGAATGTACTTGTGTCTCACATACTAGTCTCATGCATTCAGTTTGAGAACTAAGAAAGTGCGATTTTCAACATTTTTAGTACATTTCTGTCAGTTATTTTCGAGGCGCAATCGATTTTGTGTGATTTCTCTTATGGACAAAAAATAAACAAAAAAACGTTTGTATCATACCAAATATAAATGTGCAATAAAGCCATAAATAATGACAGTACTTATCTTTTTTGTAATGCCTGACACAGTATATATAATTAGATGTGTAGATATAGAATTATTTTTCTAATATTAAAGGATTAAAAATACATATTAAACTGCAACTTTCACTTTCAGTCATCTTGTTTGTTCCCAGTATTACCTCTAAAAAAGTTATTTATTTTTAGCTACTAATTACATCTTTAACAGTGTAATTAGATTACTGTACTAAGTACTCTCTCCAAAAAGTATTGATTACTTTCTAAATCCCATATCAACCTCTGCCAGTTGAACAATACAAGGATAGACATGAAATTGCTCTTAATTCTTTCAAATAAACAATATACAATTGCGTAATTATTCTTGAACTGACTAAAGCATATAAAAGGGTTACATTAAAAACATACATTTTAAAATTAGATGTTAAATCCAGTTTTATATAGAATTGGTCTATACACCATTTAATGCAATTACATCAGAAGTGGCTAAAATCACAGAAAAATTTATAGTAATCCTTTACTTTATATTTAATTAAAAGTAAAACTAATTAATAACAGCTAACACTGTTTGTCCCCAAACTTGGTACAGATGTACCCAAGCACATTTAAAACCGCTCAGAGCATAAAATGAAATGGCATTAGTGACAATAAATATATTGGGAGTAGTTTACAGAAGCATAAAAACAAAAGTAACCAGTCCCTACACAATACAGGTTTTATGCAGTCTGATATTACTTAAGCACTTTAATTTTACACAACTTTTTGCAGTTGGAATCTTCAGTCTCTGCAGATAAAAAAAAAAACCTTTCTGCAATGAGGAAATTAATTGTTCTGGCATAATTTGAACAAGGATGTTTTCTTGGTATTCCCCGAGCATTCATTAGTTTGGTTTCAAACACAGCGGAACATTATACATTAAACCGGTTAGACATGTATAATGAGCTTAAAAGGAAGAGAACTCATCAATTGTGCCAGTGAAGACATGAGGCAAAAGTATTGTTTGACTCTTTATTCTGAAAAAAATCCAATAGTTTACAGACGACGTCCACGACGACCTCCCTTTCTGCGGGTGCTGTCTGATGGAATGGGGGTGACGTCCTCTGGAAAAGAAAACAAAAGTGAATGAGACTTCCTCATAGAAACACATCTCTGAACAGAGATTAAGCTTCATTAGATTAACGTACCGATACGGCCGATCTTCATGCCAGAACGAGCCAGAGCCCTGAGGGCAGACTGTGCCCCTGGTCCAGGTGTCTTGGTTCTTAAGGGGGGAAAAAAAGAGAGCAAGTAAATCATGATGCAAGCCCATGTACTTTCTTCCCATAAACCCACACACAGCTAAATATGACATGTCTCGTCAGTCCCTGTCTGTAAATGTCTTGTTCATTCAGGGTCTCACCTGTTTCCACCAGTGGCCCTCAGCTTGATGTGCAGGGCAGTAATTCCAAGCTCCTTGCACCTCTGAGCCACATCCTGAGCTGCCAACATAGCAGCATAAGGGGAGGACTCGTCTCTGTCGGCCTTCACTTTCATCCCACCAGTAACACGGCAGATTGTTTCTCTGAAGATCAAGAGGAAAGAAAACTCATTCAGAAGATGATCACCACCGGAATGCAACAAAAATAACCTGAAAAGATTGTTCACCCAAAAATTAAAGTTAGCCTAACATGGTTCCAAGCTTATAAGACTTAAAGAAAACCCTTGTAAAAAAGTGGCATGTATGGGCATGTATGTACATGGTATGAAGTATGCACTTCATCAGAAACCATATAATTGGTCAAAATGTGGAAATTTCATTAAAAAGTCATTGGTTCTTGCATGTCACGTGTCCACAAGTCATTGAAATAAAACCTTATGATTCATCTAATAGCCATATTTAATTTTATTTAATAAAATAACTAAAGGAAAAGGCAAAATTGTTAGTGATTAGAGTGCATCCCATTCATTTTCCCCATAGGTGGATGGATTCTTAGCAATATATGCATATGAAGTCATCAGCCTGCATTAATTTAACTTATTTAAATCTTGTGCAACAGCACAATTCCTGGTAGAAAGCTACATTACCCACGATTCTGCAAAAAAAACCAACACTCCAATAGATTATAAAAGTCAGGTGCCAGAAGACAAAACACTAATTCTCCATAAGAAAATTGATTGACGATAACTTGTACCATTTGACTCTTTCCCCAACATTGACAATTTTCCATTATTTATGACAATGCTTCCCTGCCTGGCAATCCATGCTTTCACTGTTATTCACTGTATACAGTAGAGAGCGCCAATTCACATCTTCAGAAAGAGTACAGAATCTCTAGATCAAAACACAGACTAAGCAGGAACAAGCCTTACAAGCTTATGCATGTAGTAGACAACGCAATTCTCAGCTTTGTTCCCAATGCTGCTTTTTTTTAATGAAACTTGCCTACATTCAAGTGTTGATTTAAAAAAAAAAAAAAAAAAATAGAAAGAAAATGCAGGAAGCTAGAATATTTCTTTTTTAAAGCAGAGGTTCTGCTCTTTTGTTGTATGAATATCTGAACATGCAATATCCAAATATTCTGGGGGCCATTAAAGTTGTGAATTATTAAAAAAAAATGCTGGCAAGTGGCTGGTTAATCCATAATATTTAATTAAATTAATCATATTTGCTTTGCTGAAGTCGTGCATTCAACTTTTTAAAATAATCGTTTAACAACTGAATTTGTGGTTAAAACTACATTAACCATGATGTAATAGAAAAACCCACCAGAGTCGCCAAAAAAAAAGCTCTTTAGCTCCTCCCACTCACATGAAGCACTACAAATGGTGTAATCAAGTCTCCCTACGCTCTCAAAATACATGCATATTCTGCAAAAAAAAAATTATAAATATTATATATTCTGCAACATTTTTAAATTGGTAGTAATAGTGTAGAGGTAAATGCATGTGGCAGAAAGTTGACAAATTGACCCAAGTTCAAATCCACCTTTTGCTCTACTCGCTCTTCTCCCTTTTCCCCATTCCATTTCAGATCAGATGGGCTTTATTATCCCAATAAGGCAGCATCCATTTATTAATTTAATAAATTATTGCATACCATTTAATGTACCAACACTAAGGTGCAAATAGTATCTGCCACCATTTAGAAGTATAAATAACATCTAACTATGATTTACATTTATTACTATGGGTGTAACGATACCCTCATGTCAAGATTCGATACATATCACGATACAATATTATTGTGATACTCTAAGACATATGATAAAAAGTTAACAAAACTGTGGATTAAAATGCTAAATGTAGTATTGCATTGGAGTGAAAATGAACAGGCTTGGACTTGGTGCTGGTAACCCAATGCACAGGACAATGGTGACACCAGAATAAAAATATTCATGATTCTGAAGCTGAAAATACAGAATTATTTTAGACGAATATGCTTGCACTCGGTCACTGACTAGACGTATTTAAATGTACACAACTTTTTACTGGTAAGACATTTGGCATTATTAAGACCCACAAAATTCCTCCATTGCATTATTATAGATTATATATAGTAGTTTAATGTAGTACTTGCACTAAACTCTGTAAACTTGAATTTCTCAGTAAATTTTCATTTTGGGTGAACTAAACAATACAGATTGTCACTATCCATGATACAGTTGCCTTTTTGTATTGCGATATATTAAGACACGATACGTGACCCTGGACCACAAAACCAGTCATAAATCGCACGGGTATATTTGTGGCAATAGCCAACAATACATTGTGTGGGTCAAAATTATAGATTTTTCATTTATGCCATAAATCATTAGGATATTAAGTAAAGATCATGTTCCATGAGAATTTTTGGTAACACTTTACAATACGGGTGCACTAATATGCATTAATTCATGCTTAACTAATGCACAGATAATCATTGATTATCATCAGTTAATGTATGACTCATGAAGAACTAAACCATTTATTAATGATTACTGCATCAGCAACTAATGAAGATTATATATGATTAATAGATTAAGTAATAATTACATTATTAGTTAAATGTGTCATTGTATTAATTCCCTAATAACATTATATTAACTAAGTGTAAATTCATATGTTAATTACTACAATGGGTCAAAGCCATGCATTTCAACTTCTAGTTGTCTGCTTTAATTATTAGCTAACTATCTGCAAAGGTATCATTATGTTATGACTTTACTTGAGGCACATGACTTAACTAATTCAAAATTAATACAAAACTCATAACCACAATGACATATTACTTAATTAGTTAATAGTCATGAGCCTCAACAAGTCACAACATAATACCTTTGCAAATCATTAGCTAATGATTAATTAAAGCAGACAACTGGAAGTTGAAATGCATGGCTTTGACCCATTGTAGTAATTAACATATGAATTAACACTTGGTTAATATAATGTTATTAGGGAATTAATACAATGACACATTTAACTAATAAAAATTTAATTAGTTGCTGATGCAGTAATCATTAATAAATGGTTTAGTTCTTCATGAGTCATACATTAACTCATGATTATCTGTGCATTAGTTAAGCATGAATTAATGCATATTAGTGCACCCGTATTGTAAAGTGTTATCGAATTTTTTTTTACATTTTGTAAATTTCCTACCGTAAATATTTAAAAACAAAATGTATTTAGCAGTAATATGCATGGCTAAGGACTTAATTTGGACAAACTTCAAATGATGTATAAATCTCAAATTTAAAAAAAAAAAAATCATTTACCCATATGAAGGATGAGAAAAATTAAGACAAAATACAATAACAGATATCAGTTTTCAATGCACTGTTTTGCTGGTATTTGTGCTTTATATGCACAAAGATTTTACTCCACATTCTTGGGGTACGTACTTGCCGGAGAGGTCAGTGACATGCACAAAAGTGTCATTGAAGGATGCAAAGATGTGGCAGACTCCAAACACATTCTCGCCTTCGGCAACCTGAGGTCCTAGACTGATGACCTGCTCTTCCTTCTTTTCCTTACCCTTGCGAGGTGCCATTGCTGAAAAACATAAACAGTCAGGTCAACTTAACATGAAAACCATCCAGTCTCATGATAATTTAGACCCCTGAGGTCTAAAAATGAGGTTCTCTCTTATTGACGTGCTCTTCTAATGCATTTAAAAATACCTGTTGGTGTGCGACTGCGCCGTGTTTTAACTAGTTAGTAATAGTATTATATACACTACATAATTCAACGTTAACTACAGCCAAACTATCATCATGAAATACTGAGGGAAAACATCCAGAAAGGCCAAGAGATTCATGGACAACATGCCTTTGGACGCCAAAGCTGTGCTAACAAACCGAGTCAATTAGAACACGTTCAGCATTAAAACGTTTGAAGACACTTTAAACGAAGACATTTATTGATTTGGACAAAAAACTAAGCACATTTCCCCACACAAACCGTAAAGCAGCCGAGTATATCTCCTCCAAATACAGACAACTAACGTTACAGCGGCTCATGCAGCTGCGCTAGTCAGACCAGTGTGGTGCAGGACCCCGCTACAGCAGCACTGATAATCCGCTTAAAATACTGCATTTATCACTACTTATGAGAGTAATATCACGTTCTACTGGTGCGTGAGTTGTTAGGGGACGTTACAAACGTTTGATTTTATACATCACACTTTTTATAAAGGTAGGATTTGAACGGATTGAAACAGTGTTATCTTACCTATGTGTGTCTCTAATCGAGGCCGAAACAGGAAAGGAAAGAAAAATCGCTGCCGGGTTGAAAGTTCAACCTCCACAAGCGGAAATAACAGTATATAGAATAAAAGTCCCCTGGCAGATGAGTCTTTTTTTGGATATAATTGATAACGCATTAAAGTTAATAATTCTTCTTGGGAAGTTTCACATACATAAAGCTAAAGTAATGTCTTTTACACCCTCCTTTAATTTTTCCTGTAAAAATCTTACAATATTCTATGACTCGTTTAATTCAATTACTAAATAAGAAGTGCATTTTTATGCACGATGTAAGATCTGTTATGTATCCCCCGATTTCTGCTTGACTTCTGTTTGATGTTAAATGTCATTGTATGTTGTTTTTTTTCTGAAAGTTGAGTAAAAAATAAAAATAAAAGTCCCCTGGACCAGTGTGGTGCAAGTCATGTGGAAAAGATTGTATTTACGAGCTGAAATAAACAACCTTTCCCACTAGTTAGTATCGTATAAGTTATTTCTGTTATACAGTTACTCTGAAACATAGATAGATAGATAGATAGATAGATGTCTCAGTTATTTATTATTGTTTTGTAAAAACCATGACTTTAATCATTTAATAAAATATATTTTTATTCATTTGCTGATGCAGACATTTATATTGCAGCACATTTCAACCCATACAACAATTTACTGCCACTACATGAAATAAAACCGTTTATGGTTTATTATTTTTTGTTAGTCAACAAAAATACTGTTTTAATTCGATTCACATTTATTCCACAATTACAATTACAATACATATAGTTTCAAAGCAGCTTTACAGAAAAAGCATCTACATTACAATTCAGAGTGATCTGGATCAGAGGTGACTGTGTCCATGTTATGTATTTCAGCAATGCACATATACAAATCACGCAGTTAGCTAACAATGTATTAATTTAAGGTAGAAACCATGAGCTCATTGAAGTAATGAATGTTGATTAGGACATTTAGAAAAATGTAGCATTGGAGTTGGAGTCCTCTCGTCTATTCGCACGTGTTGAAGGGTCTGAAGTCTTCGTAAGTGGCTGGATCCAAACTGGAGCTGGTTCTGGTCTTAGATATCCTAGGTACTACCAGAAGCAGAGTTTTGTGATCTTAAAGAGCGAGATGGATTGTAGGGTGATAGAAGATCAGTTAAATACACAGGAGCTAAACCGTTTAGGGCCTTATAGGTCAGTAGCAATACTTTATAATTGATACGGAACTTAATAGGTAACCAGTGTAGAGATGATACAATTGGCATTATATGATCATATTTTCTTGACCTGGTAAGAACTCTAGCAGCTGCATTTTGGACTAACTGTAGCTTGTTTATTGAGGATGCAGGACAGCCAGCTAGTAATGCATTACAGTAACCTAGTCTAGAGGTCATGAATGCATGAACTAACTTTTCAGAAACAGGTAGCATGTTCTGTATCGTAGCGATGTTTTTGTAACATATGAAATATGATTTTCGAAAGACAAATTGCAGTCTAACACCCAGGTCTTTTGAAATAACAGTACATCCTTCTAGATGCAAATTGTATTCTAAGAGATTCTGTCTACAATAAGTAATACCTTATTGATACCTAATAATACCTAATTAAGAAAATTACAGGTCATCCAATATTTTATATCATTAACACACTCTGTCAACCAGGATAATTTAGAGATTTCATCTGGTCGTGCTGAAATATATAATTGATTATCATTGGCATAACAGTGGAAACTAATTCCATGTTTTCTTATAATATTACCAAGTGGCAGCATATATATTGAGAATAACAGAGGGCTTAACATAGATCCTTGCAGCACTCCATAATTTACCGATGTTATCTTAGATTTTTTCATGTTTAAATAGGTAACCAAAATGGTAGCTTTCTGATAGATACGATCTAAACCACCTTAATGCCTGTCCCTGTACAATTTTGTAGTCGATCTAAGAGTATTTTACGATCTATGTTGTCGAATGCGGGACTAAGATCAAGTAAAACTGAGATACAGCCTTGGTCAGCAGCTAAGAGCAAGCCATTTGTCATTTTAATGAGCGCAGTTTCTTGTGCTATGATGGGGCCTGAATCCAGACTGAAATTTTTCATCAACATTTTCTTGTAAGAAAGAGCACAGTTGAGTGGACAGTTTTTTTTCCTTCTAGTAGGCTATTTTAGACATAAATGGAACATATGAAATTGGTCTGTAATTTGCTAATTCATTTGGATCTAGTTTTGGTTTCTTAATGAGAGGTTTAATAACTGCCATCTTGAACGGGCTTGGGAAATGACCTAGAGATAAAGATGAATTCATAATATTGAGAAGAGGCTCTTCTGCTACAGGTAACAACTCTTTCAGTAGTTTTGTGGGTATTGGATCTAATAAACATGTTGTTGGTTTAAAAGCAATTATAAGTTTATTTAGCTCTTTCTGTCCTATAGTTGTAAAGCACTGAAACTGATCTTGAGGGGCAATAATTGAGGCTGAATCATAAAACGCTGTCAAAGGTTATACATTTACAATTGTATTTCTGATGCTTTTGATTGTATCAGTGAAGGAATTCATTTCAAGTCATTACTAAACTGTAATGGAATATTTTGTTTAGGTGATGTCTGTTTGTTATTATAGCCACTGTACTAAATGGTTATTTTCTATTACTGTCAGCAGCAATAGTTTGTGCATCCCAGTGTGATGTTGCAAGAAGTGCAACCAACATTAAATCACATCTAACAACCAGACAATTTCAGGCTATACCTTTAAAATATCTTCTAACATTTTTCTGTATGGCTTAATACTCCAAAAAGTAGAGACTTCATTAAAATGACAAATGCATCTATATTGCACGTTCATGTACTAAAACAAATCACACAGTCCATAGCCTATATACTGTGGCCATACTAAGAGTGTTCAGCCTTCCAAATGTAAATGAACAGTCTGTGGTTAATGTAGCGGCTCATTGGCAGTGTCAGAATGATGGAGTGTACAGCCAATATGCACTCTGCTTTGATGAGGAGTGTGTGATGTGGAAGCAAGCCATGCTCACAGATGCCCTGTTGCTGACAGATTGAGATGCAGCTGTAGTTTATGTTTGTTATAAATATCAAACCAACCAGTGACACACAAATGTTTCATGGGACAAGGATCAGCTGTAAGTCTGCAAATCCATATGGAAAGAGGCTTCTTTTGGGAATATAGATCAAAATTTTCAGTGCTATAAAATTACATCCAAGGTACAAAAGGCTATTTTGGTGTTCAAAGCCCTAGAATTTGTAAATAAATATTATATAATTGGTCTGTTTTAAAGAGATATTTCAAGCTGTAATTGTTAATTATTCATAACCTTCATTCTTAACATAAAAGCTATTATTTTATGTTAAAAAATAGTTTACAAATCAGTGATTAATGAAAAACATATGTAATAATATAACATATATATTAAAAATGTAAATAACATCATAAAAAAAATAAAAAATAATAATAATAATAATACATCTCATGGAACATCTCAACAATAAAAAAACGAATTAAAGGTGGCCAATCCTCACTGATTTTTACATTCCATCAGTAAGAGGCTAAGAGCAGAGTGTGAAGGTTGAATTAGCAGAGCAATAGCTCAGCTGTACATAAAATATTGCAATCCACACAACATAATGGGAGACATATCAAAGTTCAAAAGAGGACAAATTGTTAGTGCACATCTCGCTGGCTAATCTGTGACCAGGGGTCTATACCATGAAGCCAGTTTAGGTGGCTAGCTAGGTATGTTTCAGTTTAGTTTGCACCAACCCTGGGTTTAAGGACCATAAAAGTGGTTTGGATTTTAGCCGTGTTCATCGCCATAGTAACTTACTCTCCACGGCTAACCTGCTCCAGGGCAGGTTATGTTCTGGATAAGAGATCTCAAACTGAAATTGGACCAATCAGCTGTGAGCAAAGTGACACACCTCTGATGCAATAAAGTCACTCCCCCCTTTTCTACTCCACATTAAAGGTCACTACATAGCAAATGGTTTTTAAAGACAATATCGTCTGGCTTTTAGCAAAGCCTATTTATAATAATTATTTTGTATGATTTAGATATTATTTATGTAATTATCATACCCTTAATCCATTATGCATGTACAGTTTTAGTGGATCAATTAATATTAAGCAATTAATATAAATATAGCCTATAAAGGTAATATAAATAAGCTTTAGAATCAGTAAATAAAGCTATAAAAATGACTGCATGTAGCTTTATTGTTCAAATCTCTATATCAACTACATATCAAATTTTACTTGCACTGATATAGCAAGAGTTTTTCTTTATTTGTCCTCTTCCATAGACAGCTCTTTTTTTCTTGCTGTGTAAATTCTTAATATTTTTCAATCTCGTAATATTCTGCAGAAGTGAAGTGAATCGCGCTGCTTCGCTACTTCACCTCGCGAGAAGTGAATCTCAGTTTCACTGTTCCACAGCATGTGATTGGCTGTTCACTACTGATGTCACAGCTAAACTCAGGATCAAAGCCTCAGTTGACAGAAGGTTAATGATCAGCGTCATGGTAGCAACAAAGCCTGATTGGATTGGTTTGGTTGTCAACTTGAAACTAATCCTGTAACCCTAAGTTTGTTAAACTACCATCATGGTATGGGCCCCTAGACAGCAAGTCTTTGTGGTGTATCGAGAGCTATGGTATTCAGTGTAATGTCAGCATGCCACCACACAGGACGAACAACATCGAATGCCTGGTAGATGATGTACGCTTTTGGCCTGTCCAATCATGGTAATTTCTGTGGTCGTGACTCGTGGCTCCAACCAGTGGTCCTACGTCATACAGTGAGACAAGTTTAAAGACGGCCGTTGTCACAGTCTTGCGACCAAAGATAGCCTGCAATAATTTTCTTACAGTGTCAAAAAATTAACATGATCATCTCACAGTGTGTTTGCTACGACCTTCTGATCTACTGATCTACTGATCTACTGATCTACTGACTAGCCAATATAAATTCAACATGAAATGCTGTATTGATCAACATGACAGCTAAACCTTAAAACGACTTACCTCAAGCTCCATTTGCAAAATTGGCATGCCAAGTTGGCCACGTCCATATTCTCCTCTTTCACCTCCTCCTCTTAAAAACCACAATTGCCAAAATGTGATTCATCTTGTTTACCACTAGCGCATGCTGGTGGCGTTTTATTCTTTAATACTAACTTCGTAGCCTGTGTCGTAGCCTACAATTTAATAGGTGTCATCATCATACAGTCTACATACATGTCATACCCAAGTTTATTAGATCCATGTCGTGCAGTGTGATTTGTAAATGATTTGTAGGATTGCTGAAATCACAGTCTGTAGCAGGTATAACAGGAGTAACTGTTGATGCAAGAGGAAGCTGTCTGAAAGGGATGTCCAGGTACTTACCCGGATTATATCTAAGACATTTAAAACCACAGTTGCTTAACTCACTGCAGAATTAAATGCGCACCTCAACTCTCCTGTTTCCACCAAAACTGTTTGTCTGGAGCTCCACAGTCAATATTTATGGTCAGGCTGCTATAGCCAAACCTTTGGTCACTCGTGTCAATGCCAAATGTCGCTTTCATTGGTGCCAACTATGCAGATCTTGGGCTGTGGACAATGTGAAACATGTATTGTTGATGAGTCCACACAGCAAAAACCCCAGTGTTAAATTAACCCTCCTCAGAGTTTGAGTCCACACTCAAGAGTGTTAAAATTAACCCTGAAGCAGTGTTAAAGTTAGATAATTAAGTGATTGATTGAGTGATAATTGAGCATAAGTGATGAACACCAATTTAGTTAAGCGCTTTGAGTGCCTAGAAAAGCACTATATAAATGTAACTAATTATTATAAATATATAAACAGCAGTTAAACAGATTCACTAAAGGAAATCGTTCACCATTATGGTGATCAGGGTTTGCTTTAGTTGGGCTCGATCTTGACCCTTGATAACATTAGATTTTGTCTGGCTGCTGTAATTGAGTTATAACAGCCAGACAAGCTAAGAGAAAATGTCATTAGATGTTGTTGGTTATGTTTTGAAATAATCATCATCTCTGATTCTACAGGACAAGAACTGCCATTTTCAATATAATCAGAGGGATTTTTAAGTTGTTCTGATCAAAAAAACTTTGAACTACTCTATCATTTAGACACCAAGACACTTCATGCCTTCCGTAGTGTGCAGAACTGTTACTCTTATACAATAAGAATATATATTTACTAGATAGCGTAATCTTAATTTTTGTTAATGTTTTGTGTGTTTTGTTTGAATATCAGATATTCAATATCAAGATTGGTTAAATAGAGGAACTTGTCTAAGAAAAAACATGCAAGACATGTCGTCCTTGTCATCACAGAATCTGACCAATGAGAATAAAGTGTGTCATCATCAAGGCTTTTGCAGCCGATTTTGAGCAACTGCAGCGCCTGACCTAGGCGACTGGTCTCGTTTTGCTCGTGCTGTACTTTGATGGCACGTGTGATCGTGAAGCAGATCAAAGTCAGACAATTTTTTTAACCAGAATGCATTGCTTTTGTCAGTCGAACAAGCCTATTGTGAGCTGAATTGTCTAATTAATTTTATTCTTACTATTTTCCTTTTTTTGCTGTTTTTATGAGACTTTTTAGTAGCTTTTTTTTGATGTTCAGAGTTGATTCGTCTATCTGAATACGCTGATTCTTGATGTGTGTGTCTTTTTTTGTGCAGATTCTCATGCTGTAACATCACAGGGCTTCTGTAATTAATAATGTAAAATTAACACATCACCCATATAATCAGAGATTGGTCTCAGAATGATATCAGTACATACCATGATGGTATTTTAACAAACTCAGGGTTAAAGGATTAGTTTCGAGTTGACAAAACCAAACCAATCTATTCAGTCTTTGATGGTCCCATGATGCAGATCATCAGCTTTCTCTGTCAACTCAGGCTTTGATCCTGAGTTTAGCTGTGACATCAGTAGTGAACAGCCAATCACATGCTGTGGATCAGTGAAACTGAGATTCACTTCTCACGAGAGAAGCAGAGAGATTCATTTCTCTCTTCTGCAGAATATTACATGATTGAAAAATCTTAAGAATTTAAACAGATTTACACAGCAAGAAGAAAAGAGCTGAATATGAAAGAGGACAACTTAAAGAAAAATCTTACTACGTCAATTCAAGTAAAAGTCATTTTTATAGCTTTATTTATTGATGTTAAAGCTTATTTGTATGACCTTTATATAGGCTATTTATATTACTTTTAACAAAGTGCCTATTAATGATTGATTAAAATACATGTGTAATTGATTAAGGGTATAATAATTATATAAATTATATCTAAATAATTCAAAATTATTATTATTATAAATAAGCATTGTTAAAAGCCAGACGCTTCAGTCTTTAAAAACCATTTGCTATGTAGTGACCTTTAATGTGGAGTAGAAAAAGGGGGAGTGACTTTATTGCATCAGAGGTGTGTCACTTTGCTCACAGCTGATTGGTCCAATTTCAGTTTGAGATCTCTTATCCAGAACATAACCTGCCCTGGAGCAGGTTAGCCGTGGAGCGTAAGTTACTATGGAGATGAACACTGCTAAAAGCCAAAACCCTTTAATGGTACCTAAAACCCAGGATTGGCACAAACTAAGCTTAAACATATCTGGCTAGCCAGCTAATCCGGCTTCATGGTATAGGCCCCAGTTCTCATGGTGCTGTACATGATTCTACATGGTGATTATGTCACTATCAAAACATAATCAACACCTGAAGATAATTTCTCTGTGCTTTCTTCGCCATGACAAATGTGCTTTATAAACACACAGTTAAAGCAGCCAGGAAAAAAATTCTTAAAAAGTCTAGGGCCCAACTAAAGCAAACACTCATCACAATAATGGTGACCTAAAATTAATGGTGACTCTTTCCTTAACTAATGTTCAATCATCACTCAATTAATCACTTCTCATTAACATTAACACTGCTTAAGAGTTAGATTTTAACACCGAGTTAACTTGAGTGTGGACTCTGAGGAAAGTTAATTTAACACTAGGGTTTTTGCTGTGCACCGTCATTGTCTTCCCCACATCCATGAGAGTTATGGTGTGGAGAAGCCCCAAAGAGGCTCAATACCTGGACTGTTGCTGTCCAGAGTGAAGCATGGGGTTGGAACAGTGATGTTTGGGCTGCAATATCATGGCATTCCCTACTGTGCTTGATGGGCACGTCACTGCCAAGAATTACTGAACCATTCTGGAGGACCATGTGCACCTAATGGAGTTTTCCTCCACCAGCATCACAGTAACCTGACCACTGTTCTAGAAGAGGAATGGTTCAAAATCCCTCTGGCCACTGTGACTCTGTCATTCCCAAGATGAATTGATGCTCTATTTGCCCCAAACGGAGGCCCTACACCATACTAATACATTTCTGTTTTATTGTCCAACCTCCATATATTTAGGCTAGATATTCCTTATACAACCTCTGAAGGGTCCAAGAGCTGGAGCCTATCCCAGTATTCATATACACTCACCTAAAGGATTATTAGGAACACCATACTAATACTGTGTTTGACCCCCTTTCGCCTTCAGAACTGCCTTAATTCTACGTGGCATTGATTCAACAAGGTGCTGAAAGCATTCTTTAGAAATGTTGGCCCATATTGATAGGATAGCATCTTGCAGTTGATGGAGATTTGTGGGATGCACATCCAGGGCACGAAGCTCCCGTTCCACCACATCCCAAAGATGCTCTATTGGGTTGAGATCTGGTGACTGTGGGGGCCATTTTAGTACAGTGAACTCATTGTCATGTTCAAGAAACCAATTTGAAATGATTCGAGCTTTGTGACATGGTGCATTATCCTGCTGGAAGTAGCCATCAGAGGATGGGTACATGGTGGTCATAAAGGGATGGACATGGTCAGAAACAATGCTCAGGTAGGCCATGGCATTTAAACGATGCCCAATTGGCACTAAGGGGCCTAAAGTGTGCCAAGAAAACATCCCCCACACCATTACACCACCACCACCAGCCTGCACAGTGGTAACAAGGCATGATGGATCCATGTTCTCATTCTGTTTATGCCAAATTCTGACTCTACCATCTGAATGTCTCAACAGAAATCGAGACTCATCAGACCAGGCAACATTTTTCCAGTCTTCAACTGTCCAATTTTGGTGAGCTCATGCAAATTGTAGCCTCTTTTTCCTATTTGTAGTGGAGATGAGTGGTACCCGGTGGGGTCTTCTGCTGTTGTAGCCCATCCGCCTCAAGGTTGTGCGTGTTGTGGCTTCACAAATGCTTTGCTGCATACCTCGGTTGTAACGAGTGGTTATTTCAGTCAAAGTTGCTCTTCTATCAGCTTGAATCAGTCAGCCCATTCTCCTCTGACCTCTAGCATCAACAAGGCATTTTCGCCCACAGGACTGCCGCATACTGGATGTTTTTCCCTTTTCACACCATTCTTTGTAAACTCTAGAAATGGTTGTGCGTGAAAATCCCAGTAACTGAGCAGATTGTGAAATACTCAGACCGGCCCGTCTGGCACCAACAACCATGCCACGCTCAAAATTGCTTAAATCACCTTTCTTTCCCATTCTGACATTCAGTTTGGAGTTCAGGAGATTGTCTTGACCAGGACCACACCCCTAAATGCATTGAAGCAACTGCCATGTGATTGGTTGATTAGATAATTGCATTAATGAGAAATTGAACAGGTGTTCCTAATAATCCTTTAGGTGAGTGTATACAGTATATGAAAAATAGTGTATATTTGTACTTAATAAAAGAAGACAAAGAATTAAAAAGACAGTGGTTTCTTTATTTGCAAATTAATCACAAAAATATTGGCTACCAACAATAAAAAATATTAACAACAGTAGGTTTGATTGTACAGTCCAGATGATTATTTCCTTACAGTTATTTTATTCTACCTATTGATACCCTAACATTATGATACAGAAAGCACAATATTGGCAGTGTGAAAGTCATTGGGACCCTCTGCACGTTTTTTGTGAGTGTGGTCGACGTATAAAAAAAACCATAACTAGTTCATTCATATTTTATAATCTCTCTCTGTTCCATTCACTCAAAATAAACGGGTTCTGTACACTGCGACAGAAATTTTATTATAAACATAATTTGTGCTTGGTGCAAAACTTCCCATTTTACCAGGAAACACGATATTGCATTATTAGACGTCAGTTGTCGGCTTGGGAGCAGAAATACTAAATGATATAGAGAAAATGAACTTTACGTGTGTGATGATGAAGAATCCGAGAGCAGCATGTAAGGTGCATGATTCTGTACCGCAGACAGTTGTAAACTACTTATATTTTAACCAAGACCCAGTAAAAGTTACTGGAAATACAAAAATGCTCTGTGGACACAAAAGACTGTTGCAAAACCTTTGTGTGAAGAGATAACCTGCCGCTTTTCCACTCCTTGGTCAACAACACAAATATTGTGCTTCTCAAGCATCATACTTTGAGGTCAATGAAGAAAATGAAGGGTTGTACAGTTTTTACAAATAAGATCTATATTATAGAAAATAAACGCTCTGAGATACTGTCACTTCTCCAACTGTAATATTGCCAGACCCCTTCCATCCTAAAGCAGGGAATATCAGCGGTGAATCATCAAACATAGCTCAATTTGTACTTTTTGCTGCCTTTTCATCATGAAACGCTTGACCAAAGAATGCACTTGAATCGAAACGCTAAATGTCTATAGAGGCACACAGCTGTTAGAGGAGACATATGGAGATATATGCTGTGGGAAGTGAGTCTGATGTATTTGTGCATGGAAGTATGGAAGAAAGTGCACAAAAACCTTTCAAAGACGAATGAAAAACAGAAGGGAACAAAATTAACATAACATAAAATGAGATTTGGGTTTGTTCCATGACTTCTCATTTCAGCAGCAAGAGAAATGAAATCCATTAGAGCAGTGGTTTAATTCAGCCCCAGCGACTGGGTTAAGGGGCTTTGTGGAGCTTTCCATGGATCGCCCTGCCTGCCACTGAAAAGGCGTTGCGTCTATTATATAGCATCCTGATTCCTTGCTTACATTCATGGGTGTAATTCATATGGTTCAGTAGCAGTCAACAGTTCCTACAGAACACACGTCATATGAAATGGCCTTTTAAAATGGTCTCTTGGCAGAGGAAATACATTCCAGGACACTTTCTGATGACAACCCTGAATGAAAAGTGATTAGATGTTGTGATATGCTAAAACAACCACATAAAAACAGAAAAAAGGGTAAAACATTCATTAAAAAAAGAAAAAAAAAAAAAAAAGTGATAAAAGATTATTGGCGGGCAGGTTTTATGAATCACTATTAAAAAAAAATGGCAATACCCTTAATGCTCCAGTGAGATTTGTGATATAATGCCAAAACAACACATGGGTCCAGTTCTCACAGGGACATTCATCATTCGAATTACGGTTAAAAAGATCAGCCCCTCGAGGCCGGTCAAAACACATCAGCTTGTATACGTCAGTGAATTTAACCGTAATTGGCTTGATAAAGTTGCATTAAGGCAGTTACTGCACATATAATGGGCCAACAACATACCCAATTTTTTTACAGTTTCATATTTACAGTCACATTGATTATGGATGTAGCTTATCTGTGTTTTAGTACCACAATTTATCACGCATTATTAAGCTGTCCTGTGGATTCGCAACTAATAGCCATAAATACATTGTAATGAAATTTCACCTTTAAATGTCACATTTTAAGCCCGGAGGGTGCAGCTGTAATGAATGGGCTCAATATCCTATAAAATAAAAAACGTTTAAAACAGAAGAATGAAACTACAAGGCAAACAGCCTTGTGTTGTGCAACACAACACATGAAATGAGTGAGTGTTAAAATAAGATTTAACCAAGAAAACAAAGAAAGTCTGACTTTAAGGTACCACCCTGGCACTTATTTATCTGTCGCGGACTTGTGTATGTCCTACAGCTCTGTCAAAAGAGATATGTGCCTCCTCTCCCATATTGCATGTTCATTTGTTCTGACACTACGTCTCCCTGGTACTTCAACACACCAGAGAAGTAGAATGTCTTTTGGAAGCCTCCCGTTGTGATTCCATGTTTGAGCCATGATTTGTGGCAGGTGTACCCCAAGGCTATATCCTGGGCACATCACTGTTCTCCAAAACGGAACAGAGCCACTAGCGCATCCAAGCCCATCTTTCTCTACCTCTCCGCCTTGTCCTCTAGAAGCTGAGTTCTCTGAACTGAAGGTCCTCAAAGCCGCTGGAGAAGACTTGGCCGACCGCGGCCGGCGGCTGACAGGGGTGGACAAGAGGGCGAGTCCCCTTAAGAGCAGAAGGAGGGGTGTCCGAGTCTGACCAGTGTGTCCCCACCCCCCTCCTCAGGTTACCTGCTGTGGAGTAGCTCCTCCCTGAGCCAGCTAGGCAACGGCTGGCCCATTTTGTACAGCAGCTTGGAGAGCTCAATGTTGTGCTCATGGTAATACTCTCTCAGGAAGGTCCGGGACTGTGGACAAAGAGGATAGGGTCAGTTTCTTTGCCAACATGTAATGTACATGTCATGCTAAAGTTATGTGTGAGCTTTTTTATTGTGTCTAGCATGAGCTTTAATCTGAAAAGTCAATAGACATACATACATATACACACACACACACAGATATCTAAATGTGTGACCCGTGCTGACAAAATGAGTCGGAATGCGCACAGGCCAATTAAGAGCTACAGGCAAAACAGGCGAAAAATGTCAATTTTGGTAAAAATTTTAGGTTCACAAAAATGTGTTAATTAAGCCCTTGTCTAGCGATCTCAATGCTTCAAATAGTAATTAAACATCTAAAAGTATCTTTATTTGTATGTTTTCTGAGAGGTGACCTTCCTATTTTTCCTTCGTTTAAATAATCCATGAAAAATTGCAATTTTTTACTGCTTGCGTCTTGACGACTGGTGCTTCCTCTCAGTTTGGTATCATTTTAAAAAGCATCATTCCCACTTTGTGAATATTCATAGCGAATTCTTGATGGCATGATTATGAACCAATGAAATGTGATTGACACATGCTGATGTAAACCAAACAATCTTACTCGCGCTGACTGACATATGCGAAGTGTGCGCACAAAGACGCCTCAGACAGCGCGCAATCCCGATATACACACATACACAGAATTACAGTATTTCAAAATATCTGTCTTGGCGAGTATTCACGCAACCATTATCTGTTATGTCTTAAGTGAACGTTTGGTTAACTGTTGGGGAAAAACATCTGATGTGTAACATTACATTAGATCCGTGCATTACAGTAGGTCTTAATATATATGCTCAATGTTGATCAAACAATTGTGGTATCATGGGAAAAAAGTTGAATATATATTTTTCCTATAGATATGGGTTTTGACTTGGTGTGTGCCAGATTTGGTGTTATTACCAGGGATTTTAAGGTATGGTTGTTAGGTGATTTTGTTTTGGAAACTTCAGAAAACTTTCTCAAAATAGACTTTGCTGACTCTATCGACTTCAAGGTGTAGCGCAGTCTTTTTTTTGGTCTGATTTTAACAAATCATACATCATTCTGAAGGTTTTTTTTAATAGAGAATTTTTTTTTTTTTGTTGAGAATTTGCTCATTGTGACTCATTTTTTCCAGCACGGCTCACATATGTGTGTGTGTGTCCATTATCATTTCTGCAATTTTTACATTTAGATTAGCTTTTCCATCATCTGACACTCAGTTAAAATTCATCTTTAAAAACATGAATAATTTAATAAAAATTTTAAATGTAATCTTTGGCAAATGTCAAAATACATATCTTTTTTAATAATGTACATTATAATGCTGTGACGTCAAAATTCACGTTTTTCCACACATTATTTTTAGTTAGTGTATTATTTTAAGTTTATTTAGCCTAAACAGTATAGAATTTTAAGCCACTTATCAGCAATCATATGAAAATCATTACTGGATTTTTATATTGGACAGATTTTTTAATCAAAACGTGTGTTCCCTTCATGAGCATCATGGGACAAAGCATGTGCACTAACCACTGGGCCACCAGGACTTATTTTCTACAGCATAACATTTTTATTTATAAAAACACCATCATCATCTACTATAAAAATGGCTTATATCCTCATACTAAACAGCTAAATATTTTTGACTGAATATTAGACCAAACGCCTCTGGCCTAGAAAAGGTCATGAACCTTTAGCCACTGCTGTGTGTGTTAAAGGACAGTGTCCTGCTCTTTTTTTCCCATTAGTGCTGCTACTGCGACTGCGTCTGCAAAGCCACGACACATCAGCCTGTTCTTTCACCCCTCATTAACTTTGATGTGTCTGCCAAGAAGCCTCAAGGTAACATCAAGGTCCTCGGCATTCGACTGAGCCTCTCTTTATCATCCTCTGTTAAAAGATACTGACTGAAGCTGCGCCCTTCTAGAAAATGCACCAGTCTGAATGACCCTGAAGTAATAAGAAAGGAATTCAATGGCTGCAAAGTCTTACTGAAAGTTAAAAATATGTATTGAAACATCATTCAAAAGTAATTTAATTTCTGTAATGTGACATATCTGAATAAAACAGAAAATTCAACAGGAAATACTGTGGGGGAAGATTTTATCTATCTGGATTTAACTGGATTCTAGATGTTAAGCTATATGATTTTATTGGTTATTATTATTTCTGTTTTATTTTAAAATCTGATATGACCATTTAGACTACCGGTTGATACATTTAAAAAAAAAAGAAATTAATACTTTTAAGGACACAAAAAAACTGATTT
Source organism: Rhinogobio ventralis (assembly GCA_039654625.1). Classification (NCBI taxonomy): domain Eukaryota; kingdom Metazoa; phylum Chordata; class Actinopteri; order Cypriniformes; family Gobionidae; genus Rhinogobio; species Rhinogobio ventralis. Next base: position 23,885,819 of record CM077208.1, on the reverse strand, counting down.
AAAGTGACAGTTAAGGTATTTACTCGAAGAATCACAGTTTCCATAAAAATATTAAGCAGCACAACTGTTTGCAACATTGGTAATAATAAGAAATATTTCTTGAGCACCAAATCAGCATACTAGAATGATTTCTAAAAGATTGTGTGACATGATGCTGAAAATTCGGCTTTGATCACAGGAATAAACATTTTAAATAAATAATTACATTATAAAGTATATTCAAATAGACAACAGTTATTTTAATCTGCAATAATATTTCACTATATTACTGTTTTCACTGTATTTTTGATCAAATAAACACACCCTTGGTGAACATAAGAGACTTCTTTCAAAATAATTAAAAGATCTTACCGACCCCAAACTTCTGAACGATAGCATATTTAAAAAAAAAATCATATTTTGATGCAGTTTTTGCTATTGAGTGCTGTCAAATTGATTAATCGCATCCAAAAACTTTTGTGTTTACATAATGTATATATGTGTGTGTACTGTGTAACTATAATGTATATATAAATATACACACATGCATGTATATGTTTAAGAATTTTTTTATATTTATATATAAAATATTTATATTTATATAATATACTATAAATATATATACAGTGTATACATGCAAATATTTCTTAAATATATACATGAATGAGTGTGTATTTATATATACACATAATAATTATACACAGTTCACACACATATATTATGTAAACACAAAGTTGTATTTTGGATGCGATATTACACAAGTCAAATATGCCAAAACATGTTTGTCACCTGTATGAACAGGCTTCTTTCTCCTTTTTGTCTCTACCAAGACTCTTTGCAATCTCAATCAAACTAAAAAACACAGAAAGGTTTTTTTAACCAAAACAGGAATATGAACTAGAATCAAAATCTCACATCAACGTCCATGTCAGGATATCTTCTGCCTTTACTTTTCCCCAGGCATTTGGTCTTCCCTCCATCTAGCAGCTGGCACCAGAAGCCCTTCTTCGGATCGAACCTGCAGCAGGAAGGAAGGGACAAAATTGAGGACAGGCAGCAAAAACAGAGCGATGTTTCAACATTAGCCTAATCAGAAGGGAACATAACAGACAGATGGTGCACAGCAAGGCCTCCTGAGAGGCTGCCACAGGACAAACCATCTTCATTGTCCAGTGGGAGATGTGGCTGACAGATGTTAGTGCTTATGAGATTATGTGCTACAGCATGAGAGGACAGAGGACAGATAGAGAGAGAAAGAGACAAGTGGAAGGGGCTGACTGAAAAGAAAGTACATGAGGTGGTAGAGCCGGCTGGGAATTAACAAGCACTCTTATGATCCTGTCAGACTAATGGGATCCATCAGGATGAGGAGACTGCTGTGAAACTCTTCAAAGCAGTTCCAAACCAAACACTTCAGGTGCTCAATAATGTGCAGCATATTAATGACTCTTAATTGTCAATCATAAAAGAGAAATAAAAAACTTGGTTTTGGAGGACAAGCTTCTTACGCAAGGATCTTGTGGTAGTTGAGCGTGTTTGTCAGGCCTAGAAACTTCTGGATTTTGTCCATCACTGAAGCTGGTTCTGTCCTCAGCATCTGTCCATCCAGTACCAGGATCTGAGCAGAAATAAGCAGGTTAATGTAAGTCATAGAAACATTCTCAAAAGCAGAACACACTGATGGACATATATGTACTTAGCAAAATACCTGACTGGGGTGATAGTGTGTGAGCCAATGCTGAAGGTGTGTGGCGTAAAGTCCGGGCACCAGACATCGGCTCTGCAGGACCCTCAGTTTGATGGGCGCTTCCCGGCCAGCAGTGATGACATCATGGAATGTATATTTCTGAGCCACAGGATCATCATGGGCCCTCTGGTGCTGGAAAACAGCAATGAAAATACAAATTCAAAATACAAATACAGTGCTGTGAAAAAGTAAGTACACATTTAAATTGTATATATATAATGAATTCGTTCTATATGGACATATGATATTGATGTTTTTCAATTAAGGTTATGAATTAAGTTAATAAAGTATAACATTTTTAACTTCATATATATATATATATATATATATATATATATATATATATATATATATATATATATATATATATATATATATATATATATATATATATATATATATATATATAAAAATCGAATTTATAACTTATAAAACGTATAACTATCGTATGTCCATATAGAACAAACCCATACAATCCTAAAATAAAGAGTTTAGGTTGAATGAAATGCCTGATTCAGCTTATTGTGTAACCAACATACCAATAATAACCTGTAAAAAGATTTTATGCATAAAGTGGGACTTTTAATTATAAACAAGTTGGAAATTCAACTTTACTTTTATTTTAAAATGTCTATGCTTTACTACTTCCAGCCACTTATTCAAAGAAAGTTGAAAGTTGAGGGCGATAAAATATGCACTCTTAGGGACCAACCATCCACACATTACAACATAAAAACCATAAAGTAAACATTGTCATAAATCCATCAACAATAGATCATATGCAATACATAAATGTAGGGTATTTGTTGCTTGCAAACTGCTCTGAAACTGTAAGCCTGCAGAAAACGCAATAGTGCCACGTTTTTAATTTAAAACTTGCAGCGCACATTTTAAGACTTTAAAGACCCTGTATTTTCCAGGATTAGGATTTTACCAGTGTTAATAGAAAAAAGGCAGTATAATTTAACAAATGACACAATGTAAATTCTGTAATGATTTCTACAGATTGCCATCATAACTGCAAATATGAATAACAAATCAAGAAGTGAAGCATTAGTAAAAAAAAATTGAAGCTGAACTGAGTGGACGTTTCAATATGACAATGAATCAAAGCATGAAAAAATAGTTAACCTTGTCTAACATTATAGATGGACTTCTGGGAAAAAATGAATGAGCTACAGAAGTGTAAAATATGGGGACCTGTAGGACCCAGCAGAATGATGCAATCATTTCCAAATTACATTTTGCAGATCTAATCTACTGTCCAGAGCAGGCATCGTGGCCTTGACTAACCCTGGATGTGACTGGATGACACATGAGCAGTTAAGATACTGACCTGATACCAGGAATAGGCTCTGTCAGCTGGGTTGATAAGAATGGTGATGACTTTGGCTTTGGGCAGAAGAGCAGCTGCTCGCCGGGCCGCGACCTCTGAGTCAAAGTAGTTGGCACTTTTCTCAAAGTAGAAATCTGAGCTAGTGTTGGAAGGTAGAGGGAAATACTCCATGTACCTACCATTAAAACAAACAATTAACATTTCATAAAATTTAGTCCACAAACCAGATGGGAGAGACATGTCAGCACCTGTAAAAATCATGTTTAAGTATTGCTGCACCATGTTTTTCTCTGTTTGGTGAAATTAATCTCCCTCTTTATAATCAACATTGTATTCGGCTCTTGTTTTTGAGATCAAACCAGCACCAGCACATGAACCATCATTTCTTCACAAACTGATTAAAGAGAAAAAGAAAGGCAGGAACAGAGAGAGAGGCACTTGATGTGCATCAGACACCTGCTTTCTATTAGTTACATTTCAGACTACTGAAAGGAAAAGAAAAAAGCTGGTGGTGAAGGCAGTGCTGTGTTTTGAAATGACCCATAACGCTTTCCTCTCGCGTCTCTTAATACTCTTAACTTCAAAGCATGCTAGACCTTCAGAATTGATGTACTTCACAGCAGTTTACAAGAGCTATTTACTATAAAGAACCCATGAAATCATGTGGTTTTCTTGCCTGTGTTGATGTACTCCCCATAGATAGAAGTTAGGGTGCAGCAAAAATGAGAGGGGGCCTTCTCATTCTAGAAAGCACTTAATTGGATACAGTTGTGGATACACCCATGAGTGCAATATGATTCAGTATTTGAAATCTGGATACATTTTTTTCATTTTAAACATGTCAAGGCCCGTTCACACCAAGAATGGTGGAAAAGCTGGAAAAAAATGATTCTGAAAATAATTCCATTGATATCATACCTCTGGCCCTGTTTACACCTGGTATTAAGATGTGTTTAAATGTTTTGAGTTTGTCCACTTTGGACCACTTCCAGAGGTAGTCGAAAACATACTTGAACGGATTGCTTTCGTAGTGTAGACACTCATGTGGTCAAATGCGTTCCAACAGCCCCCCCAAAAACCGCCTACTGACTTAACGCGTAAACATTATGGGACGCGAGCTAGCCAGACGGGATTTAAACATTGTCAGCTGAAGACCCAAGTTTGGTTTGAAGACGAAAACCATACCAAAAACAATGCTCTCTCGCCATTCCTGATTTCTACCACACTCACCGTGTACGTTGTGGTACGTCGGCTGTCAGAGCAGAAACAAAAGCTGCTGCTCTCTGTGTGTTTGTCCATCATCTCCGGTCGCAATCATATGTACATTGCGTGAGCTTTTTTAGTCCATTAGACCGGTGTTGCCAAGTCTGTGGTTTTCCCGTGGAATTGGGCTACTTTTACACTGTTGCCGTGGGTTGGAACGCAATTTTTCCCACCTGGAATGCTATTTTTACCGGGGAAGCCCATCCCGTTATAGTTGTGGTGTGGACTTCCCTATTCTCATAGAATTAACGATTATTAAAACTTTATAGTTATAGTTAGTTATAGTCCTTGGTGTGAACAGGCCTTCAATCTCATAAATGTTTACTTCGTCAACTTTTACATGTACTCATAGCTAATAACAGATATGGACTAAAAGACACAAAAAAAAGCCTTTAAATCATGCCTGATCCCGAAGAGACTGCAGCCAACAAAGCTAAAAATATGGTGGGAACTTTTATGTTTAAAATATCACCACATACCAGTCAATGCCTTTGTGGTAGTTTCGGCCGTTGAAGAACTGGATTTCTTCAAAGGTCTCCTTGCTGGGGTAGTTACTGGTCAAATCAGAATGCATGCCCAGAAACAGATAGAGAGCAGTAGTTCCTGAACAGACACAAGACAGCAGTGAGTGAACAGATTTACTGTCACATGATCAGGTTCACTTGTGGTCTCAGACTTTTGGACCTCGTTCTGCTATTGAGATAAAGTAATTATAAGTTCAGATGTAGTATAAACCCATAGTTAACTTCAGCAAAAGGCAGGAAATGTCTGGTTTAAGATGTGATAATAAAGGTTTACTGAAATTATGCTGTTAGCTAATATGCAAGCCTGAGAAGTAATAACAGTAAAAAAAAAAAAAAAAGAATAACTGAATAAATAAGTCACTCTAAGGCCCAACCCCCTAATCTAACTTTTATTGAGAGGATTAACACAGCCGTTTTACTACCCACTCTAAGAGAGGGGTATTGCTCCCTGAAGACATCTTTAGAAGTTTAATTAGTCAACACTGTAAAACTGAAATTCACATTTACTGAGGAGCAGCCAGGGTTGCAGTAGAAAGCTTTGCGAAAGCCTGCATTCATCTGCTATGAGACTGTACAGGATATAAAACTCTCTCAACTCTGTGCACACTTAAATCATGGGCACTGGGCATTCATATTCATATATATATATATATATACACACACTCACCTAAAGGATTATTAGGAAGACCTGTTCAATTTCTCATTAATGCAATTATCTAAATCAACCAATCACATGGCAGTTGCTTCAATGCATTTAGGGGTGTGGTCCTGGTCAAGACAATCTCCTGAACTCCAAACTGAATGTCAGAATGGGAAAGAAAGGTGATTTAAGCAATTTTGAGCGTGGCATGGTTGTTGGTGCCAGACGGGCCAGTCTGAGTATTTCACAATCTGCTCAGTTACTGGGATTTTCACGCACAGCCATTTCTAGAGTTTACAAAGAATGGTGTGAAAAGGGAAAAACATCCAGTATGCGGCAGTCCTGTGGGCGAAAATGCCTTGTTGATGCTAGAGGTCAGAGGAGAATGGGCCGACTGATTCAAGCTGATAGAAGAGCAACTTTGACTGAAATAACCACTCGTTACAACCGAGGTATGCAGCAAAGCATTTGTGAAGCCACAACACGCACAACCTTGAGGCAGATGGGCTACAACAGCAGAAGACCCCACCGGGTACCACTCATCTCCACTACAAATAGGAAAAAGAGGCTACAATTTGCACAAGCTCACCAAAATTGGACAGTTGAAGACTGGAAAAATGTTGCCTGGTCTGATGAGTCTCGATTTCTGTTGAGACATTCAGATGGTAGAGTCAGAATTTGGCGTAAACAGAATGAGAACATGGATCCATCATGCCTTGTTACCACTGTGCAGGCTGGTGGTGGTGGTGTAATGGTGTGGGGGATGTTTTCTTGGCACACTTTAGGCCCCTTAGTGCCAATTGGGCATCGTTTAAATGCCACGGCCTACCTGAGCATTGTTTCTGACCATGTCCATCCCTTTATGACCACCATGTACCCATCCTCTGATGGCTACTTCCAGCAGGATAATGCACCATGTCACAAAGCTCAAATCATTTCAAATTGGTTTCTTGAACATGACAATGAGTTCACTGTACTAAAATGGCCCCCACAGTCACCAGATCTCAACCCAATAGAGCATCTTTGGGATGTGGTGGAACGGGAGCTTCGTGCCCTGGATGTGCATCCCACAAATCTCCATCAACTGCAAGATGCTATCCTATCAATATGGGCCAACATTTCTAAAGAATGCTTTCAGCACCTTGTTGAATCAATGCCACGTAGAATTAAGGCAGTTCTGAAGGCGAAAGGGGGTCAAACACAGTATTAGTATGGTGTTCCTAATAATCCTTTAGGTGAGTGTATATATATATATATATATATATATATATAACAAATTAAGCATACCTACTGCATGTCCACCCCTCATAATTAAGTAATATGTTTAGAAAACATTTAAAAAAACTTTTCAGTACACCATTACAAAGTTGTAGCCATTTACAAATATAAATAAAAATAATAAATAAAAACCCACACACAGTACAATATAATTTAGTAACCAAAAATGTAACAAAATTGCAATTTTTTCTAAATTTAGAAAATAGTTTATAATATGATATTCTATATATAATCTATATATACATAATTTGACAATCTCAAATGTTGATAATTGATCACCATCACTGGTAACCTTTTGGTAATCAAAACAATAGCCATTCAAAAGAGTTTTATAATAATAAAAATTAGGGATGTCCCGAGCCAATCTCAAGGATTGGTAACAGAAGCAATTAGGCATTTTTTTAACTGATTGGTATCGGCTATTCTGAGCCCGAGCCTTTATTTTATGTCATTGTTCACGCAGTAGGTGGCGGTATGCACCTTTAAGTGGGTTTGTCAACCATTAATCTAGTACTCCTGAGTGCAGTCTGGATGATGGGGCATGAAATATTAAGCGCTAACTCTAAAATCGCATCTTATCTGTTATAGTAAAAAAATCTTATCTTATAGTAACCATTGTAATTTTAATTAGGATCTTTTGGCTGATGTTATATTTTGCTTAAGACACAGAATATATGATGCTATTGTTTATAAACGAATGCTTGGTGACAGCTGAAGACACATCCAGATTCTTCAGGCTGAACTGAGCTGTTTTACATAAGTGCTTCATTAATTTGGCTTCATATTCCCATCAGGATCGGTGGATCAGAACAAACTGTAATTCACAAACACGACATCGAACAAACACAAACGCAAGCAGCTGATTTTACATTTGAATTTTTTTTTAACAATATTTGTTGTACAGTGCTTGACTTTCATTACTTGGTACCAAAAACTAATAAAATGTTTTCATTGCAAACTTCTTTACCTCTATAAAAAAATATATATTTGGGCCTATATATTGGTTCTGTATGTTACAGTTTTTAAAGGTTCCTAAAAATATGTGTCAATGGGTTAACACGTATATCTGTGACATCAGGTATTAAAAATCCAATTATTTATGTATCCACCCCCCCATTGTGTGTGCATGTTATAATCTAATTATCAGCTCTCATTGTACAGCAATATAGCTTCATAACTAGCAAAAAAAAATTCCTTGCAGCTGTGAATCTGGGCAATTAAGAAGGTGAGTAAAAGAGATCTTTACTGTGATTAATACTACAGTATTTATCAAGTGATGACTATAACTACTAAACAAAAGCTAAGGGGTATTCAGTGATTCCTGTGGATTAGAAAGAGATATAAACTATATTGGTTCTTTTTAATAAACTACAAAACCAGCTATTTAGTTTGTGCATAAAACTACATAAAAAGTAAAAAAAAAAAAAAAAAAAAAAAAACCCAGCTGAGAAGTGATATGAACATTTATTGCTTACACACAATATGTAATTTTTTCGCCGCTAGGGGTCGCTTATTTAAAACAAAGGTGTAGCCTGATGACGCCTTGATTTCACTGAGCTTTTATTATGCCACAGACGACCACTTCCGCTTCTTCCGGTCATGTGTATGTGGGGTAACACAGTGCTGTTTCATCATATGTCATGTTATAATGCTTCTCTGTGCGTTCGCTCGGCGGCTACTATGAGACACTTGTTGAACAGTGCAGTGAGCTAGATCGATATTAGGCATGGTAAAACATGGTACTCGCAGTAAATTAAGAAAACGAGATTTAAACAATAAGACTGTGTTGAGCTATATAACAATGACTCGTTTTCTGTCGATGAATGTATCTAAACAGTTGCTCACCTGTCTAATAAAACACATAATATATTAAAGCATCTTTGGTGTTTCCATGGTTTCTACAAAAAAAAAAAAAAACGGAAATCGAGGGTAACGCGGGTATGATGTCATTGATAGGCGACGCATGGACACGGTCCATGTCCTGGTTAAAATTGCTTATTTCTCTGGATTGAATAATTCTTGGAAACACTTGGGATAATGCAAGTACACAAGTCAACAAAATATATAACATTGTTCTAGTGGTTTTTGGATATTTTAATCCAAAAATCTTACATATTGTGCCTTTGAAGGGTTTTAAATTAAATTAAATCTAAGAAATTTCTGTCCCAATATCAAAGCATTAAGCATTATATGACTTTCTGTAAAGCTGCTTTGAAACGATGTGTATTGTGAAAAGCGCTATACAAATCAATTTAACTTGACTTGAAATAGGTCTATATACATCATGGAATGAATTAAGAAATTGTTCCCCAGACTTATTAATATGTGAGCGGCACGTATTACACAGCTCTGTTCTGCCTGAAGAACCCAGAGATGCTGTCACCAAGCGTTTGTTTATAAAGTAACTTCATCTGACTTAATTCGTCTTAAGGTCAACAAAACATTAGCCAGTTGATCCTAACTGAAATCGCCATGGTTAGCACTTAAAAAGTCATACATAAAGGAATGTGCAAGTATTTTATTATTAGAATAATAAGTAAACATTGGATTGATTTTAATAAGCGAACATATCTGGCCAACACAGCTAGATGGTGCAAGTGCATACATGTGTGGATGTGTAGCGAGCAGAAAACACTCACCAGTCTTCTGAGGTCCAATGATAAGCAGCTTGGGGAAACGGTCACAGGTCTTTTCCTTAGACCAGATGTCTTTATGTCTTTTGTCCTCACAGGGGTCCTGTAACAGTAAGAAATAAGCTGAAGTGAAGTATTACCCATACATCACTGAAATGAGCACCTTCACAATAAAAAAACACAGCAGCGTGTCTATCGCTGTGCCTCAATAACCAGCGGGAAATTATGAAGAAACTGAAGAAATTGTTCTCATTCCAGCCAGCATGAATATGAAAATCTTGGGAGTTTCACCAAATTACTCAGGGCAAGATGTAACCCATGTCCCAATATGCATACTTCCCTGTAAAAAAAAAAAAAATTAAGTAGGATGTCTGTGGGTTTAGGACATGCTCAGGAAATATAGGAACTAGGATGCAGCCTGAGAGCTTGGACTAGGGATGTCAATTTACATAAATTCCCATGATCGATCGTCGTTTAAATTAATGATCAATTAATCGTTTAATCGTTAGCCCTAATACTGCAATATGCGTCTACATCAGTGGCTTATAGCCGACAGCATGACAGGGTGTGCAAATGCTGCTCAAAACACCATGTTCCTCACCAAATGAATGAGAAGGGTTTTTAGTCTAAATAAAGGGCTAATAGGATTGCAAAAAGAGTCAATGCGACTGATCATTTAATTAAATGACTTATTTAATAATCAAATATAACCTCTAATACAACGCGTCACCAATGCCGCCTCATATCTGTTATTCAGAATGAACGCGCTCTTCCTGGAACAAAACACGCTGAACATGGCAACTAAACCCAATCAATTCACAACGATTTATTAAAATAGTGTTCTCATTAATGTTATGTAATATGACAGTCCCAATCAAAGTTATTATTAGTCGTGCGTTGCTGTTTGAGTTGCGCGCACTGAAGCTGATCACCGGCATGCTTTACTACCACGTTAATTCTTAACCAAATGCATCCTATAAGATATATCAGATATAGACAGGCCCACACAAAATAAACACAACATTACAACTTACATTTGCACAAAACAAAAGGCTGCAAATGCACACACACACTTATAGTGGTGTAACTCCAGCTGTAAAATGGTCCCAAAGAGAACTCTGGCGTGCTCGCTTAATTTTTTCCTCGTGTCTGCTTTACATGTTTCGCGGTTGAGCAGCACGCACGCGCATGATCCTGCTTAATCGATGATCGATCAGTTTTATCAATTAAATGTATTATCGACAATTAATCGATCATCGATTAATCGTCAACAGCCCTAGCGTAGACGCAAAAAAAAAGGAAAAAAAAAGAAAAAGTGCATTATGGAGGGATGGCTGTTATCCAGCCAAACTAAAACAAACTAGTCAAGCATGTCAAATATCTTATAACACATCAGCAGAGTCCAATAACAAGCAGATTTTATATTAATTCAAACTTAGCCTTTAAACTCAACATCCCAGAGGTGGCCGCTTTATGGGATTCACCAGATAAAAGTCAGAGGCATAAACCAACCCCTGTCAAGGGCTTTGAAGCATCTCAGGAGAAAGATGTCCTGCAGTAGCAATTTTGAGCCCTTCATCCATCACAGCTGAAGATGCAGCAACGGTGGTAATAAATTAATCGCTTTAACCCTTGCCTCTTAATTAAACTCTTGCACAAATGCAAGATGGTCAAACGATGCATCAAGATTGAAAAACCACCAGCAATCCAACACCTGTCCGTCCTAATGAGGAGATTAACAGCTAGCGCCCCGGCACTAACGACCGAAGAGTCTTGCTTGAGAACACGCCAGTGCTAAAAAGAATATTACACTGAAATAACACATTTGTGAATTTATTACTAATGTACACATGGGACCACAGTTTATGGTAACAGTAAACATGAGCTCTGTTCCGAAACCTAGCGATCTGCCTACCTAGACAGCACTTTGAGCCATTGTAAGCACAATGCGAAGGCTGTTCCAAAATATCAAAATGCACTGCGACGTGTTCAGTAAGAAAATACATTCAACAGTATGGACTGTGAATGGAATGTGAATTATAAATATACACTACTAGTTTTGCACGATATACCGGTACTAGAAATGTATAGCGATACCCTGCTAATAAAGATGGTGCGATACCACAATTTATTAGACACGCTGGTCATGTGAGTTTTTAGATTTTTTAAAATTAATTTATAAAACAATGAATTTTAAGTTCTGTCATATTACTCAATTAATTTTACTGTTTTAGTTTTCGCCGTAGTATTGATTCAGTATTGGTATTAAAGTATTTTAGTCAGGTAATGTATCAAACTCATAATTTTGGTTTCGTGTCAACACTATGCACTACCATTCAGTTTTTTTAAAGAAATTACTACTTTTATTGATAATATTTTGCAATATAATATTTTTTGTTGTATTTCTGAATGCAGCCTTAGTGAGCAAAGGAGGCTTCTCAAAAAATATTTAAACTTTTGAATGGTGGTTTACTAATTCTTTCAATATATTAACAAATGCACTATTACTCACTATTTGTGTGTGCAGAGTATTTTTAGGCTTATTGGGTCTCATTCATGAAACTTTCGCAAATAAAGTAATTTGCACATAAAATGGACCTTTATGAAAACTCTCCTCCAGATTCAGAAAATGCTTCATATACCACGGATTCAGTAGTTAAATGTGTGTATATTATTGAATTTCAAACATTCGTTAATATGGTGCATGCGCGTGCACGCTCATTCATAATTAGCATAATCCCCGCCCCTGAGTTACAACTACGCAAATGACGTGTCCAGGAACGCTGTGGAATTTTCTGGACTTCTTTCTCAGGTTTGGCTCCAGTATACTGCATAAATGTAGCATATGCCTAGCAATAAATATTCAATTATCGTGTGTCCACCAAAGCATTTTTAGCCAGCTAAAAAACGCCTGGTGCTCTTATGAAAACAGCCAGCTGGTGGCGCTTAAAAAGCGATTTGCAAGCGCAGCGTTTTTCCAGCTGAAAGACTTTGGCTGCTATGATACAAAATATCCATGGCAGTAATGTTACTAGTATCTAATTTTGAAGAATATTACTGAATATAAAAATGCAATAAAAAGCAATATTAATATATCTCCATTTTTATTCAGTCGGTGTACAAGTGGGACAGATTGGTCGATGTAGTATTTGTCCCGCCCCTCCTCCACTGTGATTGGACGGCCGGGTAAAAAGTGATAGTGACGAGCGCTGCATATTACCCAAAGTTGAACAGTAAAAAAAAAAAAGACAGGGAAAATCACCTCGTGAAATATTATGGTACATAGATTATGGCACATAGATTTGTACAACAAAATGTTTTATGCACCATTTACACGTGGTAGGGAGCAGGTGTACATTTCTTTCGTGAATTCGAAAATTTACGTCAGAACGGCTTTACGAACGATTTACACACAGATTCGTTCTGCTCGTGTTTCATGAATGAGGCCCAATATGAGTATTGTGTGTGTAGTTTAGAAACAAGCTAACTGTGCGTTCACATCGCCGGCGGCGACAGCATCAAAGTGGCCGGAAGTCATTCATTTTCAATGGGACCCGGCGGCAAGCTCCGGCGAGAGCGGCGCGGCGCGTCTTGGACGATTTGGGCGTCAAGGAGAGTTAAAATCAGGTCAACTTTATGGTAATGAGCTATGAAGCGGTTCGGCGGCAACCAATCAGAATGTAGAAGTGCTCCGCTTGAGAGGATTCCAGAGAACGAGTCCTGTAAACTTTGGTTGAAATGAAACAATGAAACAAATGAAATAGACCTATTTGAAAAACTTCATGTACTAGAAATACTACATAAAAATGTATAAAGTAATCAAATGTATAAAAAACAATGCATAGTCTTTACTGTGTAAATTAAATATACATTTACTCTTATTAAAGTTACAAAAGTGATTCAGTCAAGAGCAGTGAGAGATTTTATCTCTTTTTTTGTATTTTGATTAACATTAACGACAGCAGGTACATTTGGATACTGTCACTTTAAGACAGACTGCACAGATCCAATATACTCGTAAGTTTTTCTCTCTCAACGGTTAACGTTCACTTAAGACATAAATGACTGTTTACTTGCAAATACATGGTCACTTTGACACAGCTATGTGTATTTAACCGCTCAAGCCCAATTTGACACCAAAAAGCAATCAGTTCAGTTCTATTAGCAGCAGCTTCACGTGAGCTCGTCTCTCAGACATATACTTAAATTTCACTTTTGCAGCTAATTTTGCTTGAACGGTTTAAAATCACCTGTTTTTAAACCGCAATGCTTAAAAACGTAAACAAACGATAAGCTTTCTTGACCAGCAACAGCACAGCAACGTCACATGAGCGTACCCACAATAGAGACGATAGTCCAAAATCTCAACCGGTTGACAAATTTCTACCTAAATTTCTAATATCATGTTTAAACCAAAACAGGTCACCTGCCACAGGCAAAATTACCTGTAGAGCAAGATGTTAATTTCCCACCCTAGTTACTACCTTGGAAGATAGCTGCCCATGTAGGACGTAGACATCAAGGCAGCTCACTAGTTTTTGGAACAGAGCCATGTTGTATTAAGTCTAAAATAAAAAAAAAGAAACTCTTTCCAAGTTGTATATTTCCTCTGCATGTAACAGCAGCTTTGCAGATTTCTTGGGAAAACAACTGCAGAAGAAAGAAGATTATTCAGAGCAGGGCAAGCTGTGGAACGCTGGAGAGCCGACAGAAAAGATGGGACCTCAACCTTGACAGGAAACGAGGGAGATCAAAAGAGGGATTTAGAGCTTTCAGGCACCCACTTTCTCTTTCTCTAAGGGTGAAACAAAACAACAGAGTTAGAAAGAGTGAGACAAGAAATAAAGAAGCTGGATAAATTGAAATGGGGAGCGCAGGCGGGGGGTGGGGGATACGATACAGAGAGAAAGACAGATCTTCTGCATTGCCTCTAACTTTCAACTGAATTATAGGAACCAATTTCAAAAATAGCATTCTCTGATTTCCTGGCAGGCTACACGGAAAACCATTTTCACTCTTTGTACATCAGAGTAAATGTGCAGACAGCCGTACGAAACCTTTCACCACATATTACGGCAAAAGCGCTCAACACTCTCAACCTCCACTGATCCACTCTCACTAAATTAAGTTGTATTTGTTTCCCATAATGATCCTACGACAGAACAGACCCCCAACAGAGCTCCTTTGTTACCTGCCAGATGGGGTCCCTCTCTTCAGGGAAGATTTGGAAATATCTCTGTGCCAGCTGTACAGGCGGGAGAGTCTGCAGTTTCAGGTTGGTCCACATCTGTATGAACTTCACCAGGTTCTTGAAAGTGTACAGGCCAAGACGATCATTCCCGTAGTTGGACAGGTGGGTCATGAAAATGCTGATCTGGTTAAAAAAAAAAAAAAAAAAAGGTGTAAGAAGTAATGAAGGCCCAGCCCACAGATTAATGTCCTATCCTACAGTTCAGCCTCTTATTGAGCTCCTTTTGAAGGATGATGTTTGGGATTCTCGTATTGAACATCTGATGTGAGGGTTAGGCCAGGGTGCAAATTACATTGGGACTGACCCCCAAAAGTTAGTTAAAATGTTGGGGAAGGGTCTTAAAACCCACACTACAGTTTAAAAGTCTGAGGTCTGTAAGATAGTTTAATGTTTTTGAAAGAAGTTTTCTTGTGCTCACCAATGCTGCATTTATTTGTAAAAGAAAAGGAAAAAATAAATTAATACACATTAATATAGAGTGGTGAAGGTTTGACATCACTTTGTGGGCCAAAACGCAGAAGTGAGTTAGCATTTTAGCACTTCCGGTTCTCTCGTCCCAAAGTAAATCGATTTTTTTAAAATGGGATTTTGGTTAAATGGCTGAAATAAGGTCTGTGATGAACACAAGCTCAAGACACTTTCACGTTTTATTCTACGACATAAAATACATCGGTATTACCCCACTCGTGAAGCTGTAACGTGTCTTGAAAAAGGCGATTGCTAACAAGTGGCTAAATGGGACTACAGAGGCTGTCGGGAGATTAAACATCATCACACCAAACAGGTAAGCTCAGTCCGCTTTTACAGCCTCATCACGCTCATAACTGTGCTCTTATAAACTAGTTTAACTCAAACGTTGTCAGAAGCTTAGTGATGGTGACGTTGAAATCGAGGGACCGATTTGCAGCCTAAATGCAATAGCAATAGCTAGAAGTAAAAAGCTAAAGCTTTTAGCTTTTTACTTCTAGCTATTGCATTTAGGCTTCAAAATTAATATAAGTTGTGTTCAACTGTGATATTTATCTTAATGGACAAGACGTGCAAGTATCATTAACTTTTGTTGATCACAGAGCTTGTTTTTAGCGATAATCCAAAAGCCTATGGGAAAATCCTATTGGTTTTCCTCAAGTGAACCAGTGTGATGCTAACTGCCAGTTGGCAGTGACGTCATACCTGCACCACTGTATTGTGAAATATTATTACAATTTTATATTTATAGTTTATAAATATCTATCTATAGTTTTCTATTGGAATATATTTTAAAATGTAATTTATGTCAAAGATGAATTTTCAGCATCATTACTCCAGTCTTTAGTCACATGATCCTTCAGAAATCAAGAAACATTTCTTATTATCAATGTTAAAAACAGTTAAATATGTTTAAAACTGCTAAATATTTTTATGGAAACCGTATTTTCTTCTGTGTTTTTCAGGATTCTTTGATTAATAACAGCAAAAAAACTATTAATAACTACATTTATTTGCATTAGAAAACTTTTGTAACATTATAAATGTATTTACTGTCACTTTTGATTAATTTAATGCATCCTTGCTGAATAAAAGTATTGATTTCTTTGGGTTGCGAGACATTTTGAGATCTATAGTAGGATTGTGAGTTCTATATTAATCAATTCATCTTTTATTAAAAGCATCAATAAATAAAATCATTTCAGAGTTAATATTTTAAACTATTTTTCAGATTAAAAATGAATATGCTACTCTCAATCCTCCATGGAAATATGGCACGTTTGAACATGTTGTGCATATGCAAATGCGATCTGAGAGCTACAGTGTACGGGAAAGATTTTCACTGAATAATGACTTTTTAAAAGGTTTTTCTTATAAACCCCAATAGATCATGCCCCAAAAGTCATTGTGTGATTCACACACTGGTTTAGACATGATAAAGAATACAATCAATACTCACTGGGTTGAGGAGGACAGTGAGGAAAAGTTCTCCTCCATTTATGAGTTTGTCCAGCTCTTTCGAGCCTCCAGGATACTCATTGTAAAAGATGGTGTGAGTAAAGAGACCACAGGTCTGCCTGGGTAACACCTGAAAAACAAAGACCTTTCTTTCAGTATGTAATCTCTTTATTTTCAATTGCATTTACAACAAGAGCCATATATACACATCTGTGACATATAAATGTGAACAATTTCTTTTTATCATATACTCTACACACACACTATATTGGCAAAAGTTTTGGGACGCCTGCCTTTACATGCACATGACCTTTAATGACATCCCATTCTTAATCTGTAGGGTTTAATATGGAGTTGGCCCACCCTTTGCAGCTATAACAGCTTCAACTCTTCTGGGAAGGCTTTCCACAAGATTTAGGAGTGTGTTTATGGGAATTTTTGACCATTCTTCTAAAGCGCATTTGTGAGGTCAGGCACTGATGTTGGACGAGAAGGCCTGGCTCGCAGTCTACGCTCTAATTCATCCCAAAGGTGTTCTATTGGGTTGAGGTCAGGACTCTGTGCTGGTCAGTCAATTTCCTCCAAACCAAACTCACTCATCCATGTCTTTATGGACCCTGCTTTTTGCACTGGTGTGCAGTCATTTTGGAACAGGAAGGGGCCATCCCCAAACTGTTCCCACAAAGTTGGGAGCATGAAATTGTCAAAAATGTTGTGGTATGATGAAGCATTAAGAGTTCCATTCACTGGAACCAAGGGGCTAAGCCCAACACCTAAAAAACAACCCCACACCATAATCCCTCCCTCCACCAAACTTTACACTTAGCACAATGCAGTCAGGCAAGTACCGTTCTCCTGGCAACCGCCAAACCCAGACTCGTCTATCAGATTGCCAGAGAACACGTCTCCACTGCTCTAGAGTCCAGTGGCGGTGTGCTTTACACCACTGCACCCAAAGCTTTGCATTGCACTTGGTGATGTAAGGCTTGGATGCAGCTGCTCGGCCATGGAAACCCATTCCACGAAGCTCTCTACACACTGTTCTTGAGCTAATCTGAAAGCCAAACGAAGTTTGAAGGTCTGTAGCTATCGACTCTGCAGGAAGTTGGTGACTTCTGCACACTGTGTGCCTCAGCATGCGCTGACCCCACTCTGTGATTTTGCATGGCCTACCACTTCGTGGCCGAGTTGCTGTTGTTCCCAATTGCTTCCACTTTGTTATAATACCACTAACAGTTGACCGTGGAATATTTAGTAGTGAGAAAATTTCACGAATTTCACTAAATTTTCACGACTTATTGCACAGTTGACAACCTATCATGGTACCACGCTTGAATTCACTGAGCTCCTGAGAGTGACCCATTCTTTCACAAATGTTTGTAGAAGCAGTCTGCATGCCTAGGTGCTTTGATTTTATACACCTGTGGCCATGGAAGTGATTGGAACACCTGAATTCAGTGATTTGGAGAGGTGTCCCAATACTTTTAGCAAAATAGTGTATTTGACAATTTTGTAAAAGCTATATGCCACAAAAATTTGTCTATTATAGATTTTAAAATGGTTATGGAGCTCTTGTAGGCTTACTGCTGTATCAAAATGTAAGCAGAAATGTTTGCTTTTGGTTATAAGGCAAATGTAGCTGTGGTGCTCCACATGTGCAAATAGAGAAACATGTTGAATTTAGTCACCCATAATATGTAATCTCATTTGAAAGCCACTTTAGACTGGAATGGAACTGAATGACTGTATGACCTCAGTGTTGAAAAATTAAGTACAATAACTGGAGGACGTTCTACCAGAGCTGAATGAGTTAAAGGCATGTTTTTGCTCTAACAAAAGGACAAATGACGTGGCCCACACATCTACATACATGATCTTATTTGACAGCCAGTGATGGTAGAATGGAGATGATTTACACTGATTTACAGTCATTCTTCCGCCATTCTGAACGCATTCTTTACATCATGCATGTATGATGAGACGGCTGTTTCCTCATGCTCGTTTATCGTTCCCTGATATGAACATTGGATAATAACTTTATGTCAGCTTGAGGAATTGTTAGATGTGTCTTTAGAGAAAAAAAAGCTGCAGTTTATGATTCCCAAGATGATTTTTTTTTTCTACCCTTCATGGCCAATGCATTCTTACACTCACACAGAAACTGCTTTGTCATGATTCAGCAAGCTTTTGTCATACTCTCTTCTCTGTTGTCCCCTGAAGCGATGCACAAATGATAAAAAAAATAAAAAATAAAATTGTACTTTCACAAACAGTTTGCCCTTAACCCCCTGCTGGGATTCAAAGCTCAAACCGTACACAATATAGCCTGGGGTTTATTGTGCTGATTCCAGCCAGAATAAGAATTCAACATACAGCTGTACAGGCTACAGCTCAATAAAAATGCGCAATCTGTTTTTATCTACAAAAATTTGGGCCTTGGTGCATTGGTAGTGCATATGTTTTGCAACATGTTAGCCCCAGGGATGCAGGTTCAAGTTTGTTATTTCCCAAACCATTTCTTCCTTTTTTTCCCCACATTATCCATTAAATACATGAAAGCTTAGCATTCTTACACTGATACCACTGTGTACGAAGCCCCTGCGAAAACGTGCAGGTTTGAGGTGGGGATACTCCTCTGTACTGGTCACTTTGATGCCCCACACTTTCTTCCAGGCCTCGTACAGCTGCAAATGGATGGGATACACTCCAGAGTGATGGGGAGCCACCGCATAACCCATGTTTGTGGGAATGCCATGCTCCTAAAAGGGAACAGCAAACACAACACATTAATGGTCAAAAATACTGTGCTTCAGGATATGCATTACTAATTGTGCATGACTTCATTGCAACTGCCATATGCAGTAAAAGTATACATCTCTGGTGAAGAGAAAGTAAGTGTTTTTGGTCATTTTATGGTGTAAAATTGTGCTTTGATGCCACAATCTGTGTGCATTTGAATGTGATGTGTTAATTTAAAATTAATTACACCTTAACTTTGAAGTTTGCACATTTTAAAACTGCTGAGACAGCTATTGCCTACAATATCTTGCTAAACAAAAGAGAAAAAAAAGTCACAAACTCCTCCACAGGGCTTGTAGGCAATATTATCTCAAACAGCATGCTTGGATGCACCAAATCTTAATCTTAACCAAAAAATTTGTAAACTAACTACTAATTAACTAACTAATTACAAAAAAACAGAACTGACATAAAACAACTGCCATAATCAGTCCATCAATGATTTCGCAAATTTAATGCAAAAGCAAGCAAACTACGCAATGCAGCCTGCAATTTTTCTAAACTGCTGCATATTTTCCACAAAATTTGGCTCCAGACGTGTCATGTGTCATTACATGTCATTGTGCATTCAGCCAAAGCCTGTTTCAAAGTGCGAATGCGCATCACTGTGTTCTGTTACTGCAAAAAGACAGATTAACATAAAACTCTGTCAAACAAAAATGGACACTATTAAATTTAAATGAAATGAAACATTGAAATTGTTATTTTCAGCATTCTCTTTTTATAAATTTAAGAAACCAATGGTTCTTCATGTCAGAAAAGTAATAAAAATTTGCATTTAATGTTGTCTGTGGTGTACCTTTTAATCATAGAAAGTGATTAAATAATGTTTTCACAGTTAGTAGTCTAAAAGAAAAACCCTGTTGTTTCCAATTCAAGAAGTTTTCCAACCCCAAAAAAAGAAAAACGTTTCGCTATATATATATATATATATATACACACACACACATATACACACACACACACACACTCACCTAAAGGATTATTAGGAACACCATACTAATACTGTGTTTGACCCCCTTTCGCCTTCAGAACTGCCTTAATTCTACGTGGCATTGATTCAACAAGGTGCTGAAAGCATTCTTTAGAAATGTTGGCCCATATTGATAGGATAGCATCTTGCAGTTGATGGAGATTTGTGGGATGCACATCCAGGGCACGAAGCTCCCGTTCCACCACATCCCAAAGATGCTCTATTGGGTTGAGATCTGGTGACTGTGGGGGCCATTTTAGTACAGTGAACTCATTGTCATGTTCAAGAAACCAATTTGAAATGATTCGCGCTTTGTGACATGGTGCATTATCCTGCTGGAAGTAGCCATCAGAGGATGGGTACATGGTGGTCATAAAGGGATGGACATGGTCAGAAACAATGGTCAGAAACAATGCTCAGGTAGGCCGTGGCATTTAAACGATGCCCAATTGGCACTAAGGGGCCTAAAGTGTGCCAAGAAAACATCCCCCACACCATTACACCACCACCACCAGCCTGCACAGTGGTAACAAGGCATGATGGATCCATGTTCTCATTCTGCCAAATTCTGACTCTACCATCTGAATGTCTCAACAGAAATCGAGACTCATCAGACCAGGCAACATTTTTCCAGTCTTCAACTGTCCAATTTTGGTGAGCTTGTGCAAATTGTAGCCTCTTTTTCCTATTTGTAGTGGAGATGAGTGGTACCCGGTGGGGTCTTCTGCTGTTGTAGCCCATCCGCCTCAAGGTTGTGCGTGTTGTGGCTTCACAAATGCTTTGCTACATACCTCGGTTGTAACGAGTGGTTATTTCAGTCAAAGTTGCTCTTCTATCAGCTTGAATCAGTCAGCCCATTCTCCTCTGACCTCTAGCATCAAGGCATTTTCGCCCACAGGACTGCCGCATACTGGATGTTTTTCCCTTTTCACACCATTCTTTGTAAACTCTAGAAATGGTTGTGCGTAAAAATCCCAGTAACTGAGCAGATTGTGAAATACTCAGACCGGCCTGTCTGGCACCAACAACCATGCCACGCTCAAAATTGCTTAAATCACCTTTATTTCCCATTCTGACATTCAGTTTAGAGTTCAGGAGATTGTCTTGACCAGGACCACACCCCTAAATGCATTGAAGCAACTGCCATGTGATTGGTTGATTAGATAATTGCATTAATGAGAAATTGAACAGGTGTTCCTAATAATCCTTCAGGTGAGTGTGTATATATATATATATATATATATAGCCAAATTTGAACAAAATCTGCCACAAAATCAAACATTTTCACTGCATCAATCACAAAAAATCTCTGCAAATCCTGTATGGACTGTATAATGGAACTGTTATGTTAAAACAAAATATCAATATACCACAATTCTCTTTCAGACAAATTAACTGATCTATGAAAAAAAATTAAATAATATATATATATATATATATATATATATATATATATATATATATATATATATATATATATATATATACACACACATATACATACATATATACATATACATACATATACATATACACAAATTGTAAATATCTACAGACATAAAATAAATAAGATAAATAAATAAGATGAAAAATAAGATCAGTTAAACGGTTTAAAAGGTATTTTTTTATTTTTAAGGTATTTTTTTTGTTTGCTGCATGGTTAAAGAAAAATATGCTATATTTGTTAACTCATGGGGCGTGTCGACACGTGCAACCACACACGTGCCTACACAGACATATTTCGCAAAATGAAGCAATGGAAAAGAAGTAGGCCTACTGTGTGGGACCATTTCGACAGAGTTCGACAAAGTTACTTGCAAAATATGCTACGCGGTATTAAAATACAGCAGTAGTACAAGCTCTTGACTGGTGGAAAGCAAATGAAAGGCGCTTCCCGAGGCTGGCCACTCTAGCGAGGCGTTATCTCTTTATTCCCGGGGCATCAGTGCCATCTGAGAGGGTGTTTTCTGCCGCGGGTCTAACTGTCAACCGGCTGTGCTCCAGACTAACCCCACATCACTTTAAAAAAAATTTAAACCAGACAAGCTGTGGATTGAGGTAGGCCTGCTATTTTTATTTGACAAAAAAACGTAGTTTGACGGAAAAAACTATTCCGGTTCTTCAAAGCTTCAAACGGATTCGGTGTATTTTCATTTTGTATGCTTTTTATTCATATTTTATTCAGTTTTTCTTTGTTGTCAGAAATGCTGCAGGTGTGTGAAAATTTTAGGGCTGCAACTAACGATTATTTTGATTAGTTGGCCGATAATTTTTTCGATTAATCAGATAAAAGGCCCATTTGTTTATTTTATTGACAAAACACACTATTCCCCATTCTCCCCAATGCTGTCCTTCAAACAAACGTGTCAGCTGAGTGCTATGAAAAAATTAACCATGGTTTTACAGAAATAACATTAATAAATAAATAACAAGGTTATTGTAGTTATTCAATGGTAAGACGCGCACACACATTTGTCAAAGCGAATGACAGGGTATGTTAAACGCTAATGCATTCGCTTGAAGCTTAAAATAAACAGTTCTCATGTTTTGGGCACTTGGATCATGTACCTTTCCTGCATCAGCTCACTCGGTTTCCACTCCACTTTTTCTAGATGCACATTTTGTCCATAAAATGCGTTATTCAGTGCTGTAATTTGGAAGCTTTGCGTACAGAGAGCAGACCCGACTTGTCGATAATGAGACTCGTTATCGATGATTTTCATTATCGATTATATCGATTAGTTGTCGCAGCCCTAGAAAATGTGATAATGTGAATCCAGGTACTGTTGTTGTTGAGCTCTTCTACTGCTGTTTGCACAGTAAAATAAACCCGTGAAAAATGTTTAGTCTTTTTAACAGGTCACAGACACTTGTCAATTGTATTTTTATTTAATGCCGATTCAATATTATAATCTTATCAGTTAACGGTTAATATTCGGATAATGAGCGGCGGTTGTCGGTCAGGAAAATGAATTAAAATGAGCATCCCTAGTCCTGGCCATTCCAAGCATTATAATAGCAGCCCAAAATTTGAAGCCCAAAAAAAGTGTATCCATCCATTATAAAAGTACTCCACACGGCTCCGGGGGGTTAAAGGGTTAGTTCACCCAAAAATGAAAATTAAACCATGATTTACTCACTCTCAAGCCCTCCTAGGTGTATATGACATTCTTCTTTCAGACGAAGACGAGTTATATTAAAAATGTCCTGGCTCTTCCAAGCTTTATAATGGCAGTGACTGTTGGGTCATTTTTGAAGTCCATAAAAGTGCTCCATACGGCTCCTGGGAGTTAATAAAGGCCTTCTAAAGCGAAGAGGTGCATTTGTGTAAGAAAAATATCCATTTTTAAAACTTTATAGACTAAAATAGCTAGCTTCCGGCAGTCAGCGGTACGCAAGTGAAAGAGTAAAAAGTTACGGTGAAAGAGTAGAGAATAATTCAAAGAATGTCATATATACCTAGGATGACTTGAGAGTGAGTAAATCATGGTCTAATTTTAATTTTTGGGTGAATTAACCCTTCTGAAGCGAATCGATTGGGTTTTTGTAAGAAAAATATCCATATTTAACACGTTATAAAGTCAAATATCTAGCTTCCGGCAGATCGCCTTCCATATTCAACTTACGGTAAAAGCGTAACTGCCGTAAGTGTTTTGAACTGCTAGAGGTGTTACACTTTCTACGTAAGTTGAATACGGAAGGTGGTCTGCCGGAGGCTAGATATTTTACTTTATAAAGTTTTAAATATAGATATTTTTCTTAGACAAACTATTCACATCAAATGGCCTATATCAATCCCCCGGAGCCACTTTTTTGGTCTTCAAATTTTGGGCTGCCATTCACTGCCATTATAATTGCTTGGATTAGCCAGGACATTTTTTTAATATAACTCTGATTGTATTCGTCTGAAAGAAGAATGTCATATACACCTAGGATGGCTTGAGGGCGAGTAAATTATTTTTGGGTGAATTATCCCTTTAATATTCAAGAACACTCAGATAATCTCTCTGATTATATCATCTATTCTAGAGCTTACCTCCGCGAACTTGCGGTTGAGCAGCATTTGTTCAGCCAGCACTGACTGGTTGTGGAAGAGGTGTGGCTGCATATGACTCCACATGTGGGGGAACCACCAAAACTCCTTACTGTAGGAAAGAAGCAGGTCATCTCCAAGATCCTCCTCATCTGTGCCTGGAATATAATTATACAGACACGAACAATGAACATCTTGACTCTATTCCAAAAGCTGCCTTATGAAAAATAAAAAAAACTTCTTGAGTCACTGATTAGGAACACTCACGCATAGGAGACTTGACTAACACTTAAGGACACCAAAAGAGTATGTTGTTAGCATTTTGCTAAGCTAACAGTTTGATATTTACTTACCCGCATGGAAGAACTTTCCAGAGAATCCCAAGTTGAAAGTGAAATTGGGCACATGCGTTCGGAGTTCATTCTGCGTCTCTAGAAGTGCCTTTGAAACAAGGAGTTTAGGAATTCAATAAAAGTTGCCAAAACGCCCCTAGGTCAGTAAACACACAAAACACATTCAAAAGAGATGCATGGCTAGCATACGCCAACGCATGTATACGCACAACAGTAATAGCGCTAGAGGGACAGCGCAAGCATGTCTGCTGTCTGTTCGTCTCCTCTGTTTGCTTCATTACCCTTCTCAGGTTTAGCTCTGCATCTGCCTCTCATTTTATTTGTTTACTGTGCTTGTTTTTGACTGCCTGTCTCTCCAGTGTGACTCAATCAAAAGCCTGATTCATATTTAACTGCACAGAGGTCCACAGACAGACAAGACGTCTTTGATTATGTTTGCTTTCTATTCCTTCCCTCGGCTGAACATCTGCATCTGGGCGCTCCGAAGATGAGAGATTCACAAGAAGGATGCAGAAAACTGCATTTGAAATATTCATGCTTGCGGCGAGTCTTTGGATGCCCTTTGAACAGAGTCGTAAAAAAATAATAAAATAAAAAAGCGAAATGGAAAGAGGAGGAGGTATTTGGAAAAGGAACGGCAGAGGTTGGAGTATTTAAAAAAAAAAAAAAAAAGAACAACTGGTCATAGGAAAACTGCTGTCATACCTTGAAAAGTTGGTGAATTTTATGGATCCACCAAACCAGTTTCTTCATGTTTTCCTTCTGAGGTGCTTTACACAGATTAGCATCATATAAACAAGTATTTCCCCTTCTGAGACTTCATCGATACCTTTTGTATGGCCTCCTCTTCTTTTCCTCAATGTATATTTCCCTTAGTTTAAATTAGTTCCCTTCTGTACATATTTCATTCTATGTCCTCTCTTTCTTGGGCTCACAAATAAGGATTTGTTTTCTGCTGGTCCAGTCAGCCAGTAGTTCAAATTTGCACTTGTCCTGCCGACACTTACACACAGGTCCCAGGCACAAAAATTATACATCTGCTCCCACCACCAAAAGATTATATTTTTAGCAACATATTTGATTTAAATACATTATATTAGATGTAAGGGGTGTGATGAGACACTTAGCTCACAAGAACAAGACAAGACGAGATTTTTTACACAGTATTTTTAAGAAATTCTCAATGATGAAATACATAACTAGAAAAATAGTCTGCAGGTGCATTTGAAATGTTTTAACTCATCATCTTGTAATTAATGTCATTTCAGTTCTACTTTCTGAGTATGAATTATCATATGCAGTAAAAGACAACAATACTCAAGCACTGCAAAAGGTTTTGCCACAAACTCAACTGACTGGCTTCTCTTCTGTTTGATTGTCTCTTCAGAACTTAGAACTGCACATGATTTATGAGCTTCTACAACTTCTGACCTCCTAACTGAACTCCTTTCCACAAATTGATCATAGATAAGTGCAAACAATAAGTGCAACCATAATCAAAGTACTATCTCAATATTCAAAGTGCAAATGGAGACCAATTTTTTCTTCATGCATTATATAGAGCTAAGAAATGGTTACAACTCCACAGCCCAGCCCAAGATAGCTTTCATATTGGGAGATTTTCCCCATGCATCAGGGAGCCGCTTTCAAAAAGCTTTTGCGTTTGAATGCATGCTTGCATTTACTTTCGCTTTCAATTTCGCAATAGCGCGTACTCTGTGAATAGGGAGCGGTGGTGCTGAACACGCATTTTACAAGATAAGACATTTGTCAGACACTTCTGTCGAGTACTGAATCCTCCGCCACGATCCTGTCAGTCATCTCGTCACGAGATCAGTGCTGTGTACTACGTACGACTCAAACAGCTTGTGTTGGATGAGCTGGATGGAACTGAAGCGACCGTTATCCACCTGAATTAAGTTGTTTTTATTTCTAGAAAAAGCAAAACGACACTGGAGGTGTAATGTAAACGTAGCTTTGGCATATTCTATCCTAACTTCACCCTCACACTCCGTCATGGCAATATCACGCAAGACATCTTTTCACCTCGACGAGAAATCTCGTCACATTTTAATCTCGAGAGATCTCATGGCACGAGATCTCGTCACACCCCTATTAGATGTATATTAGATCGTTGAATAATTGAATTATTATTATAAAATTTAAATCATAGTAGTTGATGGATCATTCTTGCCATTTCAACAAAACTTCATCCATGTAAGCTAGCAATGTATGCATGAAATGTTACATTCAAGCACAATGTTCAGTACATCACAGAAAGTTCTCGAAGCATACAAATACATATACCTGATCAAAAAACATAGGACGTAGTGGCTAATAGGGTAGGACAATTCTGTCAATTGGTCTGAAAATCTCTCACATGGGTTCTTATTCATTCTTACTGTTGAGCCTGCTTTCGTTATATGCATAAGTCTATAAATGGAAGGATTAGCAGACAAGGAGCGGGTGAGAGAGAGGTAATAACAAAGAAAATAGGAGGAGAGCATCATTTTTAAGTGGACGTATACGGCATGGTAATATGGCCCATAATCCAAGATATTAAGCAGGCTTAAGATAGTTACAATTGAGTCACATTTAAAATGTATAAATGTGATTGAACTGTTGATAAACTAGCAAACCAATTGGCATTTATTAAAGAAAAATGGCACAAACCGAAATTTCAAACAAAACAGCACCCACCTTGACGTCAGACACCTTCATCCGTGTGCCCTCCTTCCCAACAAAGATGTCATCGATATCCACCAGTATGTAGCGCTCAAGAGCCAGTGAGAGACGTTTGCCAGTCAAGAAACTCACTGCATCCACCAGCACCAGTTTGTGCAGCCAAAAGTTCAGGTTGTTGCCGAAGAGTACCCGCTGGATGCCATCATGAAGGCCCAAATCCTGAACCACAGCTGCATGAAGGGGTCCGGGCGCTCCACTAGCCTCCGTACTCCGTCCCCGAGCTAACAGCACAGGCTCATAGGTGGTATGGTTAGACTGGAAGACAGTCCAGTCGTCTCCAGGTAAGGGGCCATGTTCCACCTCCCGGGCCTTGGTTATGAGCAGCAGTGGAGACTTGGGGTTGACGCTACAGTCCCTTAAACCCAGATTGGAGTGCAGGAAGAGAGGAAAGCCCTTGAGCTGGGCACTCTGCAAACTGTTCTCATTAGCCTTTCATGAATTGTTGGAAGAAGAGAGAGCAGATGAGAAATGATTGGTAAAACAGAAGAAGATCATAATCCACTTTAAAGGGGTCATATTCACATTCAGGTTTTAGCATTTTATTTTTCACCCATTCATACTTTTTTAGTGAGTCATAATTTTGTTTTACAAGACCCTTATCCATACTTAATATACTCACAGCTGTGATGTCATAACCATTTTTACCATTTAACCCATTTTTCTAACAGCTTAGACTTTGAGCTGAATTAAATTCAGCATGAGTTTCCAACTTCCTACTTGAAAAAGTGCAATGGAACTCCACTTGAAGTGAGATTCCAACTTGAAAAATGTGTTCAAACCCAGAAATCTGTAGTGTAGCATAGCATATCCTGAATTTGGTTGCTAAGAGAAAATGTTGTTGTCAAATCAAACACCTGCAAAGCAAATATGTGTTGCCATTTTTTTTCTACATTGTTTGTAAGCGTCCATCAATGCAGCGCTTCTGTAGTTAGAAAAATACACCATATTCCATAATTGGTCGGTGTACTGTGAAGGACATTTGCTTTGTGAAC
The DNA here is from genome assembly GCA_039654625.1 of Rhinogobio ventralis. Lineage (NCBI taxonomy): Eukaryota > Metazoa > Chordata > Actinopteri > Cypriniformes > Gobionidae > Rhinogobio > Rhinogobio ventralis. The sequence continues at coordinate 23,857,347 of CM077208.1, read as the reverse complement.
AGATTTTTTTTGGTTCCACTTAAATACATCAGTAATGTATTGGTCATGTACTTCCTTTCGTGAATTAGATGCCCTGTGGTACTATGGGTGCCAGAGTTTGTTTAAACACCATTCACACTCATCTGTATGCAGCCCACTCTCCTCTCGAGCCAGCTGACCCTGTGAAGCTGGATCAATTGGTGATAAACTGCACACTGAGTGGAACAAACACAATGAGCCTTACAATTTGGAGAGAGGCCTGCATCCTGCTCATCTCCAAACACAGCCATTATTCTGCCACCAGAGGTAGCAATGGGACCCTCTGGAGAGATGCACAGTCCACATGACATGTCTGATGAATCATGCACATTTTCATCTGTACTTTTTAGTGGCAACACACTGAAACAAGATGAAACTGCAAGAGGTGGTGATGTCACTCAGCACTAGGAGAATAAGTGTGGATGGAAGATTTACCACATACCAGCGGCCGGCCCTAATCAATAACTTCCCTGAGCTGCTCCTCCTCTCCCTAATCCCATATTCCTGTCTCCATTGTTACAGCAACACTTCCAAGCCAAAGGCTCCTTCAAAGCTTATCAGCATTTAACTTTCACTGACACTGAACAACTCATGAACCGTGTTAGATAATTAGTCAATTTCCAAAAAGCTGTTAAAAGACTGGTAAGCCACCTTGTTATCTACTGCCAAAACAAGCAACTCCTTTCTAAGGGAGTCACTTGGAATTTCCTAAGTGACTGATTTGAAACACTATACATGTAGTAACTAAGAAGCGCACAGAAGAAATTGATTACAATAGTTAGCATGTTGCTAAACTAACAACACACTTCTCTAAAAAAAAAAAAAACACAGTAAACACATATTGGGTAAACAATCAATTAGAACAATTTTGATCATTTTTTTGGAATTGAATGAAATACAAGCATACTTTGAATCAAAACTTATCTGAAAGTTTAATCATTCTTTATTTTCCTATTGAGCTAGGATTTGCTTTTCTACATTGGCTTCATGTGATGCTGCCTTTAAATTAGGTAAAAAGAAGGTAAAGTTCACCGTCATTTATAAAAAAAAAAAAAGGTAACAGCCTTCATGTCTGCATCTTACTTAATGTTAGGTAGTTTTGGTAGGCAGCTCACTAGGTTTTAGAACAGAGCTAGTGTGTTCGGTTTGTGCCGGAGACTTAATATGGCCCCTAGAGATTACGCCAACTCAAGTGCTGGTTAGGAAACCAAAAGGGTTTATTCCAATTACACATTTACTCTATGGACATGGGATTAGGTCAGAAGACTAATAAGAGAGCAAACAAGAGCCTGAACCCATTGATGCATGCAAGCGTAACTAAAAGAAGCGCTGGTGTCCACTGTGATGTTTCTCTGTGTGCGTTCAGACATACTCCAACTCTTGAGAGATAAATGCATTTGGCATTGACAGGTGCAAGTCAAGGCTTGATGTGAAGGTAATTATGCATGTTCCATTACTAGTGGCAGGGTTTGGTCTGCTTATCCATTTACCTACAGGGTCTGTTATCAGACACGCTCAAGGTTCTAAATCATTGACATCCAGCAAGGAAAGGATGTTAACTGCCTGGACAAGAAAACAGCATTTCCAGCCAATCAGGGATTGAACTGCTTCTGTTATTGTGTAAGCTGCAAAGCCTGGGGTAAAAACAGCTTTGAGGAGAATCGGAGCAGCCTGAGTCAATAAAAATTAACGAGCGCAAATTTTGTGCGGTTCCTTTTAAGATGTGCTGATGTCCTCGCCCTTCTGCTGCAGGCGAGCGAGACTCAAGAAGTCTCATCAACTGGGTTAACCTCCACTAACAATTAGTGTGCAGCACTTAAGCTTGTGAGGGTAATAAAAACAGGCCTGGCCTTAGGCAAACAATATATTAGAACTCAGAGAGGAGGTTTACAAGATGGTAATAACAGACAGCAATGAGTAATAGTCAAATGTGACTCTAGGGCCGATTATTTCCTCATACTGATTTCGAAGAGCAGTTCCCTTATAGGACAAAAGAGAAAGACAATCAACAAAGACATTCGCATTCAGTAATGTGCTATTACTGCAATGTTTAGCATAATGCCCCAACCTCCCTCTGCTGGCAATATTTCTGCAAGCTAACATTAGAATCACACTGTAAAATGTCAGTCTTGAGATTGTTTAGTGCAAGGTGATTGACCCACTGGAATTAAGAGTCACATTAACATCCATTAGTGACACGATTTGCTGTGAAAGGTCACACTGTACGAAAAAAAAAAAAAAAAGCGTCTCACCTTGAAAAAGCCGATGATTCCAACGCCATACTCCACACAGTATTTGTCCAGCAACTCTCTGTTCCAGGCATCCAGGTTGACATATTTGAGGATGTTCTCATAGATGACCAGTGTAAATCGACCCCGGTTCTTGTCTGTGAGTGTGGGCATATCACCCTTCCCAGGTGCGATCTCGGTCTGGTACCGAAATCTCCCAGATTCCAAGATAGCCACAATGTCCTGGCCCAACTGAGAATACAAGCTCTCCACAAACACCAGCACCACAGGGTCAGTTCGAGACATGTCTGCAGGTTTGGCGGTTCTGGCAGGCAGCACCCGTGCCGATGGAGGAGAAGGAGTCGCTCGGGGATCTTCCCAATCGGCAGTACCTTCTTCTGGGACAACCATACCTCCGACTCCTGCTGGTTCGAGCTCCCGTTTGACGCCATACAGGAAATAGGCTGAGATGAGGACACTGACCATGCAAAAAAGGAAGAGCAGCAGCAGGCTGGTCTGCAGCGTGAGCTGACGGAAGAGCCGCCTTACACGTCCACACATCAGCATCATCACCTTGCAACCACACCAATTAGGATATACGCAGTCCTCTATTTACAAATCTATTGTATTTGTATTGTTTTTCCGAAGAGACAAAAAAGATACGTCAAAATTGGGCTTCTCCTTTATGCATGTGCTCATGTCACCATTGCAGAGGGTGGCGAGACTGGTTTGGGCAGGGGACGGCATGGGCGAAGTGGGCTTCCACTCTCCGGCAAGGGATGTGCACTGCCCCCACATGCACCAGCGGCCCCCTGCCCAACACCCCTATTCCCCTTCTCTACCCTCTCTGAGTCCTCCTTATCTCCTGATCCCGTGTAGAGAAGATTCTGGGTTTCGGACTTGGTGAAGGTGGCTTGTTTATCGTAACTGGATGCTCTAGACAGATCATGCCCAGAGCATTCTGGCCTCCTCGGGTTTACCTAAAAAGAAAACAAAGTGTTAAATTTAACAAAAGTACACATGAACTCAATGCAATTTTTGAAAAAATATCTACTCCACACCATTTTAGTAATCAATTATTTACTTCTGGACAGAACAATCCTTTAATTTAACTCTAAGGTGCAACTGTGTATTCAAGGGCAACACATTTTGACTAGACCACACGAGCAACACTTGCATTACCCCTCACTGAATGTCAGCTGCAAATGCCAAACCTACATGATGCCGTGGGAGCCCTATAACCTCGGTTTCTTTTCACTGAATACCAAGAACGTCTAGAGAAGCATTTACAAAGGCAATGCAAGGATTATGGGATAATGGAGGTGGCTTGTATTGATTAGTGAGGGCTTTAAAAAGTGATCCTCACTATCCTTCATGCACTTCAAAGGGCAAAAGTCATTTAATCTTTTCATCTTAAATGAAGGGTTTAGTGCAAAGTGTGGGACAGGTGAATGAGTCGAGTAGGATCCAGATTAGCACTAACCAAGTAAAGACCTCTCTAGAATGCGAACAGAACTATTGGTGATTGCAGGAAGTAGAATCGAAGGCAAAAGGTGAGGGCAGCCATTAAAATATTGGCAAGTGTGAAAGAATCTTGCAAGCGGATTCATGAAAGTGTAACTTCAGGTCTTACCTAAACCTTTCAAGTATTCCCTTATGTAACTTTCAAATACATTTTGAACTACATAAATTCTTATTGAATCTACATAAAATCTTGTTTCAGACAAAAGGACAGTAGAAAGTTTGAAACGTCAGCAAACATCAGCAGCTGATTTAAAGCCGTTCACATTATGTAGACACCTAAACAAACAAAACAACTCTGACTTTTACAGATGTCTCCATGTTAGAGGACACAGAGTGGTTTTAAGTTTTTGTTCACTTTCAAAAACATCTTTTCAAAAGATGCAGTTTATATACACATGCCGTTATCATTGGCCCATATGTCGCTTAACTAGAGGGACAAGCATACAATGGCACACAAGGCATCTGAGGAAAGACAACAAGACACAACGTGTCTGAGAAGCAATACAGGTCAATTTTCAAAGGCATCACAGACCTACTCCATGTATAGGCTATGTGAAAAGGGAGAGCAGAACAAAGAATCAAAGCCTTGCAGGGGTTCTGGGATACAAATGCATGAATACCGTAAAAAAAAGGCAAAAGGCACAAGAGTATGCCTCTAAAAAGATGATGAAGGGGAAAAGAAAAATCTTGCCAGAGAAATAAGAGAGCCTAAGAGAAGGCCATTTTATCACTTCAAAAGGTTGCTGGGATTACAGTATGTAAAAATCCTCTCACATTCACAATCCTGAAACACAGCTGTTGATTCTACTGTCTGCTTGCGTGATCCAAAATCCTCATCGGGAATTTTAGGGGCTGGTGATGTAAAGAGAAGAACATGAAGTGTTTGAGCTGAATAGTGGGGAGGCATTGGGTTTTATGAACCAAAAAGACAAATCTAAGCTGCATTCCACAAGGGACAATCAAGAATAATGTTTTTGCACCCAGTAGCTTCACATCTCCTTCCCTTTACACCAGGATTATTCTCAGGCCACAATACCGGTCACTGGGCTCTCATTGTATCCAGAAGAGAAACGTGAACTGCCATCAGCGTGTCGTCAGAGGTCGGATTACAGTCTTTGAAGCTTTCCTATTCAGAGCCTGGTTCTTTAATATGCAAAAGTTCTGACTAGAGTCGTCTGAAGCAGCTCATTGTGTACTGCATGTTCTGAACATTATGACATGGATGACATCAAGCAAGATAGCCCACACCCAGAACAAATTTCTAAGGACATAAAAATGGCTTTGTGACATACAATATTGTTTTACTTGAGCAAAGGTAATAAAAATGTTCTCTGTAAAATAAACACTGTGTGTAAGAGTGAAACTAAATACAGTACAAGTATAAGATTTTATCAATTAAAACTTTAAAGTGAATTGCAGAACTGTACACACTGATTATTCAGATGTTTTTACACACATAAACTTACAAAATCAAGGTTGGCATTAATAAGAGAAAGGCTGTTAAATGGTTGTTTTCAATTATTTATTCAAGCACAAAGTTTCATTGAGTGGCAACAACATTGTTCATAAGAACAATATTCAATCTATAAAAGCCTTTATTAATAATAAATAGCAATATTATTATAAAAAATATTAAATTATTAATTGTAGTTAATATAATTAGAATATAAAAAGGGATCATGAAAATCTGTCATCATTTGTCATAATATCAAGGGAAGCATAGTTTAAAATGAATCTTTGAAGAACATTGAGGTCCAACCATTGTATGGGCAAATACAAACACTCGTTTTTCAAAATAGGCCCTCAAAAATATTTAATATTCCACAGAATACATGTCATACAACTTTCATTTTAATTAGGCTAGACAAAGGTCATATTGTAGATGAAGACTGTTAGATGAGCATGTGATGTACAGTACTGTGCAAAAGTCTTAGGCACGTTGGTATTTTCACACGAAAAATGTTTTTAAGCCAGTTATTTATATCTTTTACTGTAGTGTGTCAGTAGGAAATATCAGTTTACATTTCCAAACATTCATTTTGCAATTAATTGTAATAATCCAGTGAGATTTTTTTTCTTTTTTTTTATGCACAAGAAGTCTGATAGCAGCCGGTATGATCTGATCTCACCATCATCGAGTCTGTCTGTGATTACATGAAGAAACAGAAAAAACTAAGATGGACTAAATCCAGAAGAACTGTGGCAACGTCTCCAAGAGACTTGAAGAAACCTTCCTGCAAAACTACATGAATAGGTGTAGGAATAGATGCAGGTGACAAAAGCCGTTTTAAACGCAAAGGGTGGTCACCCCAAATATTGATTTGATTTAGTGAATAGAAGTTAATTCATAGATAAAAGCTATTTATGTTATTATTTTTGACAGCATTCTCACTTTAAAGCATTCTGACAAGTGCCTAAACTTTTCACAGTACTGTAGTTTTGCAGGAAGGTTTCTTCAAGTGTCTGGGAGACGTTGCCTTAGTTTTTCTGGATTTAGTCTGTCTCAGTTTTTTCTGTTTTTTCATGTAATCACAGACAGACTCGATGATGGAGAGATCAGATCATACCGGCTGCTGTCAGACTTCTTGTGCATAAAAAAATATCACTGGATTATTACAATTAATTGCAAAATGAATGTTTGGAAATGTAAACTGATATTTCCTACTGACACACTACAGTAAAAGATATAAATAACGTTATAGGTCTAAAAACAGAGATAACTGCCGTTAACATATTTCACAACTATGGCAAAACAAAAATAAAGAAATAAACAAAAAGCTGATAGGTTAAAGCAAGAACAAGGGATGAAAAAAAATGTGTTGAAACAAAAGTGTCAAGACATGGAAAAATAAGGACCTTGACATTTAGAAACCCGTCACCATCTCACCCACGCCAGCAAGTTTCTTCTGTCCCAGATCTTCCCTTTTCACAGTCTCAAAGCCCAACAGACGTGTGAAAAAATGCACCCTGCCTGGAAGTCACAAAAGCCATTTTCTGATGGCAGGATAGCTTCCATAACACTCCCTATCTCAAGGGCACAGCATACCTCCATTCCCAACAACTCACACTGTATTGTCTGCTCTGGCTCTTTCAAATCCCTTTGAGTGTTGGTAGAATCATGAGCCTAGACAATGCTAGACAACCATTAGGCTATATTTCAAAACACAGATACAACATTTAAAATAAAGTTAGATTAGATATTATATTGCTACTGAATGCTGCCAGGGTGTTAAAATGTTTAAATTCGTGTGGGATTCATGTGCTCCCAGTTATGAGCGCAATAAAACCTGGAAAGACTGGAAAACAAATCAGAACAGTGACATCTACATGATTTTCGGAAATGGCGCCAAAAAGAAGAAGAAAAAAAAGTAATAGGTCTGGAGTGGAAAAAGCAGAGGATATCAATATGCACAGGTGTTTTTGAGGGATCTGCTGTCAAGTAAAAGATATGGAGCCATCAAGTTTGTCTCCACTTTCTTGTTTTTTTGTCAAAGCAAAATGATGGTATAGATTTGCTGCTGGAAAAATGGGATGATAAAAAGGATGGCATGCTCGAACAGCTCTGAACACCAAGGCCACATTCACTGCCGCTCAGAGACACAGGACACTTCCTGGAGCAAGTGCTGTGCATCTGCGTGCCAGGACAGCAGGACAATAGCTGGCCGCTCGCCCTGGACAGCTTGCCTCGCAGGACTAGTTTCTACCAAGCTTTAACTGCAGGCAGACCTAAAAATCAAAAGAACCCCACCCAAATCGGTACAGTGCCATTTAACGTTCACAATGCTGGACATTGTTCATAGCACATGATGATGACAGTGGCTGCTGTGGGGTCGGTTCACGCTCATGAATGGAAGTAGTCAGACTGAGACTAATGCTGGCACTGACCACCCCTGTTCTGTTACAAGCTCGGCCTAAACCTACAATAACAACAGTCCAAAACCGAAATATTTGTGCATTTCATCAAAAGAATAAATAATATCATGTTGTACTTGTCATTACACTCAGCTGATGCTGAAAAGAAATATGTGGCGGTAATATGTGCCTCTTAATTCATGATGTCGTACAGCGCAAAAAACTAAATAGAGGAAAAAATGTACCCAAGGGAAAAAGCTAAATAGTCTAATTTGTTAGAGAGACAAATCACCAGCTGCAAGTCACTGGGAATGAACTCAGCCTCAGTAGATGAGCAACATTCTAAATGTTGACTTCAGGATGATTGCATCTGTAAAAAGTGGAGAGTTGTTAAAAAAAGAAAATAATTGTTATTCAAAAGTTTTTTCTTTTGTTAGAAAGGCTGATCATTTTCCAAGACTTCATTTTTCAATTTTCAAGGCTTGCATCTTCTTTGTTTAGGGAGCACCTTTCAAGCCTCTCAACATGGAGCCAAAACAACCCCTGACACAGCTATCAAAATGAACGTGACCTGCAGACGGCCAGCCACATATCTAAGAACATTTGTTAATATGGCAGGCACCAAAGACTTGTTTCCTCAGAGATGGTTACTAACCCAACAAACAGCCATCAACACAATGATTTACAATAAACTATTTGTTTTAGTTGGAACTATTTTAAAATAAAAATATTAATGAAATTAAATGAGTTTATCATTTATGATGACAACAATTATAAGTAAATAATGCATTTAAACAGCATGTAGCCTTCAAATGTTTATAAGTAAACATGGTAACACTTTAGTTTAGGGTCCATTCCTCACTATTAACTAGTTGCTTATTAGCATTCATATTACTAGGATCGTGACTGTTTATTAGTACTTATAAAGCACATATTTAAAGTCATAGTTAATAGCTTGTTAATAGTGAGAATTGGACTGTAATCTAAAGTGTGCCTGTAAACATTATATATTGGGCATTTATAAGTTGGCTGTCGGGCCATTGGTGAGCGTCTGTCGGGCTAGTTTTTGCGCTGTGTTTCACACATCGGCTCTAGTTGGTCCGCGTTGGCAGGAGTTTCTGAGATTCAGAATGCTGTTCATAACATGAGCCACCTGGAATGAAGAAAGTGATCAGCAGGATTGATATTCAGAATTGCTGCTTTGTTTGCGGTTTGTGTAACTGGAGTCCTAGTTTTGGTTTCCCCTTTTGAATGACAAAAACAGACTACTGATACCTGCTAATATAGAGAGTTATTTCCTTAAACACAGGCGCAGAACATATGCTGGTTGACAGTCGGCTGTAGCTGTAGCTTTTTGGCCCAGACGGAGCCGACGCAAGGTTCTTTCATGTCGGCTTAGTGTGTCACGGTCTCTCAGATACACACATGAGTGTTTGAAAGCAGTCACATATCAGCGGCTACTGAATATACCTGGTACTCAGTACTACCGTTACTGCAGAAATGCTAGTATTGTCAAATTTTTTAACATTCGGTACTGAAGTACTGGTATTTTTGACAACCCTAGTCTTGACCGCAATTAAGTAACACATTAAAGTCTAGTCATACAGGTCAGTGACTTGACTTGTGCACAGTAAGGAACTAAGTATATTGTAAAAATGTTAATATGTTTTGGTTTCTTACTTTTGCCTCATAAATACATGCAGCGCTTATTTTCATCATCAGCTGGATGTTGTGCTCTAATCTCAAACCCAAAACTGAAGATGTGAAGAGACAATTTGCTGAAATCTCAAATTTTCAAAAGCAAAGGGTTGCAAACAAAAGTTCAAAGACCATGCTCAGTGATCAATATCTAAATCTGTCTGAAACGGAGCACCAGCGATTCCCACTGCCAATGTGTTCAAAGCACATTTTTGCTTTTATAGTTAATAAATAGCTAATAATAACGAATATGGGATGCCACAATAGTAGAAGACGACATATTTTTGGCTTTATAGGCTATTCGCTTGATGTGAACCCATCTGACATGGGTCTCAGGTCTCAAAAATGATGTGATATTGGCCTAAATAGTGAAATCATAACATGCAATATTCCCACAGAAGTAGTTAATTTTATTAATCAGTTAAATTTTCAGTTAAAACAGCTCAAACATGCATTTTAGTCTGAGACTAGTTAAAGTTTAAACTCTTATTATTAGGTAAAAACTGATCGTTATTAGATATAGATATAATTTGGAGATTAAACCTATTATTATTATTATTGTTGATGTTTTTTTTTTAAATCGAAAATTATTATGAAAAAATATTTAAATCCAGTGCTAGGTTTTGTAAATGTATTTTATGATTTTACATTTAATTTGTAAATAAAATGTAGTAATTTATTAGATTACATATAATTATATTACATGTTTAATTAATTATTAAAATAGATTATTTATACAGTCATGTGAAAATGTTAGGACACCCTATTGAATGTCTGTATCAGGACATTGAAAAAAAAAAATCAAGTGCTTGGCAGGTTTTAAAATTTGGAAAATAAAACCTTTGATGAACAACAACACGACATATTACACTGTCATTATTTATTTAGCAAAAATAAAGTCAAGATGGAAAAACCATGGGTGACAAAGTTAGGACACCCTATCTTTCAATTACCTGTAGAACCACTTTTAGCAGCAATAACTTGAAGTAATCATTTTCTGCATGATTTATCAGTCTCTCACATCATTCTGGAGGAATTTTGGTCCAATCTTTACAACATTGCTTTGTGGACATTTGTTAATGCACAGCTCTTGTCACAGCATTTCAGTCAGGATGAGGTCTGGACTTCGACTGGGCCATTGCAGCACCTTCATTTTTTTCTTTTTCATCCATTCTTTTGTAGATCTGCTGGTGATCTTCGGATCATCGTCTGGTTGCATGACCCAATTTCGGCCAAGCTTTAGCTGTCAGATAGACGGCCTCACATTTGACTCTAGAATACTTTGGTATACAGAGGAGTTCATGGTCGACTCAATGACTGTGAGGTGCCCAGGTCCTGTGGCTACAAAACAAGCCCAAAATCATCACCCCTCCACCAGCATGCTTGACTTTTTGTATGAGGTGTTGGTGCTCATATGCTCTTTTGGTTTTTTGGCGCTGTGAATTATGGCCAAACATCTCCACTTTGGTCACATATGTCCAAAGGACATTGTTCTAGAAGACTTATGGCTTGTTCAGATGCAACTTTGCAAACTTAAGCCGTGCTGCCATGTTTTTTTTAGAGAGAAGAGGCTTTCTCCTGGCAATCCTTCCAAAAATGTCATACTTGACCCATCTTTTTTGTACTGTCATGAACTTTAACATTTAACATGTTAACTGAGGCCTGTAGAGTCTGAGGTGTAGTGCTTGGGTTGCCTGCAATTTTTCTGAGCATTAAACAGTCTGATTTTGGGGTAAATTTGCTGGGACGTCCACTCATGGGAAGATTGGTGTCCGTTTTTGAATGTCTTCCACTTGTGAATAATCTTCCTCACTGTAGAATGATGGACTTTAAATTGTTTGGAAATAGCCTTGTAACCCTTCGCAGATTGATGGCAGCAACAATTGCTTCTTTAAGATCATTGCTGATGTCTTTCCTCCTTGGCATTATGTTAACACACACTGAATGCTCCAGACCAGCAAACTGCCAGAACTTCAGCTTTTATAGAGATGATCACACTTGCCGGTGATCAGTTAATCAAAGGCATTTGATTAGCAGTGCCTGACCGTTACTTAATTCCTATGTTAAGAGTAAGGGTGTCCTAACTTTGTCACCCATAGCTTTTCTATTTTGGCTTTATTTTTGCTAAATAAATAATGACACGGTGTGACATGTCATGTGTTGTTGTTCGTCTGAGGTTTTATTTTCCAAATTAAGACCTGCCAAGGACCAGATGATTTTTTTTATTATGTCCTGATAGAGAAAACCATGGAATTCAATAGGGTGTCCTAACATTTTCACATGACTATGTATATATATATATATAAATGATTATACTATAAATTGATATAATTCAATTATTTAACAATTTAATAAAACAAATGTGTATGCCTCCTTTAAGTATGTGTGTCAATAGATTGTAATACTGCTTTGTCAGAGATGGAATGAAACTGGATAGGATGGAGAGAGAGAAAATTGACAGTCAGAGAAACAGAGCAAGAGATAAAGATGCTGATAGGATGAGAGCAAACAAGAGCTCCATAAAAAATGCTTCGCCATTGAGCAGATTGCTTGGTTCAAAGGGTAAAGATGCCACTGGGACAAATGGTTGGTAAAATCCTCAGGGCTTCAAAATATTGAACTGACAAACAGCATAAGATAGCCAAAGGGCCTAGACACAGCACAATCTGGAGAAGGTCGGCTAAGTGTAATCCTTAATCCCTAATCCTGTTTATCTGGGCTGGACCAAATGTGCCGATGAAAATGGCAGATGAATGCACATCGAGTGGACTAAGTGCAACCTGAAACTTCACTGCCGACAGCAAAAAAGGCCTCTGCAGATCAGTTCACAGCTCAAATCAATCAGAGGCCATTACAAAGCAGGGCACGAAAATATGGGAATACAGAAGCTACACAGCCGAGTGATGCAGATATACCTCAAGTACAGGTATCACCATAGCCGGATTTCAGTTTAACAGGTAATTGCCCCAAGAAAATCCTGTTTAATGGGTTGATACTGATGAATAAACAAGCGTGAAGTCTGAGAAACGAGAGCAGCTCAAGAAGTCTGGACAGATCTGAAATACTTGAGATGTAAGGACTTCTTCTGTGGCAGAAACGGAGGGGACACTCAAAGTCACTATTATGTATGAAGGCACAGTAGAAGCTGCAGAGAGCAACAAATCAATCTTCCCTGCTGGCGGCTCTAATCTCAAGGGCACTCAGTCTCCATCAGAAGACTGCATTTGCCCTTGCCAGGCCAGACGGTGTGTGTGCTGAGCTCCATCCTGTGCGCTCTCACACCCGGCATCCACACACACACCAGTTTTGATGCAACTGTACTGGTAAACACTCCAGTCTGTCTGCACACAGTGTGCTGCCACCGTTCTGCTGCCGGTGCCAAGCTCGAGGACAAGCTGACTTGCCAAAAGATCCTTCCCCACCCTACGCACAACATGGGCCGCTGCTGTATCTGTGCATCCACCGCACTGCTGATCTAATGTCCGTCTTAATCAGTGGGTGTAATCTCCTGTTTCACTGGGACCGTACTGACCCCGAGAAACTAGACAACAAAGCCACGCAATCATGTGCCCAACTGACCGTCTTTACCACAGGGGAAATTGGATTATGGGGAGGGAGGAGGCTCGTGGGGGTCGCAGGCTGTTAACGGCGTGGACTCTCAGAGATTAAGAGCCATTTACACTACACCGTTTTCAACTAAAAACAGAAAACTTTATGCGTTTGGCCATTCATTTACACGACAGCTACGTTTTGGGGTCCTCAAAAATGCAACATTTTGAAAACAATACCGTTATCATCACAGTGTAAACTACAAAAACAAGTATCAGTGAAAACGGTGACGGCATGCACATGCATACTATGCGTTTAGTCTATAGGCATGCACGTTTGAATGCGTATGTGAACAGGCGCATAGTCTTTCTTTACAAAGTGACATCTACTACTCATCTGACATGCATTATACAGTGTTTTTAGTTGTTTTCGCGGACTCATGTGAATGGTGATTGTTCTGATAACGTTGTCATCTGTACAAAGTAGGGCTGAACGATTTTGGAAAATAATCAAATTGCACATTTTTTTTTTTTTTTTACCAATATTGCGATTGCGATTTAATATGCAATTTTTTTTAAGCTCTTTATCTTCTGTATTATTCAAAAAAGATGAGCAATAAATCATTGTATAGTAATGGTGGGAATCTTTAGGCACCTCACGATCCATTAACACTAATGCACAAATCTCTTTTAAAATATAAGATGTGGTTTGTGCTGTCTGTTTAATTCCTTGAGACATTACTGACTGTGTTTACATTAATTTTGCGTCATAAAAGCATTTTGAGACGCGCACAGCCGCATGCGCGAGCACTCTTCACAAAGCGCGGCGCGAGCATTTGAAACTGAAAGCCTTCTGTCAGTGAATTTACTATTTTTAATATATAAGCACACTGCATTCCAAACGACATAAATAAAGCCTTCGTAAGTATTTGGAAGAAAAATACAGGCGGGCGAGAACACACACTGTAAGCGTAACATCAAGCAAAGTGCACGTTTTCACAGCGCATATTCTGTGCAATGAAGCCCGCGAATGTCATTGTAATTCGCTTCAACCTTACTTTATTAAATATTATTTTATATAATATTTGAATGTCTGAATGGTGTGTGTGTGTGTGTGTGAGAGAGGAAATGGAAGCAATCAGAATACGGGTGTTTCTAAAAAACACGCAGCACCATTGCGCACCTGCAGTTAAAATCTAAGCTCAGAACTGATCCAGAATCTTTGGAGAGAGGATCTTTTCTCCCACCCTTATTGTACAGTATGACCAACACAATATTAGATCGATTAAACACAAACTGTTCTTTCCTTTAGGCCAGGCCTGTAGACGTAACGCACCAAAGTTGATGCTTCTTCTGCAGACTGCTTTACTCTCGCGTGTCAAGCGACCAGAGTGTAATTGCAGCCTTTGCGGTTAAAAAATAGTGTTTTATCATATTGCGATATTTTCGTAAGATGTAAGTTGTGTGCCGAGGAAGATTCGTCTTAAATGCATTAAACAACACCCTAGTGAAAACTCTAATAAAAAATTCATGATTCGTCTATTAGGTGTCATTAGAAAATTAAACCTATTATTATTAGTCTTTTTAAAGGGGACAACATTTTGAAATACAAATTTTTATCGTGTAAATAAATAGATAAATGCATTGCTAGTTTTGTAAGTGTATAATATTACCTTATTTTTTTAATATCAATTTAGTGATTTTTTGGTTGTCTTTTTAATTTTAAAATAAACATTTGCAAATCAAATTTTGATCTTGAAATGTCTTTACAGTCACTTTTGATTCATTTAATGCTTACAGAATAAATGTTTAATTTCTCCTATAATTATACTACATATTAAAATATATAATAATTATTATAATATAAATGAATAAAATGATTACAATAAAACAAGTGATTAATTATTTATTGATTTGATTTTTATTTTGAGTACTTTAGTCCTTCGACTGTTGATTAAAATGTTGCTGTGACAGAAAAGAAAAAGAAAATGCAAAAAAGAAATTACCATCATCATTAACATCCCATGAGCAATGATTTAGCAGGTGTCACCCAAATGAGCCTACAATCACACAAAATTAGCTAATTACAGCCAATCCTGGTGGTAAACACAAAAAAAGAGTGCGCAGAATATAAAGAGCAACTAGGAGGATGGATGTTTTCCAAGACCAAACAGACACACAGTGCGCACGGCTGAATCGCAGAAGGAGCGGCACCTACAGGGGTCCGCTTATCCGTCAGACGAGCCAGCGGATCAAAGCTAACCGTGAGGTGCGTCGGTGCAGCTCCATTCTCTTCTCGTGTCCCTCCATCAGTCGCTGATACCTCTCAGACGGCGCTAAGACAAAGAAGCATTTCAGAAACATGTTTGACACAGGCACAGAAAGAAATCAATGAGCTGTCAGCTCAATCTCTTCCCTCAGTGCACCTTAATGGCTCAGACGAGAGAAGACAGTGCAAGCTTGACCCCATCACTTATAAAGTCATCCATGCTTCGATTTCACTTTAAATGACAATCTGCAGGGTTAAAAGTGCAGAATTAAGAGATATTTTGATTTAACAAGCCTTCAAATTTCAGGGTGGAAGCTTTGTATGTATCCACCTGGTACAAATGAAGCTGCACACCGCTAACGACAAACAAACATCTTGAATTCTCAAAATAAAGTGACTCGACTTGTTCAGAATGACATTCTGTGCTAAAGGAAACTGCTTACAGTGAAGCTTGTGTGACATAGCGTGCTGGGAACGGGTGCAGAAAGACTCCCGTCAGCTTCTTTAAGGATGTCTTCGGTGGTTAGCCATGCTACAGGGGATAATTGGTAGCGGTGCGCATCCACTAGCAAATAAAAACAAGGGCAGCCATTACATGCTGAGCCCAGATGCTCGGAAGCACCTCCGTCCCTCTCCTCTTAATTAGGTTGCACAACACGAAGGGAACTAGGCTATTTTTAGCCCCTTTAACTACCGAGGGCTCTCAAAGACCAGAAGAGAGTAGAAACAAGAGGAGAGGGAGAGAGAGAGAGAGAGAGAGAGAGAGAGAGAGAGAGAGAGAGAGAGAGAGAGAGAGAGAGAGAGAGAGAGAGAGAGAGAGAGAGAGAGAGAGAGAGAGAGAGAGAGAGAGAGAGAGAGAGAGAGAGAGAGAGAGAGAGAGAGAGAGAGAGAGAGAGAGAGAGACACCTTTATTTCAGAGGACACTGGAGCCAGAAAAGGTTACAAAAATAAATATCAGACGTACTGCTTGTTATCTCCGGTCAGAAAATGACCCTGAAATTGACCCTGAAATTACCTCCAACGATAACAGTGAATTTATCTTCAGGATGTTGGGAGCCGTTTGCGAATGGGGTTACGCTGAAGGCCAATCATGCAAAATAAATTTTAAAGAGCGAGTAACTAAATCAAACATCCCATTTTATACACAGTCCTTCTGGTTCACGACATAAAGCATATTACCTGCATTGTAACTCACTTGCCCTCATAATATTATTTAAATATTATCATAAACTATTATGTTTTCAGATTCCCTTAATAAAAGGTTTTACAAAATCAAAGACATTAAATGCAAACTGACCTGGCACTTTATTCCGTTTCATCTGCTTTATTTGTAGGTCCATGTGGTTAAAAGTAATAGCAACATGCAGCACAATTTTAGGTGTCATTCTTGTTGATGGCTCAAATGGTGAGATGGCATCCCACAGATTATGACTGCCTTAGGAAGCATCACTAATAATTGTATCACGGCCTACTTTCACAAGTTAATCAAATGCTAGTGGATAAATCAAGTCTCGCTCTACAGTACTTCCTGCTGAATATCCTGTTGTACTCAGAAATGGGTCATTACAGAAGTTGAAAGGGTTAGTTCATCTAAAAATGAAAACGTATGTACTCATGCTGATACAAATCCACAAACTGTTGATTTTTCCCTTTACCACAGGAAAATGTTAAACCAGCTACTTTCCATACAAAAGTTCACAGTGACCATGTCTGTGAAACTGCATACATATCGCTCTCTCGTTTCATACAAGTGATATCTTGCATCTCAGTTATTGATTATTTCGAAAAATGAAAAATCAATCAGGGGACTTCAATATTAATAGCACTGTAATATTGTTGTAGTGTTCGTTTGTTGCCAGAAGGATTGTTGTTTTAGTATACTGTAATGGATCATAAGATAATGAACGGGTACGATTTAAACTCAGATCAATATTTGTCCACATTTTTTTATTTGGTGAAAAGCAGTGTAACAAGTGGTATGACGGATATCTAAGGGACATTATCCCTTAAATGTTCATCTTTTTTGAACTTGACAAACATGTCTTGGCTCAAAACCGTTTGCTAAGAACTATTTTTCTTTGCTGACGCTTTAAAGGGTACATAACACACACAGTTTCTGCCAATCTCATGTTAATCTTGAGTACCTATAGAGTAGTATTGCATACTTCATATCTCCGAAGAGTCTTTAGTTTTGTCATATTTATAAAAGACAGATACGCTGTACTGATTCTTTACGAAAACAGCCGAGCTCGTGCAGGCGTGCAGTGGGCGGAGCTAAAGGATCACACACACACACACACACACACAATACATCATGGCATTATCTCTGGATAACTTTCGATTCACTATATGTTTGTGTTGTTTAGATTATATGTACTTACACATCGATTGCCAACAAAACACAGACACTTGATGCAGTTTCACTCACCACCTGCAGTTTCGACTCATGACCGGGAACAAACACACACACTTGCAGAACTCCGTTGCTGCTCAGGAAAAACAAACTGCATCCACTGTTCCCTTAACGCTGGGTTATTTGGGAAGCTGAACAAGGTTATCTTTTTTTAACATTTAAATACTGTTTAGTAGCGCAAGTCTGCTTTGTTTACGAGGTTTTCGGTGAAACGGCTGCATTTCTGTTGTTCCATCAGCGCCATCTGCTGTCAGAGAGTGAATGTGCACTTTCATTCAGCGCATCTCCTTCACTCGTTCCGCCATGTGCTGCTCATGCGCGTTGGGCTTGTTTACATCAGTGCGCGTGCCTTAAACGGTAGATGGGTAAAGTATTCTTAAAATTATTGTATTTTGAAGTGACCACGATAACAATATTGTGCATGTTCATTATCGTGATATATCGTATTACCTTATACAGGCACGTCCAAATTCCAGTATGAAAATGTAATTTCCAGTATGAAATCTAATTTAAATACATTTAATTATTTTCTCTTTTTATTTTTTTATTAACTTTTTCCAAAATACAAGATTATTCATTATAAATAAGTCTGACATCAGTGCAAAAACAGCTGCTTCACATTGTATTTATTTTTATTTATTTGGTTGCTTTATGCCATCTCACCATCTAGAGCTATTTTCAAGGCAAGAACAGGATAGAATCAGTTAAAAAATATAATTGACAAACATTTTTAAAAGGAGTTAAGGTGTGCTTTACATTGTATAACACCTCCAGCCATGATATATAGTAATACAGCCCAAATGGCTAGTAAAAAAAAAAGCTTCTTCAATATCTTCAAAAAGATTCAATTCTCAGCTTCGAATGCTGTCCTGAGGCCAATGCCATATCCTATTCTGTCCATCAAACTCAGTGGAGACACAATACCACAATGCCATAAAGAAGGCTATAACAGGCCGTCTAATCTCCTACGGCTCACACTCGATTGATCCAGAACAGCTGTGCAAACCGCTTACACATCTTTTTTTAACCCGTTGTTTAAAAGAGAACTGTGGCAAAGCATTGGGTTTTATTAGCTGTGATTAGATCGGGTTTAATATTATAGAGCATAATGGATCGCCATAAGCACGGGTGTGCAGTTCTGCATTGGAGTCCAGTGTCTGAAACACAATGAGACGTCTATGTAAAGCTCCTCTTAAGAGACAAACAACAATGGAGTGGCTGTGTCAGTTCGTACATTTCTCTTGTTATCCAGGCTCCATTTGTGCCGAGGCAGGACAAAAGACGCTTCAGGTTTCACCAAAGGAGGAGGAGGGGACTGTCTCTGATAAGGCCACAGCCCTTTCTTTTTCTCATTTACAAACTTCAGGTTACTGGTAGAAACTGACATTTTGACTGATATGACTGCAAACAATGGCAATGGTCTATTCTTCTAAAAAGCATTTGCAAAAACAAATTATTTAGATTGCATACAATCAAGCAAAGCACTTGAATGTACAGGCTTAAAATAATAAATATCGGTTTAGCAACTGAAATGTGGAACAGAAATGGAGTACATTGTTTAATTTGGAAAAATAAATCCTGATATCATCTGCTTCCAATATCAATCTAATCCCACCGGGACAGACAACACCCTACTGGACTACAGCATTGACTCTTGCCCCATCATTTTGTTGTGTTTTTAATATGTATATTGTTTGGATTAGGCCACATGCACTTTGAGAGGTTTGTGTTTTGTACAGAGCCTTGAAAACTGAAAAAGTACTACATATTATAGAATTATTTTTATTATCAGGAATCTTTCAAAATGTAATTGTTCTGATTCTACCTAAAGATTCCTGTTCCTTAATTCATTGATAATTCTTTTCATACCAAATGACGACACACTACCGCTCTAAAGTTTGGGATTGGCAAGATTTTTTAAATGTTTTTGACAGTAGTCAAAAAGTTGTCTCTTATGCTCACCAAGGCTGTATTTATTTGATCAAATTATGGAAACAATATAGTAATAATTGTGTAATATAATTACAAAACTGTTTTCTATTTTAATTTATGTGATCTATATATTTTAATATCTATGTATGCGTCACATAAAACTTAAAGAAATATTTCTGATATTTTGATTTGGTGATTAAGAAACATTTCTTATCATCAATGTTGAAAATATTTTTGTTGGTTTTTTCAGGATTCTAAGATAAATATAAAAGTTCAAAAGAACAAGAAGAAATGCATTTATGGCCACAATTCAATGCATCCTTGCTGAATAAAAGCTGATTTCTTTATATATATATATATATATATTACTGACCCCAAACATTTGAACAGTACTGTAATTTTGATAATAAATATATATTTATTATAAATAATCTTATAATATAACATTTATATTTAAATTAAGATGTGTTGACTTTTTTTTAGAGAGAGAATGAATGTAGTCCAATAACTGCCACATTAAATAAAAATGCAATCCATTATACAGTACACAAAAATACAACAAAAAAACAATTCGTTCATTCATTTTTACACAATTCTACTGACAAAACCCAAAGTGTAAAGTGAAATCTTCATGTAATTATTGTCATATGAACAAGTAAGAAACTACAGTGATTCAAGGCTCAAGCAAAAAAGTTATTGTTGCAAGCTGACTCAAATAAAAAAAATAAAATAAAAAAAAGTTATTCAGTGTGGAAAACAAACTATACTGGCTAAACTTTATTTTGTTGATTCATTAAAAAGAAATGACTGAGTCATTCGTTCAGAAATAATAGTATTTTAGTAGGGTATTCTGTCCACATTATCTACACAGCATGAAGGAAAAAATTCCACATAATTTCCCCAGTCAAATTGGCAGTACAAGTCATTTTAACTCATTTTTGTCTATAAGAATCTCATTTAACTTATTAAAGTTGAAATTGGTTAATTTATTTTGACGAGTTGAAGTGGAATGGAAAAACATGTTGCCATGACTAACTGATCATATCAATTTTTACAGTGTAGCCAGTTCATGTTTAAACAAAAGTACACAACAGCCACATGATTACAGGCGGAGTGGTTGAGAGGATGGCTCAGTGCTCAAGAGCCGAAGTGGTTTTGGTACAATAATCCATGTACAGAAAAAGTAATAAGCTAAAGCCATAAGGATATATGCAAGATTAGACATAATGCATCTTCTATCAAGGCTGTAACCGCCTATACCACCTCAACCTTCCTATTACTCATAGAAAAAAAAAGTAGACATAAGGGAACACCTTACCGAAACAACTTTGCCCCTATTAATGTGAGAAACCATTCCAATGAGGACAAACATGACACTGGCTCAAAGACGAATGTGTAGCCTATATAAAAACTGCAAGCTGAATCTACTTTGTAATAAGCAGAAATGAGAGCAAATGCTATTGTGTAGAGTCCTCGCAACAGGAGGGTAAAAACCCAGTGCCTTAATCTTTTTGGCATATTCTATATGCCCCATGGCTTTAAGGAAAAAGAAGATTTCCTCTTTCACTTTGAGAAAGAGAAGGAGGGATTTAGGTTAAGAGAGAACAGAGGCGAGAGGAGGGAGAAAGTAGAGAGGATGTTGCTTTAGAAGTTATAGCAAAGCCAGAAGCAATGCATCATGCTGACATGAACGAGGAACAGAGAGAGTGAATTTACTCTATTGGATTTCAGTGGAAACAAATACGATTGGCCACCCTCAAGATTCATCACATTGACTACCAATTAGACGGGCTAGAGCAGAAGCAGCCATCGATTTTTGAGAGGTCAAAACTTACGTTACACCTTAATTGACGCTCGCACGGCTGCAGCTTGCAAAAAAGAGAAACAACTGTATAATCACACTGCTGAGATTAACTGTTGAAAAAAGGAGTATATGTGTCTGCGAGTGTGATTATGTGTGTGTGTGTGTGTGTTTTATTGGCCTTGTTGTACTTTGCCTGAGCTGTAAAAAAAAATAAAATAAACACTTCAACCACTGTGTAACTGCCGCCATTTTGGTGTGATCAGCAGTTTGTAAATAGAAACTAGGGATATGAATAATTATACAATTAACTAGTTGGTGGGTCTAACAAGTAATTAACTAGTCTCAAGAACAATATGTACAATTATGTAAATAATATTAATTTTATATAAACTATATTGAATTATATATATTTTCCAGCTGTGGTGGCAGGCCTGTTTCCACAGGGGGAGGGGGCGTCGCCCATGGGTGATTTTCTGAGGAGCTGAAAAATTTAAACAACCAACCATCTCTGTCAAAACAAATTTTGGAAGATAATTATTTGCAAAGATTTAAAATGACACAGTAAGAGAAGGCTATATTCATATGACAAAAATACTATTATAAATTAGATTAGTGAATAATTCAGCAGCAAAAGTTATTCTAGAAAAATCATAAATGTGCACAATAATAAAAGATAATATACTATAAAATGAAAAGACACTTCTTTTTAAATGTATAGTGCAGCTTTTTAATGGAGGCAACAACATATGATAGATAGGACAGAAAAAGGGTTAAGGACTTAGGATCTAGAAAAACATTTTTAGAATAAATATCTTTAGAGAAGAGCATTTAGCTAAATATATGCACTGTATTACATATTTATTATATTTTTACTTAACATGTTAGTGATGGTTTCATTATTTAATGCATGTTTGAATAAATCTGTCATGAAGATAAATTCCTCCAGTTTATTGTAATTTAAATGTTTATATTTCACCAACAAATAACAGAAACAATTCTATAATTAATTTTTTTTTTTCTTATTTAAACTCAGCCTTGTCTTTAGACAAAAACTACAGTTCAGACCTCAAAGGTCTCATGGCCTAAATTAAATCTGCACTTAGGGTTGGTCCAGTTACATTTAGACACTCCAAGGAGAAACCCGTCCTAACCCTGGAACTGAACAAATGACTTCTGAAGTTCATTCAGCCCACAGGTCTTCCTTTTCACCACAGGTGCAGCAATCAGTTTGGAGGGCAGCACCGCACACAACTCCATTGGCACCTGCCATCTTCTGCATACCGTTTCTGACGCCAAATCCTGCTAAGTAAGCCAGGTAGTGAAAGTCACAGGTATAAGCCGGGCCACAGGGTAAGCTTTGTGTGTGAGCAATGTGGGATAGTGCTAATGATGTGTGCTAATATATGCATCTTTGCTTTACTGCGCTGGATTAACAGCGGTAATGGCCATATACAGCTATCACATCAAACAAAGCTACGTATTTTTGATCATTAAAGTCATTTTGAAATTGTGTTTGTAACCAATTTCCATGTGAAACAGGACATTTAATTAGAAAAATAAAGCAGGACTTGATTTTAATCTTTAATAATATAATATAATATATTATAAAAGAATATAATATAATATGATATAATATAACATAATATAAGCATTTTATAGCTGAAAACTTAATTCAAAATTAAACAGTTGATGTGGTATCTACCTTTTTATGGTCAGCCCCTAAGATATCCAGTTTGGCTGCCAGAACATTGACTCATGCTGGAATAACTAGAGTCGGAACAAAGACGCACGTCAATCCACATCCACCCACCTGAAACACCCTAAAACCATCCTGCTTTATTCTCTTTTGCTCGTCTTCCCAACTGCCAGAGAGCTGGGTGCCATTTGAAGGCGAGGTGTAGCATTTGCACTGCCTTGATCATCAGTGTGTGTGTCCAAGCTCTCAGTGGGGAATTCTGGCTGGCATCTCTTCTGAAATTGGCAGCGCTATTTGTCAGACACAGGGAGCAACTCTTGCAGAGCATCTTAAAATGTCAACATCGTTTGAACGGCTCAAAACATTATTTAAAAAAAAGTTATATGCTTTTTTGTTGTTGTTGAAAAGTAAAAAAAAAAAAAAAAAACACTTTGGAATTGTCATAGCCTCTTTGCACAGTAGGATTTCAAGTCCAGCTAGTTTAAATCACAGTCCCACAGCAAGTCATCAGTGAGACTTGGCTCAAGGATCACTGCAGGAATCTGCAGAAAATCTCACTTGTGTTGACAGATGAGCATGTGGCTCGCCGATTGATAATAAGCTCTACAATTTTAGTGCGAAAGGTCTTCAACTCAACTTTCATCAAATTTCTGACATTACTGAGATCACATATTATTGCCTCTTCAGTAGAGTATGTGCTAGTTCTTCTGTGCAGATTTCTATTTAGGCAGAATAAAGTGCTGAATAATGTTATTTATAAAATCCCATCAGTGCAACATCCCAGGGGTACCGGCCTGACATTTGAGGTTAAAATCCACTAAGTGGTTCCACCGTCAGGGTGCTAAGTCAAGTCCAGCTTTCAGGCTACTGTGGAGGAAACGTTCTCTCTGCGAGGGGGAATCTATACACACAGGAGCTGTCGCTGTCACTTTCATTGGCACAGCATGTTTAAATGGAGTCATCACCCCATGAGCAGTGAGGTTGGGAATGGTCTAAATGTACCAGACCAGGTCTCACATGATAGGGAGGGAGAGATGATGGACACTTATTGGATGTGGTTCCAGCTGAGGGCCATTTCCACTCCCTTAGAAAACAGGGGAGTAGGGAAAAAGGTTCTAAGCAATGTTCCATATTCTGGAGTGAAAGCAAGAGCAATTGGCCCAATTGTTAGTTATCCAAAAAACAAAGAGATTCCTCTTTAGACAAACACCAATAAACTTAAGCTGATGAAGCACAAGGAAGCAAGATAAGTGAAGCAAATTCATAAGGTTAGTCCGAAATCCTAAAGCTCTTCTCTCATAACAATAATTCTCTGGAAGAAATTACATGTAGAGTGAATCAATGGAAGAAAATACAGAGGATTACGTGGAAAACAGCTCAGAGCTGCTTTGCGTCAGCTCTGAGCTCTCTCGGTTGAAGGATGGATCCTGGGGGGCAAGGCCTGTAGGCCTCATTCCCCCCACAGCATGCAGAGAATTCCTAATAGTACCGCACATTAAGAGAGCGGAACAGACTACTCAGCGAATCAGATAATTGAGTTGAACAGCAGCTGGGGAGGAGAAGAGTGAGAGAGAAGCGGCAGCATCTCCACAGAACGTTACAGGGGGGAATACATTTCCACCCAGCATCCCAGTCGACAGCTCTTTTCTCGGTCTCCACCCTAACTTGGAGAATATTCGAGCACTTGAAGCATGCTAGCACATGTAGTCTGCTGGTGATTGCCCTGGATCGAGAAGAGAGCGCACTCTTTGTTGAGACGGCTTATTGTTCTGGGACCGCAAAAGGAACATGAGGGCCTGCCAGGAAAACAGGGGGATGTTTAATTGTGAATGAGTGCGTATGTCTGAGAATGTTAGTAGCATTACGACTGCACCGAGAAACAAAGTGCAAGCATGTGGAGCCCATGAGAGAGACTGATCGATACCAGGTGCTTGTTCCATTTAGACCGCCCAAAAAGGACATGAGCTAAAGTTAAAGCACTTCTGTGTCTTCTAAAGTGGGTCGAAGTACCACTCCTGTTGCTGTGCTGCATCCGTGCCGACTCTGCAGGTCAAAGGAGGCTGTGTGGCGCTGGCAGGCAACCTGCTTCTTGTCGCCCAAGGTGCTGGCAAATGAAGGAAGGGTGTTGGTCTCCAGGCGGATTCGATCAATCAGCAGTTAGAGGGCAGTGGCGCGAGACACACAGAGGGGTGTGTAGGGAACAGGATTGAGCGAAGACGGGCATGTGTACACATATACACACACAAAAACACCAGCTGGCAGTCGGCTGTCAGATGAAGTAGGATATGGAGAATGCTGATGTCAACAATGTGAACAACGCTAGTGCATATCATAAGAGATCATTTGCACATAGAAATCCTAAATGGTCAAAGAGCCATTAAAAAAATAAAAATAAGTTCAAGATGTTTGACCAAAATAAGAAATAAATAATTATATTCCCAACTTGGTGACATATACAAGTCTTACTGCTCTTTATTAGATCAAAATTTATTCCACAGTGAATGCAAATAATGTGCAAGTTAACCACCACCTAATAATGACACCCACAGTTGGCAAAATTAAAATGATAATTATTACTTGTAGTTATTTATTACATTAATACAAATGATTGTTGTTGTTGTTGTTATTATTATTTTGATGTTGATGGTAATAAATGTAAAGACTAACACTATTGTTTTTATTATTCTAAAAATTATTGTTGTGGTAGTCATATTTATGATGATAACATAATAATATGATGATAGCAACTTTCACACAGTATTCCCAGTAAATTACCATAAAATTACCAAAATGACTTTACCGTTAAATACACAAATATGCTGTTCACACAAGCAATGGCGTTCTGTGTTTTTACCGTTAAGAGACCATTCACACATCAGCATCAAAATACCAATAAATTCTGTGATGTCAGTCATCCGAAATGACCTTTAAACGCTGCGCCGTTGTCTTCATTCGCCTGCATGAGAAGCGCTTTAGTTTCACTACCTGTTAAATTTGACAACATATGACTTCTGAGTGACAGTAAGGGGACGATCAAACAGAATGCATTTTTGCTAATTAATAATATCCAACTGCAGAGCCGCAGTGCAGATGAATGAAAAAGTAGAAAGGGTCTCGGGAGTGACATGCTGAAAAAGCTGCGAGACCAGGCGCAACGGTCCAAGATGTCCATCTAGCGCATACAGTATATTAATAAATCCAGTATTGAACATAAACATTTACTCTAATCCATATTCTCTTTCCACTATGCACTTAAGAATACAAGCACTGGTTTATTACACATTTCTGTAGGTAGACTCTCTTTGGTAATAAAGTTTGTGTAAGATTAATGCTACACACAGATAAAAGGACAACAAAAGCATGGTTGGTTATCTCACTTTTCCATATGGCTCAGTGTGAATGTTTATGCCAGACGACAAGCTGCCGGTGTGAGCAATCCCACCGGTTGCTGCATTCCGAAACTCAACTAAGCGCAAGACCCGTGACCACCTGGGCCATGTGCAGACACTGCTTTGTCAGAAAAATCTCTTTCAAGTGTGGAATTGTGATGATTTCGCAGGGCAGGATGACTCTGGAGTGTGTCAGGTACAGTCATCAGAGGTCCTGGCCAATATGCAGCTGTCAGCTGTTTGAAATCCCACCTTCATTTCCTTTGACAGTGCAGCACAGGCCATATACTGAGTCCAGACAGTGTTACATCCACAGAGAATCATTTTAAAAATGGGAACAGACACAAACTTCACCTTGACCACTGTTGAGACAATCACTAAACAGAAAGATAAAACAGGAGAGAAAGTGTAGCGGAGAGAGCGAAAACAAGAGTAATCTGGTGAATTTGCTCAAAAGTCTGTTTCATTAGTATTCATAGACATGATCCAGGAGCCCTCCGCAACAGTTGTAGGTTTGCATTTACATTTAAAAACACTCGCACAAAAGAACAACACAAGTCTAGAGCACTTGGAATTGCCATTGTCTAGAGCAAATGATCTTGGATGCATAATTAACCGTATTTACATAAGTGCAAAATAATGAGTGTAAAAGAACTCTGTGTGGTTATTTAGATCTACTGAAACTGCTGATGTTCAAACTAAGGATGGGTATTTTTCATCAATTCTTCCTTTAGAGTACTAGATGGCTTAAAGGGTTAGTTCACCCAAAAATTTAATTCCTGTCATTAATTACGGTCATGTCATTCCAAACCTTTAAGACCTTCATTTATCTTCAGAACACAAATTAAGATATTTTTGATGAATTCCTGATGGGTTTCTGAACCACCCATAGGCAGCAATGTCATTACTACCTTTCTGGGCCTTGAAAGTTGCAAAGACATCGTTAAAATAGTCCATGCGACTACAGTGGTTCAACCTTAATGTTATGAAGCGACGAGAATACTTTTTGTGCACAAAAAAACAAACAAACAAAAAGAACGACTTTATTTAACAATCTCTTCTCCTCAACGTCATTCTCCTAAGCTGTTGGCGTAGTAAACAGTGCAGCACTTCCAGGTTCTACGTCAGAATTGGCCGCCGCTGTTCACGTGAGCACCACGACCCATGCACGTGATGCTGACGCAGGACGCAGGGGCATCTTATGAAGATAAGTGCATCTTGAACTTGTATTTCTTGTTGGATCTGGTATGTGTCTGGATGAAGTCCTGGCTCGTGTAGCTGTATTTAAGAACTTTTGATGAGGTACACACTGATTCCTTTGCTCCGTCCAGTCGTCAGTGGAAAAATCCCTCTCTATGATTACGTTGGCTGGTTATTTTCCCCGCTCTAGCTAGAACATGTCGTCTGCGCAAAATTTTTTTTTTTAATCATATTTCTTAATGTGGTATTGTAATTTCATGGAAGAAAAAAACCCCCAATACAGACATAATTGAAATGCCAGACATTGCTTAATTTTGCAGGACGTGGGACAAAGCACCTAATTTCAGGAATGTCCGGCAATTTTGTGATCTCCTTTGTAACAACTATTCCAGACAGCCTGTGTTTTCGAAGGCTTGGTGAGAAGAAACAACATAGCTTGATTATTAATAATATCAGCAATATTTATGAAAAAGAAATCAAATAACCCAATCATAGTCAATAATGTCAGGCATTGCCGTTTGAGCTGAAGCTGAAGAGTGATTGAACACCGGTAAACTGAAACACTTTGCTAGAGGGTTAATCAACTCAACCAAACGCCATCTACATTAGATTAATCAAATAAATACAAACAGACATCTGCACAAAAAGATGTGAATTCACAAGTGAACTTGACCATGCTTGTCTGAATGGGTAACTCCCGTTGTGGATGCGCTCTTCCCATAACAATGCGCTGAAACACGGGCACCTAAAGCACAAAGAATTTACAACATTCTATTACAATAGTGTTCTCAATATAATGTTATGTATATGGCATATTGAGTCCAGGCATTAATTTTTAAAAGCCATAAGTTCACTTTAGTTTTTCGGTCTGTAGTCTCTGGACGGCATGCTGTCCTAACGCAGTGTGGAATCCATCTATTAGTGCAGGTTCTCTGCACTATGCCCACTGTTTGTTTGCAAAGGCGCTGGGTGTATATAATTTGGAATACAATTTTCTGCAGTTTTTTTATTTCTGTTTTATATTCTATATTTATACTTGTATATACAAATTTCCCAACCCTACCAGAAAAACATTCAAGAAACATCTAAAGACTCATCCTTTCCATGAGCACTTGACTGAATCTTGTTGATGCACTAATACTACAGTATTATACACACACTACTGTTCATAAGTTTGGCATTTTTTTTAATGTTGAATGTTTTTGGACGACAACTGTTATGCTCAACAAAGGCTGCATTTATTCGACCAAAAATACTGTAAAATAGTAATATTTTATTACAATTTAAAATGACCTCTATTTGAATATATTTTAACACAATTTATTCTTGTGATGACAAATCTGAATTTCAGGATTCTTTGATGAATAGAAAGATCAAAAGAACAGCATTTATTTGGAATAGAGATCTTGTGTAACATTATAAATAACTTTACTTTAGATTTACAATTTAATGCATTCTAGCTGAATAAAACTATGAATTTCTTTCAAACAAAAACAAAAAAATCTCACTGACCACAAACTGTTGAATGGTAGTGTGTGTTTATTTCTATACACTTACACTAAGCACTAATTCTACAAAACCTAACCTTGTCAATGCTTTCACTATGTATTACTTTCAGCTGAATCATTTGTTGGATTTCTCATTTGTGATAAAATTGGATAAAAGCGTATGCTAAATTAATAAGTGCAAATATTTTTTTCATTATTGTATTTTTTTACTTGCAAAACAAGGACAATAAGCACAAGTGTGTAACGGAGCACATAATCCAGACACAAATGAAGTCAGTGTTTCATGTCAAGCCAGTCGAGATGAGCTCCAGCTGGATCATGTGTTTAGTCACAGGTCAGAAAAGACCAGAACTGATTCATAAATAAGTTTTCATTAGGTAAAATTAGGTTCCACAAAGAAAATCTCCAGACCTTGCCAAGTCATTCACTTCTATTCCAGAGTCATTTCACATCGAGTCAAAGTCAAGCCATCTGTATCTGGCACAGACCAGGGCTGCATTTCCCAAAAGCATTGTAGGCCTAAGTAGATCAGAGACCATTGGTGCCAACGGTTTCTATGGTCTACTTAGGCTTACGATGCATGCGTGTAAACAGCAAAACACAGCATTCTGCTTTGAATTCAGATTCAAGTGTGGTTCTAAATCTGATATCTGCTCCTTTGACCTATATTTCAACATTCATATTCTATCACCTCTTAGGCTAGATAAGATAGGTGCG
This sequence comes from Rhinogobio ventralis, assembly GCA_039654625.1. Taxonomy (NCBI): domain Eukaryota; kingdom Metazoa; phylum Chordata; class Actinopteri; order Cypriniformes; family Gobionidae; genus Rhinogobio; species Rhinogobio ventralis. Next base: position 23,827,551 of record CM077208.1, on the reverse strand, counting down.
ATGTGAAAATAACCACTGGGCACATATGGGAATTCTACAAATGAATCATGGAGGGAGTACACCTGTGCCACCGTTAGCATGCGAATGTTAACATCTATTCATTTTATGCAATGTAGTTTCTTATCAAATGTTGACATATACTTATGTCCCTAACATATGTCAAATTGCCTATTACCTTGCAGTCACAGAGCCTGTTTTATTTAATTATAAGCCTTTTGGGAAGCCAAATACTCTAAAACAGGGACAAGATTGTGCTACTCAACCAAACCGCACAACACACACCAATATTCTCGCAACCCACTGGACAGTGGCAATTGGAAATGATTACTTGCGCTGTGTAGACCAGTTTCAACAATGAGGCACTTCAATGTCTGGCAGAGTATTATTGTGTAAATAGTCAAGTTATGGTGTGTAGTAAGTGTGTAATTTTTGGGGTAAAATAATTTGTGTTTGAGTTTAATGTGCAGTAAGACATTTGTAGGCTGATTCCCCGGAAAAATTTACACACACTAACAACATTGGCTGAACCAATGGTGTTTCTTTGGGGGCGTGTCCAGGAAAACTCTTTGAAAATGGTTCACGCATCACCTGAATGGAATTGGAAGTGAATGGAATGGAATGGGGGGGGATCTGTACATTATGTCTTGCAGTGTAAATGCAGCCAAAACATACATCTGTGTATGTGTGCATAACGCTATTTAATGCAACGGTTGCCCAGGAGGACTTTCTCCTAAGGGAGATAATAAAGGATAAAACTAAACTAATTTAGCACCAAATTAGTTGACTTTTCTTTTGAAGACGGAACATCAGATTTCAGATCATAATTTTAAACATAAAAGAGGATAGAGCACACAAAAAAAACACAAATACTCCAGTTAATCTACCTAGCAGAATCACGCTTTTTCTTAATGAAAGGAAATAACACGTCTGTGCTTTGTAAATCTAAGACACGCTCATGTTAGCCCATCTCTACGCATCAAGAGAGATGCCTTTTTCACCTATTAATAATTCACTTCTGCCGATGGCTCTCAATTATTTATGAAAGTTTATAATTCATCTTCCACCTTCACTTCCATCAGGTGAAAAACAAAAGAAGAGTTAATGTAAAGATCAATGATGCCTGTGAGCATCACATCATCAACAGGCCTGTATTCAGCTGTATATGATATGAATGTGAAGGTGTTACAACATAATAAACATCTGAAAATGTTTAGTAGTGACTATTTGAGGCATTTTAACCTAAATGATCAAATACAGCTCACAACAAAACAACAGACTGGCAGAAATTCAATTTGTTAAGGAATCCAAGGTTTCATTTTTCATGCATTCCCACGGGCAGGAATGTGAACCGTGTGAGAGAGACAGTCAAGCTCCAGATTTTGGCAGATCAGAAACACTGGTACCTGCCATCAAGTGTGACTCATGTGCCTTTCTGTCTCTGAAACCAGAAGGGAAATGCTTTATACATGGTGCTTCAAACCCAGACGAATCTCATTTCCAACAATGAACTTTGATGCAGGGCTCTACATACTCTACAGACATACTCAGGTGTAAACAAATTGTAGGCAGATCGAGGCTTTTTTAAATATATTTTTACTAATAGAACAATATAGAGGGGCCAAGAAATCATACCTGCAAACTAAGGATGTCCAGGGATGGCAAAGTTGCTACTATGCAGGGCTCGATGCTTACTTTTTTCCCAGGGTGCACCTTAGAAACTTTAGGGGCGCAACTAACTATTTCTAAGGCAGAAATAGTTAGTTGTGCATTAATAAACAGGCATTGCCATACTAGTGTTATTTTGCCATTGCTAAGATACTATCTGTTATTAGATGTATATTATTACAATAATAATATTATAATTCAATTACATTTTTATATTTTCTGCTTTCATTTTCATTTTAATTGAAAGTAATTTGACATTTTTTGTAGCTTTTATTGTTTTTTTTAAAAAGTATGAATAGTTTTTAATAAATGTTTATTTCAGTTTTGGTTTGGTACATCAGGTTAATTTCAACTACATGAAAACAAGAAAAGTTTTTTGTTATATTTTTTTTATGTCAGTTAACATTTATTCATTTCAAGTAAATGTCTTTTATGGTTTTAGTTTAACACTAATGCTAGTAAAATCTATACATTTAATAATGTTCTTAGTCTTTCCTTCCTGTGACGGGGCATCCGAGTCAGAAGCTACAATATTATACTTCCAAATACACAGGGACTCTTATTTTGAAATGTCTATGCTCTATTATTGCAGGCTGCTTAAATTCAGATGATGGAGACAAAATATGTATTCTTACAACATATTACAATATAAACGCCATAAAATAAACATTGTCATAATTGATCGGCATTAGTTCATAAGCAATCGCTTGGCATAAATGTGCGCTATTCATTGATTGCAAACTGCTGAAGCTTTCAGGATTTGAAACGTGAAGCACTCACATTTATTTAATTAAACATAGCCTTTTGAAGTTTAATAATCACATTAGGCAGTATTGCGATTTATGTTTTTCCATCCCCAAAATATAAGATGCCTTAAAATGATCATTAAGACGTTTGTTATACCATTTAAGGTATTGAAGACTTTTTATGATCTTACATTTAAGAAAACTAATCCGCAGGGATTTTTTTTTTATTCACACATGTGCTCCAAAATACAAATGCGACTAAAATGCTCGCACTGTTGAGCCCTGCTATGATTAAAAAGTCTTTCTACAGTATTAGGAGTACCAACTCAATTCAGATGTTGTTTTAGACCACAATGACTTTAATTCAAGGGACAAACATTCTTCGAAATATCTTGTTTTTGTTCCACAGAAGTAAGTAAGTCATACCGGTTTGGAACAACATGAGGATGAGTAAATGATGACAGATTTTTTTTTCTTTTTGGGTGAACTAAAACCACACTCTGCACCATAAAAGTTGTCAATTAAGTTCTGCAGTGATGATGCATTTTTGTAAAACCCAACAGGATTTTTCCACTGGAATTTGGATTATTGCATGAAATAAGCTGTGAGATTTTCCTTGAAAGTTTGAGTTAGAATAGCTTACAAAAGCACAATGTTCGGTGTGATGACGTATGTCCACAGTAAACTGTAGTCCCATTTAAGAGAATTTTAGGTCATGGAATAAAACATGAAAATATCTTGAGCTTGTGTTAACCACAGACCCCATAAAAAAAAAAAAAACATTGACTTCGGGTCGATGAGGCTGCAAGTGCTAAAATGCTAGTTTCCAGGTTTTAGCCTTCAAAAATACATCATCCCTGCAAAACTCTATTAGGCATGGGAGAAAGTTTCTGGCTATTTAGGAGAGTATTAACACACTATCGTCAGAAGTAAATGCTATGACTACACGTGACTACGGCAACAATGTGACCATTTAAGGACTTTTTAAATGCTGTTTACTCCGTGTTCTGTCCTTCGACAGACATACAGCTTGTGCAAGCACATTACAAGAAACAGCAAGGCCACACATCAACGTTCCAACTGGTAAAGCAATAAACCCTGACCGGCTGCCTTCTTACCTCTGGTTGACAGTGTGGTCCTCCCAGAATCTCATCAAAAGTGGCTCTGCTCGCCTGAGCTCGGGATCTGCAGGTGAGTCTTCCGAGACACTACAGGCATTCCTGCGAAACGAATCAGAGTGCATCGATTAACAAAAGCAATAACAGGAGCAAGCAGGGGAGAATATAAGGGACACGCTGGTGGGCTTCAGACAGAATTACCACAAGGTTTTACGTGGAAAAACAGGGCTTGCTTAGATTGATTCAATTAAAGTAGTTGGACGGATTTAAAGTGTATTAAATGGGGTGTAACGGTACACAAAAATTACGGTTCGGTATGCACTTCGTTTTTGAAGTAAGGGATCAGTTTTTGGTGCAGTTGGGGGAGGGGGGGGGGGGGGCGGATAACATGGCTTCTGTACTTTTTTTAATTAAGCAATGGTTTACTGAACAAACTATGGCTTTAAACAAAAAAGTCTGTCAATAATACTACCTCAACCGGCTGCAACACACTCAGTTTATGGTGCTTTACTCAGAATTATTGCACTCCCCTTCAATTGCGTGCCGTCTATTGACTTTCAAACACTTACAGAAAAGAATACAACCATTAAAATATAAGAAGAAAACAAGTCTCAAACAAAGCATTAAACAGCACATGCATCTTGACAGGAGGGAAAGCCGCTTTAAACTGTATGCTTGTGAATGAGGTTGAAGCGCTTAATATAAAGCATATCTCACTCTCCTGTTAGAAGTTAGAAGTATATTGATATAAACGTAACTGTCCCATCCTAGGGTTAAAACTCTGAGTTTCAAATTATGTTCTGCATATCCAGTGGTTAAAACAATGCTGCATTCGTTCGGTACACATGTATGCCAAAACTAAAAGACCCATGCTGAAAATTTTTGGTATCGATATGAGTACTGTTACACGTATAAAATATTTAAAAAATTGGGGAAGAAAGAATGCTAATCTTGAGTTTAGGGCTGGAATGATGTGTAATCAATTACATTTATATTCCCCAATGATGGAAGCTCCTGGGCATTCTGAAAATCAGCCATTATTACAAAAATATCTGTCCCGATTGAAAGTGTGGGAATTTTTTAAACAGAGACCAAATAAAATGGTCCTCTGCATGCTCTGTAAAACTGAAATGGAATAGGCCTACCACAGCAGCACAACATCTATGCAGGAGCATCTAAAGAAAATATACCAGGGCTCTCCAACCTCAAAACGACGAGACGACAGTGTAAGTATTTGGACCATTACAGCAAATTTTTACACAGCACTAGAATACGGTTGTCAGTCCCATATTTTGCGCTTAATACGGCTGGGTTCATACAGTATTCTGCCAGACGCGCGACTCAAACATACTCTCTGCAACTGGTTACAAAGCATTTAATGCTGTTGTTGGTTATTTAAAATATCTAATGGATAAACTCACGCCACGATTGGGCTCGTTTATTGAAATACGCGCTGTCAATCATTGTAAAAAAAACTTCACGTTTTTTTTGGACACCGCCATGTTTGACACTGTTGCTATGATTAGACAGTTAATGACCTGCAACCCCTTCAGCCGTGACTTATTCACGATACAGCACTAGCCTCGAGTACCTTATTGCTTTTATAAAAAAGTTACCACACAATGCAAATATTAAAGCCAAAAAATATGCATCAATGCAACTTTCATGAGGTAAGATTTTGTGATAAATAATATCATATAAATGTTCATACATAGATTAGTTACAGTTATTATTTATTGGTAAATTAACCAAAGGATTATTCGACTATTCAGAAAATAAACAATAGATAAACGTGGAACAATAATCGTTAGATTAAGCGACTAATTCAAAATAACTTCTTTAAATGTTCCACAGAAGAAAGAAAGCCATACAGGTTTAGAACAACATCAGGGTAATTAAATGTTGAAATTTTTCATTTTGGGGAGAACTATCCCTTTAAATATCCATGCTACTCTATAAGAAGATGAACTAACTAACTAACTAAATAACTAACAGCAAGGGTGAGTCAATACTGTTCAATAGCTGGCTGAAGCGGCAGTGTGCATCAATAGATCATTTGGAGTATCTAAATCCAGTTACTGCACCCAAAAGCAAGTCAGTGTGCTGCAAGATATATTATATGAATAATTCAAGCAGAATTTGCCCTATTTTGATGCGCCATGGCTCCGGCAACCACAGGTCAATTTATCCGGTTCCTACCGCAGCAGCCAGGGAACTCGCGGCCTGCAAAAACTCTTTAAATTGAGCTTTCATGCATGAGCTACAGTACGTATTGTAGCCCCTGACAGGAGAAAACGAGAACAAGGAGCTCTCGCAAATGGAGTAAATTCCACATCAATATCAATGCTGAGATGTGCATTTTATCTCCAAAAAGATACATTATCTTAGCAAGGCCACATTACAGCAGTGGGAGTGGAAAAGTGCTGAATCCGAGCAGTTGGATTGAAGCCACTGAGGGATTGGCAATGACACTGTGGCAGCTCTGGATCACCGCCAACTGGTTCCTCCAAACAAACAAAAAAAAGTAATATCTTACAGTCTGTCATTCTGGCAAAGAGGCAAGAGAACCAACACACTCTTCCAGCTACGCTCCAAAAGGGTTAACGTAATGGCGATCTGTCCAAGCAGGACGCAAGATATCCAGTAGACCGCCATAAATGCTGACGCACAAGTGCTCAAACGAAGGGTATCATTCTCTGCTCTAATGACTGCTCTCTAATCAAGAGCCTCGCATGGAGAGGACTTGAGTGGCGGATTACAATCAGAGGTGCATGAAATCGGCACCGGGTGCCGTCATCAGTCCGGAGGAGTGACAGACAGAAAGAATGGTTATTGCAGCTGTTCGGGGCCAAGACCCCTTATATATCCGGCTGGCAAGAGCCACTTTAAAAGAGCATCAAAACACAGTGTAGGTGAGCACAAGGAATGGAGCCAAAAATAACAACTTCACACTTCACTGGTGCCTGTCTGAACAGCTGAGGCCGTTCCTCACCGGCTCACACAACTGCTGCAAGCTCGCTTTCTGGACAAATGCAAATCTGCGGGTTATTAAGGGAGCTCACGAGTTCCTGAATCCTCACAGACTGAACAATAAACTTTATGAAGTATTATTGCAGGCAATATCACTAAAACATCATTCAAAATCCTCCTAGTTCAGAATAAGAAAAGTTTACATGAAGCTACACCACCTCAAGAGAGATTTCTGGCATTTTTTTTGTTACCTCAGCAAAGTGGTAACGATTATGAAGAAACAAGCAAAAGTTACTTACTACTTAGTAGCTAGTTTGGCATAATTATCATTATTAGGAAAAATAAATAAGAAATAGTTTTGTTCAAATGATACAAGTATTAAAAAAAAATTGTCTACTAAATCAGTCATGCAGTGTGACCATTGTGCAGATGCATGTAGGGAAAAAAACTTGAAATATTACATTACAGAGCGACCCTTGACCCCAGACAATCTTTAAAATATCAAATAATTTAACCTTTTTATGACAAGGCAAGGTAAGTTCAGGTTGCAAAAATGCCCTGTGGTGTGCCTCTCCAAAAACATATTTATGAATTAATAACTATATTTAAAAAGATTAAAGATTCATGTACAGTCACATGTATTCATTGAGGGAGTAAGGAAAATGACAAATAACATTTTCCATACCTTGAATACATTTGACTAATTATTTTCTAAAATAAATAGTTAATAATTCATAAATATTACTTTCTGGTTAAACCAAGACTTTTTTTATATGAAAATTGTATAAAAAGTTTGACATTAATGCAAGGATTGCATTCCTAAAAACATGGATTAAAACTTTATCGTTTTATCATCTTTATTGTTTGTCCCAGCCAGCATAAAATTCCTATCAAAGTACTACAACGAACATCTCCCCATTTTCCAAATATGATTTGTTGTCATATAGTTTAGACAGAACTGAGATTAGGACCGGGAGAAGAGTACAAAACGTTCTTAAAATGGCTGCATATTTAAGGTAAATTTATCAAATTCATGCCGTCGGCCTGTCATCTCTTTCCTGTGCATCTTGCCAAAACAGAAGTTGCTTTGCTCTTTATCACAGTTCATATCCCTGAAGCCAGAATATCACTACAGAACCACATACCACAATATAGCTATTTCCCCTGCTCCCCCGCGCGCACAAATGCCATGCCAAGATGTTAGAGAAATAGCATTCGCTAAACAGCTGCTCAAAACTTTTGGGGTGGTTTTTGTTATCTAGAGCTCTTTCTTTACAATGACAACAGTGAAGTATTACCTTCTGCAAAAGGCATTTATGCTTTTCTGCTTCAGACAGAAAATCATTTAAAAACTGACAAAATATCACAAACATTGTCCCTGGGCTATGACTTCAATATTCCATCAACAGCACGTCACGATTTCCATTACGCTTCATTATTCTGTGACCAAGGGACAGTTGACAGGAACTCCAGGCATTGAGTTTCTATACCATTCAATACTTTGCATTCAAAAGGTTTGTGTCATACAAAACATAAGTGTTTGAGGCGAGTTTGAGTGTTTTTTTAAAGAGTCTGAGGTATGCAGGCAGCCATACCGAATTTACCATGCAGAGAGGTTAGCCAACCCTATCATAAAAGAGTGATTTATACAGCAAAAACCTCGTTTATCTCTAAATTACAACTGTGTTTGGTGAAAAAAAGTGACATAATAGACTAAGTGGAATATAATAAACTAACACAAGATTAAAACAAAGGCTGCATCCCAAATAGCATACTTCCCTACTACACTCACCTAAAGGATTATTAGGAACACCTGTTCAATTTCTCATTAATGCAATTATCTAATCAACCAATCACATGGCAGTTGCTTCAATGCATTTAGGGGTGTGGTCCTGGTCAAGACAATCTCCTGAACTCCAAACTGAATGTCAGAATGGGAAAGAAAGGTGATTTAAGCAATTTTGAGCGTGGCATGGTTGTTGGTGCCAGACGGGCCGGTCTGAGTATTTCACAATCTGCTCAGTTACTGGGATTTTCACGCACAACCATTTCTAGAGTTTACAAAGAATGGTGTGAAAAGGGAAAAACATCCATTATGCGGCAGTCCTGTGGGCGAAAATGCCTTGTTGATGCTAGAGGTCAGAGGAGAATGGGCCGACTGATTCAAGCTGATAGAAGAGCAACTTTGACTGAAATAACCACTCGTTACAACCGAGGTATGCAGCAAAGCATTTGTGAAGCCACAACACGCACAACCTTGAGGCGGATGGGCTACAACAGCAGAAGACCCCACCGGGTACCACTCATCTCCACTACAAATAGGAAAAAGAGGCTACAATTTGCACGAGCTCACCAAAATTGGACAGTTGAAGACTGGAAAAATGTTGCCTGGTCTGATGAGTCTCGATTTCTGTTGAGACATTCAGATGGTAGAGTCAGAATTTGGCGTAAACATGGATCCATCATGCCTTGTTACCACTGTGCAGGCTGGTGGTGGTGGTGTAATGGTGTGGGGGATGTTTTCTTGGCACACTTTAGGCCCCTTAGTGCGAATTGGGCATAGTTTAAATGCCACGGCCTACCTGAGCATTGTTTCTGACCATGTCCATCCCTTTATGACCACCATGTACCCATCCTCTGATGGCTACTTCCAGCAGGATAATGCACCATGTCACAAAGCTCGAATCATTTCAAATTGGTTTCTTGAACATGACAATGAGTTCACTGTACTAAAATGGCCCCCACAGTCACCAGATCTCAACCCAATAGAGCATCTTTGGGATGTGGTGGAACGGGAGCTTCGTGCCCTGGATGTGCATCCCACAAATCTCCATCAACTGCAAGATGCTATCCTATCAATATGGGCCAACATTTCTAAAGAATGCTTTCAGCACCTTGTTGAATCAATGCCACGTAGAATTAAGGCAGTTCTGAAGGCAAAAGGGGGTCAAACACAGTATTAGTATGGTGTTCCTAATAATCCTTTAGGTGAGTGTATATAGTAGGCGAAAAAGTAGTGTACAAATTTACATTACTAAAAAGATTTACTATCCCATGAGGCCATTGGAGAGGATTTATGAATGGCAGTGAAGGTAGGTCACATGATAATGACAACATGGAGAATGTAGTATGTAGCATTCATACAACACACATTTATATTATAGAACATACTTTTTTTGCAGTTGCAAATTAAGTACTTTTTTAAAACCAGTACCTACTCAGAGTATGCGATTTTCAATTGTATATTTTAGAATTGCCGCCCAAATTAAAAACACAACAAAACAAAAACCAAACAAAAAAAGATCCCATAAAAATGTTCCTGTTAAAGATCCCATAAAATGAACAAGACAAGCATTTACATTTTTTTGGTCCATTTCCAAAAGAGAAAAACTATACCTATTAAATGTACAGTATATCTAATACACCTAGAAAACTAGCATATAGACACCTCAGAGTGAACAGACATGAGCCGCTTTTCCATTGAGACAAACCATTCTCTTTGCTTAAAGGGGTCCTTGATTATGATTTCACACAGTTGGTGTGTAATGTTGCTGTTTGAGCATAAACAACATTTGAAAAGTTACGACGCTCAAAGTTCAATGCAAAGGGAGATATTTTCTTTTACAAAAATAGCTTTTTAAGGACTACAATAAACAGCTGGTAGGGACCCGGTTTGTGACAACACAAACCCTGCCCCGGGAAAATGCAACAAAGGGGGTGAGGCCATGTTGGACTGCCTTAGAGAAGAGGATTGTTGTAGTAAAGCACATTTGGCAGTCTGCTCGCTGTCGCATCGTCTTTTCACATTTATTGCACTACAGTATGTAACAAAATGCAATAGCATGTCATAAAAGCAAGATGACAACATTAATAGTTATAATTGTAATTCAACTAAACTATACCTGTTCTATCTTCATGCAGCACATATTCTCTGGTTCTGAAGGCATCTTACCATTTAGAAATGTCCTGTTGCATTTTACATGTTGTCACTTCTTCCTGAGTCTCTTCATCATTGTCCGACTCCGGTTAACATAAAATGCTGAACAGTTTCGGACATTTTCAGTGGTGTCTGCGTGAGGTAATCGGAGCTGCTAACATGAGCTCTTGAAGCTCTGGCCTCTTCCTGAAAGGGGGCCGGGAGCTCATTTGCATTTAAAGGGACACAAAAACGAACATGCTATAAAAAAATGATCTGTGGGGTATTTTGAGCTAAAACTTCATACACACTCTGGGGACATCAGAGACCCCTGGGGACCTCTTTAACACTTCCATTCCATGCCGATCGAGGCCAGCCGGTACGGATATGGTTTAATTTTCCACTGTGGGGCTGATAACAGAGCTCTTTGGAATGTAATACAAATGCTTCAGTTATTGCCTTGGTAACGCAAAAGTTTACAGACGATATGAGATGCAAATAGCGACCGCGTTATGGAAGGATAATCAGATATCTCTTTTAATAATTATTAATACTGTATTATTTACATCGCTCAAATAGCATGCTTATCCTACAGAGAAACTGGTAGCCAGGCAACAGACAAGTGACCAATTCTGAATTGCGACGTCACTACGTGCATTCTATCAGCACGGGTAGACAACCTTGCTGAGAATTGTGGGCCGAGAAAGGTTTGTAATCATGCCGTGCTGTACAAGGCTCAAGTGAAAATACAATTGGAACGGTTCCTTACTTTTTTTTAGAACTGTTCAGTCCGAAGGTGGAAAAGTGACTATGGACTAAAAGGCCCAAAACTTTGATTTGATGAGGTATCTCTCATCCAGCAGCATGTGGTAATAACCGTTTCACGTTCATTCCCAGCAGTGCGAACAGACGGTATTAATACATTTTGTAAACAGTATGTCTTGGGTCACTGCACAGAGCTGGTCCAATCATTCCCGGTGCAAGATACCCATCTTAGACATCAGTGAAGTAATGGTTTTCACCCCCCAAATCCGGGGAGGAATGCAGCTCACAGCTGTCTGGCTGGATCAGCAGCTGAAGAGGCTGACAGAGCAGGAGGAGCTGGAGCCTTGACAGCTCTAGATCCATGCGTCGCTGGCTTGGCCTTCTCCACAGCGGACCCTGGCACGACTCCAGGTCCTTTCCCAAACCCAGGTGGTGGCTTATGAGCGCACCGAGACAGTACCCTGCCTGAGCAAAGAAACCCACCCTAAGAAAACCTCTGCATTATGATATAAATTATGTTCCATCTATTCTCATTTTATTCAAGACCATCACAAGTCATACTTGCAGCTTCTCCAAACCTTATCTACGTTAGCCAGCTGGATAACGAAATTCACAACAATAAAATAAAAACATGTGCATGATCAATGAATGCAAGGTGTAGTTAAGTGTATCCTGAAAGTGACAGACTGTCTGATAACCGTAACACTCTCACACCGGATCCGGGCCATTGGGATATCCTTACTCACTCAAGTATTATTGTTCAGTCATGATTCGGTATCAGGTATAATGTTTAAGCTGTTCCATAATGCGCATGGATTATAAGTGCCACTCAAAGGGATAGTTCACCCCAAAATTAAAAATTCTGTTGTCATTTACAACCCTCTACGCACACCTTGGCAATAGAATCGCCATTGACTAGTAAATGTTTTTGTTTACTCGCCAGACTGATATACTATTTTATTTATATTGGTGCTGTCAAATCGATTATTCGTGATTAACCACATCCAAAATAAAAGTTTGTTTACATAATATATATGTGTGTGTGTACTGTGTATAATTATTATGTGTATATAAATACGCACACATGCATGTATATATTTAAGAAATGTTTTTTATTTTTATATATAAATTATTTATATATAATATAAATATATATATACACAGTATAAGTACATACATGCAAATATTTCTTAAATATATTAGGGATGGGAATGTGTGTCAATTTCTCATTTCGAGTACTCGGGGGCGGAGCTTGTGCGGGAGACGGGGCGTCTCCGTCATGGAGATATGAAACTATTTTAAGACTGTTACGAAAATTAATGTTGACAAATACAAACATGACATGTCTATGAAAACATGAACACATGACTAGAAAAAATAACTGCTAGATTATGATGCATAAATGTTTTTGAAAAAGAAACATCTAAAAACAAAATAACCGTCTCAGATAACCCAGTCAATAATATCGGACACCACCCTGCAGAGCTTTGCTAGTGGTGTTAATAAACTCAACCAAACGCATCCTATATGTATGAAAGCCCATTTCCGCCACATAAGAAAATAAATCCAGCATAAAAAGTCGAAATGATGACATACTTAAGTCATAATTATGAGATAAAAAGTCGAAACTATGACATACTACGTCGAAATTATGAGATTAAAAAAATCGAAATTATGACTTGCTGCTCATTGATCTGCTGCGACCCGACACAGGATGAGTTGTGAACACATTAATGAGTATTTTAACTGTAGTTTTAGCTGCTAATGATGGAATGATTGTCTTATTATCTAAACGGCATTAATATCTCTGAGCAAACACGCTCGTGAAGATTTTAAGCACAAGCTTTGGCGCCGAAACAACAGAACGGAAGTGGCATTGAACATATCGCGATGTTATTATGAAAATATGATCCAGAACGTCGCCACCATCAGAATATGGTGTAATTCAGGATTTCATTAGAGAACGAGTGTCCAGTAATGACACGTCCAGTGCTCTGTCGGTCCATACAGTCACCTGAGGGTGGCGCTGTTCTGGGATCATATTTCATTAATAAGCATTAGAATATGCTGTAATGCAGGATTTCCCTAGAGAAATAATTTTATTCACCTCCACGTGCTCAGTTTTGATCATATTTGAAATAATAAATTAATTGATCTTTAGCTAATATGTTACAAATTCTATTAAAGTAGACCTAATATAATTGCATATCATTAAATCTCAGCTGCAAACATCATCTAATGTCATCTTTCTCTGTGCTTTTAAATATATAGTAAGACATGAACAGTTAGGCTAAATGCCTCCAATGATAAATATGTGCAATAACACTTAGACTATTTATTTGACAAGTACCTCTCTACTCCATTCCCTGATAATTCTATTGTATTCTGTTCTATAGCACACTTGTACATACAAATTTGTCTATTTTTGTTTATTATGCATATATGCATCTCATTCCTTTATCTTTATTCTTTATTGTACTATCTTTGTACTGTGGTTGTCTCTGTGTACTGGAAACTTCTGTCACCAAAACAAATTCCTTGTGTGTGCAAATATGGCAATAAAGCTCCTTTTGATTCTTTCTGATTCTGGTTAAATACAAAAGAGCTACTCTGGTTTAATTTGTCACGTGCGCCATTTATTGAAACATACAATATCATTTTACAGGAGTATAAGCTATATTCACCGTTTAATGAAAAATGCTGCCAGATCCCAACACGTCCAGTATGATCTGTCGGTAGGCTACATACAGTCACCTGAGGGTGGCGCTGTTCTGCGATCATATTTCATTAACGCATCAGAATATGCTGTAATGCAGGATTTCGAGAATTAATAGAGTAAGGCATGGAGCTTAAATACAAAGAGGTACTCTGGTTGAATTTGTCACGTGCGCCATTTAGTAAAACATATAGGCCTAAGATAATTTTTTACAGGAGTTTACGGTCTAATAAAAAAACTGCTCCATCTCAACCTCATATTTCTGTTGCAGCTGTTCGGCAGCAGAACTCACTGTTTCCCTGTCAGTTACAACACCATCCAACCAACGTGTGTGTGTGTGTGGGGGTGTGTGCGCGCGCACGCGCATCATTATAGCCATGACATTGAGGTTTGAACTGAAGTTGTAACAGATTAACCATATATACACATCAATTAATGTATTATTTCAAATATTATCAAAACCGAGCACATGGAGGTGAATAAAATGAATTCTGCATTACAGCATATTCTAATGCTTATTAATGAAATATGATCCCAGAACAGCGCCACCCTCAGGTGACTGTATGGACCGACAGAGCACTGGACGTGTCATTACTGGACACTCGTTCTCTAATGAAATCCTGAATTACACCATATTCTGAGGGTGGCGGTGTTCTGGATCATATTTCCATAATAACACATCGGGATATGTTCAATGCTACTTCCGTTCTGTTGTTTCTGCGCCAAAGCTTGTGCTTAAAATCCTCTAAAGGACGCGTTTGCTCAGAGATATTAATGCCGTTCAGATAATAAGACAATCATTCCATCATTAGCAGCTAAAACTACAGTTAAAATACTCATTAATGTGTTCACAACTCATCCTGTGTCGGGTCGCGGCAGATCAATGAGCAGCAAATCATAATTTCGATTTTTTAATCTCATAATTTCGACGTAGTATGTCATAGTTTTGACTTTTTATCTCATAATTATGACTTAAGTATGTTTTTATGCTGGATTTTTTTTTCTTATGTGGCGGAAATGGGCTTCCATATATATGAGATTAAGCAGATATGTACCTATATTACAATTTGGGTACATCCGCACAAAAGGACGCGAATGCGCACGTGAACTTGGCCGTTTTTACAGGCTATGGTTTAAAAGGGAAACTCACATTTTGAAGGTGCTCTTCCCTTAACAACAACGCCGATACACGGACAACAAAAGCACAGAGAATTTACAACACTATTACAATCGTGTTCTCATTATAATGCTATATGACAGATTGGCTCTGCACATCTTGCACTTAATTTTATTTTTCATGATCAAAGTGATAAGTGACTGCGCGTTTTCGAATCCATAATGAGAAACAACTTTAAATAAAACATACTAGTCGGTAACGGTGGCGCTTTGCTAGCTAGTTAATAAACTCACCCAAACGAGTCCTATATAACATTAATCAGATATATGACAACATAAAAGTAATCTTACAAACTTGCATCTGCATAAAAGGACGCGGATGTGCACATGTACTTCACCGCGCTAGTCTGATGTAACGCTCGTTATGGATTTCCTTTAACAGCACGCTGATACACGGGGAACTAAAGCACAGAGAATTTACAACATTCTATCACAATCTTGTTTTCATTATAATGCTATGTATGTGACAGATTGGCGCTGCACATCTTCCACTTCATGATCACAATGATTCTAGGCATCACTGTAGTGCGCGCTTCAGTTTCACTTTATTTCGCCGGTCTGGAAGGCGTGCTGTCTATCTAACCAATCAGACCTCAGTTACCGCCCAAAATGCCGAAATAACCAATCATCGTTTTCATGATCGATCGTCGCTGTCATGTTCGAGTACTCGAGTACTCGACCACTGTTGCCCATCCCTAAAATATATACGTGTGTGTATTCGAATATACATCTATATCGAGATCTACATACATACATACATACATACATACATACATACATACATACATACATACATACATACATACATACATACATACATACATACATACATACATACATACATACATACATACATACATACATACATACATACATACATACATACATACATACATACATACATACATACATACATACATACATACATACATACATACATACGTATGAATGCATATTTGATATTTTAACAACTTAGGACTGGTGGTGATGCTTAAGATATTGTTGGTCATTCAGTGTTTCTGTAAAAAATTATCTATTAAATCTATTATCTATCTATTATTATCTATTGAAATAGTAACAGTTAATAGTAATTATTAATAAGATAATATGCATTTGCGTGTGTGTATGTGTGTGTGTGTGTAACAGCTAGCGCTCTCAGCAAAGCGACGGCGAGTTGTGCGCGTTCACACTAGAGTTTACGGTTAAATACAGGTGCGCACGCATCCATTGAGCTGAACTGCAAGACAGATCGCTTATATATGCTTAACTTATTCTTAGCCTCTAACACACACACTGGCGAATAAAATCTTTGCATTTATTATTTAATGATAGATATTATTTAGTTGCCCAGAGTGAAGATTTACTCGCATTGTAGAGGGTTGATTTACTCACCCTCAAGTTTTCAAACCTGTTTAAGTTTCATTCTTCTGTTGAACACAAAATATTTTAAAGAATGTTGGTAATCAAACAGTTGACAGTAGCCATTGACTTTCATAGTAGGAAAAAAATACTATGGAAGTCAATGGCTACCGTCAACTGTCTGGTTACCGACATTCTTCAAAATATCTTCTTTAGTGTTCAACAGAAGAAAGAAACTCATTCAGGTTTGGAACAACTTGAGGGTGAACTGTCCCTTTAAAAGGATGGAATCAATTATTTCTATAAATTACAATTATTAACAAAATTATAAACAAAAACAATGGTAAAAAAAATTTTTGGCAAAAGGATAAAGAAAAGCAAGAAAATGCTATTTAAATTTAAATAAAATAAAAAAAATGTTTACATTTTACTATACACTTAAAATGCTTGCATTTATAAATTATTTATACATGTAGTACTAGATTTTTAACATGAGTTTTTATTAAAACATTGATAATTGATTTCTTCATTTTTTAAAACTGATTTTAAAAAGTGTCATTCCAAGTCCTCTACACAAAATATAATTGAATAACATTTAACAACTTGCGATATACAGCAAGTCTTCTGATTCCATGCAACAGCTTTGTGGGCCGAACAGACTGAAATACAATCGTTATTCCCTGATAATCTCTCATTTGAGTGTGTATTCAAATATGTCATTTGAAGACGCACTGTGCCAAGTGTGACACTGACTATGGCGAATTACATTGGTACTTGTGTGTCATGGAATGGCGATGATACCTTATATAATATTCAAATTTCTGTTCTATTTCTTACACAAAGCAATCGTACAGATGTAGAACATTTGGAATAAGACTTTTGAGGGGCTTGACATTACCTAATTTTTTCCATTTATGTACCATGAATGAAAGCAAGTGGATTTTGAATTTCAATCCGTTTAACACATCTGGAAAGTTTTTCTGATTAGATTATTGTACAAAACCAGGGCCATTCTTTGTATTTATATCAAGAGATTGAATTACCACATGCAGATGAATTTTAATTAGAGATCAAAGGCAGAGACACAAGCCAAGAAACAAACTGATTTTAATTGTCCCTACTTTGATATGTACAGTAAATATAGAGGACATACACAAAAAAAGATTTATTGCTGCTGTTCACTTTTATTTAAATCATTAATTTTGATTTAACACCTTTCTATCAGGTTTCTCATTCAAACACGATTACATGATGATTCCATTTCACATTATGCTTTGCATGGGGATGGATAGGGAGAGTAAATGTTTTTTTATGTATTTTTAGCAAGATAAGAAAATGGGTGGACGTAATGTTCTATTATGTTGGTATTTATAATACCATTGTAGTGAAGTGTCGAGTGTGTGCTTGGTTTGAGGACCTGCTAACAAGAAGTCAAGTTGCTTTAATTTATATAACAAAAATAAAATAAAATAAAAAACTACTATGGGAATTTCATGGATGTAAGTACCATCCTCTGGTTGCCAACATATAACATGAAAAGGAAAGTTATATTTAGCTCTTTGGCTTGATTCAGTCATGTACCGTGGTTCCACATGATCAAAACATGTAGAATGAATTCAACTGAACAGAGTAAAAGACAATAAAAGACAAGCAGGACTCTCTGCTGGGTCCCACACATGAGAATCAAGGCTAAATATGCTCAATGATTATCATCCCCCAATACCAGCTTCTCAGTAGGAGGGTTTTGTGTAGGTAGATGCACATCTCTGGAGAGGAATTTAACTGAAGAACCACCTCCAGAATGCCATGAATAAAACCTCCCCAGACTACAAGGGATACGCGAATGCTTGCTTTTTTATTTCTTTCACAGATCGCCCCTCAATTTGGACTTTTTTTTTTATAAACCACAAAGGCTTTTGAGAGTCAAGTCATTTTTGCCAGAAGTACTTTGGCTAAAGCTCTCCAGAATCCCCCTATCATTGCTGGCATTCACAAACAGCAGGCACCTGACTAGTGGGTGGTGAAAAAAATAAAGCTATAACAGTAAATGCTTGGCTCCGTTACGTTCCCCTCATGCATCCTAAGTGGTGTGATGATAATAGCCCAACCGATTTTAATCAATTGCTCACCCGACAGTAATGCATAGCTGCCCAGCGATGGCATGAACTTACAACCACAGCTTCTCAAAGCATATTTGAAGAGCACGAGTTCCAGCAGGATTTCTGAGACATGCATATATGCATACATAGATAAATATGCAGCACACCTGTCTGTTTAACTTTGCACACGAGTATAGTCTAGGGATGCATGATACATCAATATCACATCTTTTATCAGCTCATTTTTTTCAGAGATTTTATTAAATTATCTATATCGGTTGATATTGCATATTTCATTGTCAATGTTCATTTCCTCTATTTTTACATTTAGATTACATTTGTAAATTGCCTGGTAATTTAACTGCCTTTCTAACCCACATCTCTAAGTTTACTAAAAGGAATCCATTCAAAAGCGGATTTGTAAACAATTTATGACTACTGCCAAGCACCGTACGGTAAAGGCCCCACTTCTACTCACAGAGTTTTTCATTCTTCCTTTAGGAATACGAAAAACGTGAGCAGTGACACAGCGAACATCCGACACCGCCCACTGCTGAGAGCAACGTTGCGATGAATATGTAAATATGTGCTGCATGCTTTCCGCTCAATAACAAAATATACACACAACAAAATTAAATTAAACAAAATCTGTGATGTGGATATGTTTACACGAGCTCTGCAAATTGGCCCTCTAATAAAGTCATGTCACGTTTATTTATATAGCACTTTATACAATAGATTGCTTAAAATTAAGCAGATTTACCGTATTAAACATGAAAAACAGTGTTAGTGTCTCGTTTCATCAGAAACTTCATTTTCTACTGTAAAGCAGCTCTCTAGTGTGTTCATGTTTGCACTTGCGGACTGAACAGGAGAAATGAAGCAGAAAAGATTTCCAGGTGGAGTCTCCACGCACACCTACCTATTATGTAATCACCATGGACCAATGGTTGTACAGGTGTTTACCAGCCGGAGCGAACTTTTCCGTAAAGTTCGTTTTGGCAAGCTGTTTCGAATTCCCAAAACAAACTTCAAACAAAGCCTGATTTTGATCGAAACTACGCCACATCAGTTCGTTCTTCGATTTCGCTTGAAGTATATCGGGGCCTTAACTGTTGCACTTCACATTAATGTGCGTACATTTTAAAAATAGGCTTTTATTTCTGAAATGCTAGAAACTAGGACGGTGAGGACATTTTCCCACCAGTTAATCGGAGTGTGACAAAACCAGTAATACCGGTATCACCGACAAGGGCTTTTAATTGCTAATTCTAAACCGAAAGTAAAATGCGCACGGCCGTTCGGGCATTCATACCGGAGTGAAGCAAAGCAAGTGTTTTCGTAATTGAAATGAACTGAAAACACAGCAGTGGACATGTACTGTGATTGACAGTGCGGCCATAAATGCATGCGCACTGTGCTGCCGTGAATGAATGACAGTGCGGCCGTGCACATTTTACTTTCGGTTTAGAATTAGCTGCAATTCGGGGCGGGTTGCTTGAATGATGGGTTCATTAGCCTATTATTCTTAATGAAAAACACAACAACAAAACAGAGTCGACTTTTCAGTACAATGCCACTCACTTAAATAGGCACTTTTACATTTCGCTTTGAAACCAAATCTCGCAGCAAGCCTACTAGAAACTATTTACAAGAATAATATCGTCATCGCTCCACTACAGTGAATGGGAGCTCTTAAGAAAACAAAAGAAACAGAAGAGAACAAACTCATGTAAACTTTTTAAATGGGCTGTTATTACGTCAGCAACAAGTATGCAATAGAATTATTTTAAAGTAGCCAGATCGGATGTTTTCCTTGGGTAAATAAGAGGTTGTTTTACTTATTTCTGCAAATTTTCACATATCGTCATCTTCCTAAAATAATTGTCCAATGACTTGGGCAATTATTTTAGGAAGGTGACAATATTTAAACTGACCCATCATTTGTAGAGATAAAATGCAGGAAAGAAAACCATTTAAATCATAGCAATTTTCTTATTATTAAATAGGATATTAAAATGTTAAACTGTTAAATGTTAAATGTGACTGACCACGTGAGAAGCGCATTTCCAGACTCGCTCCTCTAACGTGAATAAATGGTCATCTGAATGCTGTAGTTTTATTACTGAGGAGCAATGCAAATGTATTTTTACAGACATCCTCATGAGAAACAATTACCGCCCGAATAGGGTTATAGTCCACTAAACGAGAACTCCAAGCTGCATTGAACAGCCTCCTTGATAAACTATCCTCCATTTCTATTAGCTAATGGCAGTGGCTCATGGAATTATGGGAACTGGCCTGCTGATGACCGTAAGCAGGTCATCTCGATTTGATCTTCCAAAGGAGTCTGTATTATCCACTCCAGCAATCTGGTTCATCAGGTGATCAACTCTGATCTATGATAATTCAGCAAATAGCACAGAAAAAAAGTGCTTTTGGATATTTTATATCGCTGTTAGTCAAATTTAATCTTATCCAAATATTCTTCATATCAAACCCTGTAGTAGTCCTCATTTATATTAAACTAATCTTTCAATGGGGGGCAAAATGACTGATCTGTCTGCTTTCCCAGCATCATCTGTGCCCAGGACAGCGAGTGCTTGACAGAGTAAAAGATATTGTGAGAAATGCTGCTTGTCATCTTCGTGGGCTAACAGAGCCGTCTACAAAGACACACGGGCTTGTACCCTTTTTCTCGGCCTACATTTATCCTGACAAATACAGACAGCAGAGGAAAGGAAAAATTACCCACACGAGGTTGATGCTACATATCGGATATGCCTCTGGGTGCCAGGCAGTAAAACATGAACAACAAAGGCGAGCATGTAAAAAATTCAGATGGGGAAATGAAAGCAGCCCATATGTCAGCAATTCAGAAACACAAGTTGGTAAGAAAAAGGTTAGTGGTAAAAACTCACTTAGCTATTCCAAATATTTTTTTTTTTAAGACGCAGATGAATTGGTGGTAGAGTGAATGGTATTGTGTTTGGACAAGGGGACTTAATTGAGTGCTAATCAATTTTAAACATGCATAAACATGAGGTCTCATGAGATGCCACTAGTGACAATTATATAGAGCTAATGAAGAGATCAGAGGAAGAGACACAATGATGATCCAACCTCAGAGATCCCTTGAAGCAATATGAAGTTGAGGGCTCAAGGGTACAACTTCATCATTTGATGTATATTACTGGTCAAAAGTTTGGAATAATTAAGATTTTTTTTAACTTTGAAAGAAATGTCTCATGTTCACCAAGGCTGCATTGATTTGATCAAAAATACAGTAAAAACTGTAATATTGTGTAATATTATTACAATTTTAAATAACTGTTTCTATTTTACAAGAACTTTATATATGGTGCACTTTCAGATTTGAAACTTTGCAGGATGTTTTCATTCACTTGCTATGTTACACACTACATGAAAGGTCATTTTCAAAAATCCATAATAGGGGCACTTTAATCAGAAGATCACGGCGAAGTGGGACAGCTTGTCTGACAGGACTGCATGTAACTGCCTTTATGTGATGAAACCCATGGGTTTGTACACAGGGCAGCCCATTTGTTCTGTATGCAAAATTTTAGGATCCATAAAAAAGATTGGCACAGTAAAATGTTCAGTCATATAGCAACAATATGCCTTGAACATGCAGTCAAGCCAGTCGTGGTTTGACGTGGCCAAGTTATTTGTTCTGGTTTCAGAGTTCAATAACATCAAATTGATCAAAATCATCATATTGCTGCTAATTTATTTTCTCAGAGACAGATGCAGCTTCAACCTAAACTTTTTATTTGTGTAGAGGCCAATATTTTACTTTTTTAAATGGTCTATAGAGCTGCCATCTTAACTCAAATTAATTTAGAGATTTTTGGATTCAAACCACTTTATTTAGAGATAAAATTATATTTTAATTAAATAAAAAAATTGTATTTATAAAATTATTTTAAATCAACAAGTGTCATGTTTGTGATTTTTATTTGTCAAGTAGCCAGATCCTGCCCTTGAAATCGTGATTTTTATGGCATTCATTTTATTTATTCAGATACAGACATAACATTTTAGTTAACATTTTGGTTCGTTTATTTTACCTTTCTTTTTGTAAGTATTGAAAACTCCAACAGCCTTCCTTTGTTATTATACATATATTAAATTGTATACATAAAATCATTTTCATTAACAAGTGTCATATTTTTTGTACTTCATTATAAAGACTATTTAAATCAATACTTGATCAAGCAATATTCAGAAACAGGTGCAATTAGCTATTACATTTTCTGATTAACTTTTATTAGATTGCAAAAAACACAAAATTACAAAAATAAGGATGAATGATTTTTGAGCGGTAACACGTCTTATTCTTACCAACAGTAATAAAACAATTTAATATGAATAGATTTAATGCATCTTTGATATACAGAGAAATGGTGCTTTAACAGGAGCAACAGAATTAGCCTATACGCAGACGCTGTATAGGCTAATTCTGTAATGTGACACCACATTTATTTGTGTTAAAGCCCTTTTTTTTTTCAACAAAGTGTTCCCAATTTTTTCCAATTTATCGCGACATTTTAAGTATCGACATAGAATGTATACGCTAAAGTTAAACAAATCTTTTATAAAAAAAAAAATTTTTTTTTAAACATTTTGATTTGAAAAAAAATCCTTGGATGGAAACCTGGCTAATGACTCCCAATCGAGTGTGATTATTGGCCGATACCAATCTGCGGGTGATCGATCGGGGTATCAATAAGAAGACCTTTGATCATGTAGATCATTTTGATAACTATGAGAAACACAAAGGACATTAAGTCAAGGCTGCTGGGTTTTCTCCTCAAGTAAGGCAGAGTCGCTGGAGCTCAGGGACTAGATGGACAAACCTTTGCCATTCCTATGTCTCTGCTCCATGTTTCAAAGCCACTCTCTGTGACAAAGCACCCTTTTGTCGGCTCTCCACCAAAACAATGTGAATGGGGGAGAAAAACAAGGCAGTCATTTTGCCACTGCTCTTGACATCTGAACTCAATTCCTCTCCTCTGCAAAAGTAATCAAAACTGCCTCAGTGCCAGAAGGGTGTAACGGTCCTCCAAAACTCAGCTGATACAAGCGAGCAAATGCTAAGGAAAACAACGCTGCCAAAATACCCGAAATCAGCGCACTGCTCTGTGAACTTCTCGTGGGTCATAATGCATATAATAAATACGAATAAAATATTTCTGCAGAGGCGAGAAGCTCTGTTGGCAGCTCAGGTACTCTCACATTTGATTGAGATTACAAATGCGTGCTTTTGTCACTGACCTTTCCAGACTTGCTGAAGATAATTAAATTCTTCACAGTCTCAGAGATGTGTAAACAACGATGCAACTTCATGGACCAAATATAACTAGAATATGTGGCGATGCAATATGCTGTTGTTGCCAGGGTGTTGGTATGCGGTTACTAAAGCCGAGTTCAGACTGCATGATTTTCAAACTCGTCGGATCACTGCTCTTTTCACACTGCATGACTATCTGGGCGAGCATTCAGTTGCTGCTGTGTTCACACTGCACGATGGATCGGCGACAGGGGGTTTCACACTGCATGACTGTTAAGAATCGCCGACAGCTCTGTCCCGTCCGCAAACTACGTTTCACAAGAAAACACATGTGAGAAGTGACAAGGGAACAACGCAAGACCACACGTGCATCAGACTGGAGTTCTCGCATGAGACTGCATTTGTTATTAAAAATATAGACTGCAGAAAGCTTGCGATCCAGGAAATGGCGGAGGAAATGGTTGGGGTGACATAGGGAGCAATGATTGTGTTCTGCAAAGAGAGATGGAGGTAAATAAATAATTTTGCAATGTGCTGCTGTTGCGGCTGGTCAAGCAAATGTTTGTGCTTTGTTTTTGTTTTATATAATTGTAAATATATCTATTAAAATACTGATATTCTGGTCTATAACTCCTCCCCGAACCTCCAGCTGCCCTGTATCTTGCTCTCTCATTGG
Source organism: Rhinogobio ventralis (assembly GCA_039654625.1). Classification (NCBI taxonomy): domain Eukaryota; kingdom Metazoa; phylum Chordata; class Actinopteri; order Cypriniformes; family Gobionidae; genus Rhinogobio; species Rhinogobio ventralis. The sequence goes on along the minus strand of CM077208.1, from coordinate 23,803,031 downwards.
CTGCAGGTCATCGCCGTTGTAATTTTCAGTCAGAATACATTTCACACAGCAGGATTTTGAATCATCTGCGATTCTCTCTGATCGTGTCTTTGATCATTCACATGATTTGCCTATGATTTCGGGCATTTGTCAACGATTTCACGCAACCTGTCGCTGAGTCAAAATTTGGGGCTAAAATCAGGCAGTGAGAACTCGGCATAAGCTGTTCTGATTTGTGGTTGCTGTGGGCATCTCTCTGATTTTTTGTTTCCAAGATACAGTGCATCCGGAAAGTATTCACAGCGCTTTAGTTTTTTCCACATTTTGTTATGTTACAGCCTTATTCCAAAATGGATTAAATTCATTATTTTCCTCAAAATTCTACAAACAATACCCCATAATGACAACGTGTAAGAAATCTTTGCAAATTTATAAAAAAAAAATATATATAATAATAATAAAATAAAAAAAATAAAAAAAATCACATGTACATTAGTATTCACAGCCTTTATTCAATACTTTGTTGAAGCACCTTTGGCACAAATTACAGCCTCAAGTCTTTTTATGTATGATGCTACAAGCTTGGCACACCTATTTTAGGGTAGTTTCTCCCATTCTTTGCAGGACCTCTTAAGCTCCATCAGGTTGAATGGGGGGCGTCGGTGCACATCCATTTTCAGATCTCTCCAGAGATGTTCAATCGGGTTCAAGTCTGGGCTCTGGCTGGGCCACTCAAGGACATTCACAGAGTTGTCCCGTAGCCACTCCTTTGTTATCTTGGCTGTGTGCTTAGGGTCGTTGTCCTGTTGGAAGATGAACCTTCGCCCCCGTCTGTGGTCCAGAGCGCTCTGGAGCAGGTTATCATCAAGGATGTCTCTGTACATTGCTGCTCCCCACAGCATGATGCTGCCACCACTGTAGGGATGGTATTGGCCAAGTGATGAGCGGTGCCAGGTTTCCACCAGACATGATGCTTGCCATTCAGGCCAAAGTGTTCAATCTTTGTTTCATCAGACCAGAGAATTTGGTTTCTCATGTTCTGAGAGTCCTTCAGGTGCCTTTTGGCAAACTCCAGACGGGCTGTCATTTGCCTTTTACTGAGTGGCGGCTTCCGTCGGGCCACTCTACCATAAGGCCAGATTGGTGGAGTGCTACTGAGATGGTTGTTCTTCTGGAAGGTTCTCCTCTCTCCACAGAGAAACGCTGGAGCTATGTCAGAGTGAACATCGGGTTCTTGGTCACCTCCCTGACTAAGGCCCTTCTCCCCCGATCGCCCAGTTTGGCCGGGGCGACCAGCTTTAGGAAGAGTCCTGGTGGTTCTAAACTTCTTCCATTTGCGGAAATGTGGAAGAAGTGAAGCGCTGTGAATACTTTCCGGATGCACTGTATGGCTTTATTGCCCCCTTCAATGTAAATCTATGGGATTTATTATATAGTCCACCAAGAGGAAAACCCCATATAAACAATCGAGGAGTACACCTATAGGTACTAAAATATTTAGCTTATTTAAAATATAATAAAATATTTATAATAAATGAAATTACATTATAAATTAAAATATTATAATTAACATATAACATTAAAATTGTAAAATATAATTTAACAAACAAATAAGTATAAGCATCAGCAAGACCCACTTATAATGAACAAAGGATTTTTAACTACCATTCAAAAGTTTGAGGTTGAAAGATTTTTTTATGTTTTTCGAAGTATCTTATGCTTACCAGGGCTGCATTTATTTAACAGTGTAAAGATCAGTCTCAGCACACATTGTAAACCTTTGAGTGCTCTCTTCAACCGTGAATAACCCCTGTCTCCCGCCGCACCTGAGGCCTGATGCAAACAAAAAACTACACTGATGTCTAAATACAGTCAAGCAAAGTAAGCAGGGACAAAAGGCAGCAGCAGCCTGAAGGGAAAGCAAAACAACGCTGTGTCTCCGCCAAAGCATGACCTAATGACATTTCATCAATCTTCCATTTACAAAGACTGATGCATTCAATTTTTAATACCCTTTCATATACACAAAAACATGTTCAGACATAAAAGAGACAAATAGTAGCCTTACCAGTCTGTAAGTGACGAGTGGAAGCCCAATCCGGTCTTGATATTTGAAAACCAGAGTTTATTTACTTGTCAGTTGACAAGACCATCAAGACTGCAATTGCCAAACACAATCTAAAAACTACACAAGACTGAATACAACACATGCAACAAACTGCAGCAAAACACTTCATGATGCTAGGAAGGTGTGCGCGGCCACAGGGTGCTGCTATGGAGTTGCTTTAGTGTTCTAAATAGATGAAACCATATAGACTACCCTTGCAGTCTAAAGGCCCGTTCACACCAAGGACAATAACCATCCATAACAAAAAGATAACCATAACTATAAAGTTTTAATAATTGTTCTAATTCTAAGAGAACATGGAAGTCCACACCACAACTACCACACAGAGGAACAATATCGTTAGAATCACTTTCAGAACAATTTTTCCAGATGAAGGATAAAAACATTGACAGCCAATTCAAACTGAATTGAACTGAATTTTGCAGCCCCTCACGATTGACAAAAATTCTAAAAATGCAGTGCTCAAGTTAAAAGTTCAACTTAAAAAAAAAAAAAAAAACAGTCACATGTAAATGCATGTAAAACAGTTTTGAAAACATTTCTTGAATTGCTTTTTGGAATAAATGTTTAGTTAACATTATCTTGACTCACTGTTTTTCGTTTTTGACTTTGGCAGTTATTATAGTTTATGTAACGTAATATTTCTTGTTGCTAATTTCCAACAGCATTGAAAATTTTTGTTCACTCAACTATAGAAATTGAGTTCTACAGACAAAATTTTTTTTTTTCGAAAACAAGCAAAAACAAGCAAATACATTGCATGTATGGTGATTTATATTGACATTTGAATTTGTGAATGCGTGTACAGAAGGACGTGACCATCAACAGTGACTCCCCACTCTCTAGCAGAAGCCTCCTCCAGGTCCTAGTGTCTGCCCGGTAAAATGTTATATATTTTTAGTGGGGGCACTTTTGTTATAGTAATAAAATGAAAAGTAAAATACACAAATAACTTGAAGTTACTTCTTATTCTGAATAAATAAAGCACATTAATTAATCTGTAATAAAATTTTATGAAATGGATGATGAAAAATAATCCAAGGAGCTCTAAAATAATTGTAGAATTTTTTATTTGAAGCTAAAGACAGCATCAACTAATGTCATGCCACCCCCACTTCATGTGCACAAACTTTAAATCCAAAAATAAAATATACAACTGCATCTGTCTGGGGTGAAAAAATTACTGACTTTATTAGGGCCCTAGCACCGATGGTGTGAGGACCCTATTGGAATTGCTCAGCCTATTATTATTCTTCTCCCAAATGAATCGCATTTTTGAGGGCCTAACATGCTTGAAAACTCATGAAACTTTGCACGTGCATCAAAAGTGGTGAAAATTTATGTCTGATATGGGTTTCAGAATTAGGCGTGGCAAAATGGCTCGATAGCGGCACCTACAAAATTTCAATTAAGCGCCATTCGAGATACGTTTCACGTACGAGTATGAAATTCGGCAGACACATGTAAAAGCCCAATACCTACAAAAAAGACCCAGGGTGCAAATTCTAAAAACCCAACAGGAAGTGAGATATTTTGAATTTTCTCTGCAAAATTGTTGCAAATTTTGCCATTTGCCATTTTGTACTTTAACGAACTCCTCCTAGAGATTTAATCAGATCAACATCATATTTGCACAGTCTAATCTAAAGGCCTTTGTGATGATAAATTGTGAAGATCTTGAGTTTTCGCTGAAGGGCGTGTCCGTAGCGGCCTGTCAAAGTCTGATGTTTCGCCATGACACAGGAAGCTGTTGTAAGTCAGGCATACAATGTCCAATCTGCCCCAAACTTCAAGTTTGATAATACTCCTGGCCTGAAGACATGGCAATATTCAGTTATAGTCAAAGTGCCACCTTCTGGAAGAAGGAAGTGTGGCACATCAAAATGACTTTGCTGTATTTCTCCTATATTTACTCGCTTAAATTCATCTTGCTCACTATTCGCTGTTTTCCTGAGGCAACCGGGGGGCGGTGGCCCCGGGTGCGAGGGCCCTTTCATCGCTGATTGCAGCTTTAATTATTGTTATTTTCACAGCGTTTAATATACTCTTAATATAAAAAGAACTTTATTAACATTTATTTATCTTTAACAAGTATCTTTTTAATAAGGAGACCTCAGAAATCTGAAACCAGAATGAAAAAAAAAAAGTTGTTTCCAAAGACAGGGAAAAAATAAACTTATATCGGTATCGGCCAAAATTATCTTAAAAATATCTGCATATCGGCAAAAATCCAATATCGTGCATCCCTAATTTAGATTATATGAAAATGTAGCCAAAATGTTATATTGGTGCATTTTAATGTAAATGTATGCATTAAAAGAATAAAGGGAAGAATAAGGAATAAAGGTATTGCTATGCTGAATAGAAACACCAAGAATTTAATTTTAAAAGGAATTATACGCTCACTTGACCTGGTTACAGGTTTTAGTCAGCATGCATAATCAATAACAGTAGCGCATTTACAAAATTTCCTAAATGAGTTCACAAAAATGATTGCATACAATCTCAAATGTTGCTCTTTGATTCGCAGATCGCTTAGAAACACAAGAGCTCATTCATGTCTGTAGCACAAATGGTGCGGAATGAGTTATGTACTGACGTTAAATATTTAGAGTTGGGGTTTTGAAAAAACATAATTCCATGTATGATAAATAGTACCAGTGATGCTTGCCGAAGCGAACACAACTAACGAGTCATTGTTATACCTGGCTCTTTTGAATGAGGTTCATTCATTTATCATGTCAGATGTTAAACACAGCTGAGATTGTTTAGCTGGTATCAGTGGTGATTACAGATGCTGTGGCAATAGCGCTGCTGTCAGCAGAGCCCACCTGCAGCGGCACTAAAATGCACAGTTCACGCCTACAGGATTATAGGCTCTTGCACAGATTAAAGCATCCTCGGCTCCGTCGCATTGTGGCAAACAGACCGAGCTGAGAAACCGTGAAAGGGGTGAGCAGGTGTGCTGGAAACGTTGCAGCCTTCTTAGCTCAGTGCATTTGATACTATTTCGCTCTCTGTGTGTTGCTGTTTACAGGCTTGTAACAAAGAAGGTTCGTCATCCAAGCGTTACCGCCGCTGCCAGAGAAGCAAAGCCTTCCTGGAGCCCCGCCAAAGACAAGTGTGACCAGATCAGAGAATGTAAACACATGCCAACACAACTACAGGGTCATGTGTGTCTCACAATACAGATGTCAGTTCATGAGCAAAAAAACACGAAAGTTGCATTAACTCAAAATTGCAAGTTTGTTTTGGTTTGTTTCCCTTGATGGAAACCAGGTCACGATGAGGTGGTCTGTAAAGATCCTTAAAATTTCAGACAACAGTCGTGGCCATTTTACCAGACCCCAGCCTACAACCAACAGCTTATAAAAATTCAGAGGAAGAGCAGTTGTTTTTCCTTCCAAATGCCGTCCATCTGTCAGGAAATGCGCAGGCCATCTTAAGACAAATTTAACCCAGCATGGGCTGGTTACAGAGAATCTTGTCTGATCTCTCCAAATGAACTCAATCTGCAAGCTTGTTGGAGTGAAGAAAGGGAAAAAAACTTGACCAGGTGGCACAATTTAAGAGGAACTTATATGGAAAAGTTAATACTTCTCAAACATGGAAGTGGGTTTAAGCAATTTCATCAAGAAATGTCAGATAGCAACAACTAGTTTGCACAGTATTAAAGGGATAGTTAAGCCAAAAATCTATTGACTTGATGTCTTTCCAAGCCTGTATGACTTTTTCCTTCTGTGAAAAACAAAAAGAAGATATTTTGAACTGTTTTTGATCATAAAATTAAAGTCAATGGGGTCCCATTAGAACCCATTGACTTTTACTGTATCAACAAACATTTTTCAAAATATCTTCTTTTGTGTTCAGAATGAACAGATTTAATTTAGAATGCGTTTACACACACACACACACACATAGAACACACACATAAGCCTTTCCCCAGGAACTAGGGACTTTGGGGTGGTACTCAGTGTGTTTTGACCGCAGGAACCAGGGTCTAAATAAAGTTCTGGGTAAAGATTTCCCCCTCAAAACGTCCCTGCTCGTAAGGTAGTACTTTTTCAAAGTTCAGGAACTTTCGGTGGTGGGACTTGGGCACTGAACACGCCGATTGGTTGACTCCACGCAGCATTTTCTTTTAACCACCATTTTAACCACCAAGGTCTGTTGCAGTGCGTGCAGAGTTGTTTGCTACTCGAATGAACAATGAAGTTTAAATACGACAGATGGACCGACGGCGAGGTTCAGGCTTTATTAAGCTTATATGTGGAGGACGAAATCCAGTGGGAACTGAAAAGGCGAGCACAGTCCTACGTCACCGGACTAAAATTCATGGTACTTTAGACCGCGATGGAAACGCAGACAGCAACAGATCTGGGATCTTCCGCGTTTACCAAATATGATGTATTGTGTATACAAACTTATGTATGCGTGTCGATCACTGACTATATTTACATGCACACTCATAATGCGTTTATAATGAGATTTTGGCAATATTGCAAATAAACATTTACCTCATGTAAACACAATACTTTGATAAAACTAATGCAATTAAGCTAAAAAAACTAGTAACTAAAGATGCTCATAATTATTCGGTTAACTGATAGTAAGAATTTTAAATGATTAATACTATTGGTTAAATGGCTTAAAAGTAATTTTTCAAGATATTTTGAAAATTTTTGCTGAATGGTTAAAAATACGCCACATATAGAAAACTGAGCTTTTGAGAGAGAAAAAAAACAACATTTACATTGCCTACCTCACTCATTCGGCACAAATCCAAATCACCTTACAGCGGCATTATTATGTTCATCGCAGTGCCGAATAATATCCAATACGTCTACATTTGTGCTATGCATTGGCATATGTGAAGAATGTCGGTAAAAATAACCATGTCGTAGTGGATAATTAGAATAATGAAAATTGCATGTAAATGGGAGTAAAGAGATTTGCTTGTGTCACGTAAACATCTTACTGCGATTAAGTCTTTGCTCTGATTATTGTAAAAAGAAAAAAAGTCAAATCGCATTCTTGGTGCACATGCAAACATAGTCAGTTTAGATGTGAATAAAAACATAAATTAAATATTTTCATCATATAAAGTGATCGTATCTCTTTCATGACAAACTGCATGAATCATATGGGTGTGTTTTACAATGCCTTTAATAACCACCTTTAAAACCTTTTAAGTTTTGGATACCTTGACTTTAAGTGGAGGGACAGAAACCTCACAAGTTTCAGTAAAAATATCTTAATGTGTTTTGAAAATCAAGGTAAGTCTTATGCGTTTGGAATGACTTGAGATTGAGCAATTGATGACAGTTTTTATTTTTGGGTGAACTATCTCTTTCAGGTTTCTTTAAAGGGTTAGTTCACCCAAAAATGAAAATTCTGCCATTAATTACTCAATTTGTGTTCTGAAGAACGACATGAGGGTAAGATATTTTTGTCCATATGTTGAACCAGCCATAGGCAGCAATATAATTACCACTTTCAAGGCCAGAAAGGTAGTAAAGACATTGTTAAAATAATCAGTGTGACTCCAGTGGTTCAACCTTAATGTTATGAAGCAACGAGAATACTCTGTGCGCGAAAAAAACAAACAAAAATAACTTTATTCAACAGGTTCCACATCTAGGTTCTACATCAGAATGCCGGCTTATTATTTTCCAGCTCCTGCGTCAGCATCCCAAGCATGTGTGGTGGTGCTCACGTGAACAGCGTCAGCCAATAATGAGCTGGCATTCTGACGTAGAACCCGGAAGTACTGCACTGTTTACTACGTCAACAGCGTAGGAGAATGACGTTGAAGAGAAGAGATTGTTGAATAAAGTCAATATTTTGGGGGGAGTTTTGCACAAAAAAAGTATTCTTGTCGCTTAATAACATTAAGGTTGAATCACTGTATTCACATGGACTATTTTAACAATGTCTTTACCTTTCTGGGCCTTGAAAGCTGCAATGACATTGCTGCCTACGGCTGGGTTCAGAAAACTTTCGGATTTCATTAAAAATATCTTCATTTGTGTTTTGAAGATGAATGATGGTCTTACGGGTTTGGAACGACATGAGGGTGAGGAATTAATGACTTTTGGGTGAACTAACCCTTTAATAGACCTTAGTTTAGCTAAAGTCTGACAATCACCTGCTTTATATGAATTCATACATTTTTTTTTTTTTAAAGTACAAAAAGAAAAAGAATAAATCATTCAAATATAAAGTTGGTAACTGCTTAAACCAAACCTAAATTCCACATTTGCAAGATTAATCTGATCTTGATATTGACTCAAGTTTGTAGATTTCCATCTCAGAGCGCAGAGGACTGCATGCGGATCTGACCTCTGGGCACGATCATAGCAACACTGCCATCTATTAATGAAGTGAAGTGTCTCAGGCGTGCCAAAAGATAAGCAGCCAGCTGCTGATGTACCCCTGCTCAGATGACGACAAGCTGATACCAACACAACACTGGCTTGTTGACGGAGAGGTGAAGCGACAGCTTGCTCAATGTTACGTTCCAGCAGGAAGAGAGCAGGGGGAGATCGGGCCAGGCTAAAAATTTTTGCCAACACCTTGGCGAAGAAGACAAATTGTTATGCAGTGCCCCGATCTGGCACGCTCCTCCTGGAGATTAATTACTCTTCCCTGCACGACGAACAGAATCAGCGTCGGAGGGGGCGTGGGGGGCGGCGGAGAGGGCAAGGGACGACGCAGGTGAGGAACGATCTGTGGGACTGTCCTCTTAACTCCTTGAACTGGATGACAGGGTACAAGAAATCCAACCATGTACCTGGACGTATGCGGACTTGAGAAACGCTAAATAAGGGTGCTTAGTAGCTAAAGTAAGGGAGGAATGCATGATTTAAGGTTGTATGAGAGAATTCATTTCAGGGTGGAGTGATAATTTGTGTTTGTGGGAGTACAGATAATGAGGTTTTTTTGAAACCGAGGCCAGGATTTGTTCACACTCGAGTGCTCTTTTGGGGCCTCCACAAATCACTCAAGCTCTGATCTGTTTTTTCGCATCTTATTTTCTAAGTTTCACCACCCCAATGTCACTAGGGTTAAACGAGGCAGCATCAGCACATAAAACACAGGACCTGACTGCTATTGCACATTACATTCTCTCTGATTGGATCAGACTTATCCAATGCAAAACCATCCTCTCTGTGATATACTACAGATTAGACTCAAAAGATTAGTACAACCCTACAATTACACTCACGTTTAATGGATACGGAAAGATTGCAGGACCTTTTAATGATAAGATGGCTTTATGAAAAGAAAATAAAGGATGATTCCAGGAAAAATAAATGCCTTTACCTCGACTCCCTTCAACATTAAAAGATTAGCAGTGGAAAAACAGCTGGTTGAGTTTCTGCTAAGTGTCCATTATTTTGATAATACCAGCATAGCAGAGCAATAGAGTTAATTGCTTGTAACATGCATCTGAAACATATCAGCATTGGATTTAGAGAGAATCCCAGACATTTTAATGCCATAAAAAGTGATTGCATTACAGAACACCGGCGAGCTTCTCAGCTGTTGTGATGCTACACAACGATAAATGTGCAGCACAGATGATCTGGACCGGTGGCGCAGCAGTGTAGTAAAAAACATTAAGGCACAGACTTCTCATGGAGCAAAAGAAAGTGGAAAAATAATGTTAGATGAAAGAAATTCTTTCTAGTTCTCAATAGCCATGTTTACATGCAACCAAATAATCAGTTAGTAATTGGATTAATGGTGCAATCAATCTGAAAAGCTCATGAAAACACCAGTTCGATCAGAATAAACTGTCAAAAACTGGTCAGTGGAGAAGAATATGTACTAAATATTTGCTTAAAAAAAGAAGCTTGTCTGATATACATGTTGGCTTTCTTTTTAAACGCCTGTTCTGAACACAGCAAAAAGTAGGGCTGTGGATTTTTGTGTTTTTGATTATAAATTTGTATTGAATCATAAATACAGACAAATTAAAACAGACAGCACAGAAAAAAATTAATGTTAGTGTAAAAAATTAATGAATTAATGAATTAAAAAATAAAGAATATTATTGTACAATTTTAAAAGTTTTTTGGGGGAAATGTAAATTATTATAGTTTTATGAATTCTTGATTAGACATGCTTTTTGATTATTGAAATTAGATGAAACTATTAAAACGGAATCCAGAAAAATTTAAACGGAAACAATAACAGAATTTGGGAAAAATTTAACTATTCAGGAAAAAAAATTCACATATTTCATAGGACCCAAAAAAAAATTATTGTTAAACTTTTGATAAATTATATTGTCAAATTGTATATGCTTCATCATTTCAATCAATTAGAAATGACTTAATTTATTCATTAAAGCAAAATCAAGAAAAATTCAAAGAAAATAAAAAAACTGGAAAAATGGGAATTTTAGGGGCAAAAATATGACCAATAAGTTACAATAACATATATTTGACATTACTTTAAATCATCAAAATAAGCTATTTAAAAAAAAATAACTAAGTCATACAAGATTTAACTAATGTTTTTAAGTCAGTTTAATGTAATTTAAGTTGAAATGACTTAAATAGCCAAGTTGATTCTACTTATTTTAAGGCAGTCATTTCGTTTACAGTTTGTAAACTTCAGAGGATAAAGTAACATAAAATATATTAAAAAATTTGTGTCAATGAAATTTCACAATATTCCTGATAAGTTAAGTGAACAGAACATCCCTAAAAAGGCTGATAACAAGCCAGTCTGTCATAGCAGATGAAACGAAACAGACGGTTCAAGGGCAGCAGTTGAGCATTTAGATTACCACGGTTATTAACACTTGTACTTTTGCACTCAGCACAAACTCAACCAACTTTTGGTCAATGGCCTTAAGTGCACTTACACTTCGCAAGAACTGGAACCAACATCTCGGGTCACTTGTCAACAAAAATAAAATGAAAAGAAGGGATAAAGGATGTGCTCCAGAGCCTGTTCAATATATTATCTGTCATCGCCTTAAACTTCAAGCTTTGCTGGCTGAGCCTTGGCAAGAGTCGCTGTTCAAACGACGTTGACTTTAATTACTGACGAGCAATTAGGCTAACTTGTGGGAGCGTTTTATGTCAACTAATCAACCATGAGACATATGAGCATTAATCAAACATGGGGAGGAAAGCACAGGCTCTTATGTTACGCAACAAATGAAATGCTTAATGAATGGTGGAGGACAGGAATATCAAAATATTGCAATATGAGCGAGAGCATACAAACAACTCAATTTTATAATTCCTGAAGAAAAGGTAAGTGGCAAAACTTGCCTCCATGATACCAAGGTGTTCAGGATTGTTGCCTATTAACCCATCAAAAGAGCAGGAGGTGTAATGTAATAACATTGTAAATATAAACATAATCTGCATTAAATTCCCATAATACACCTGAGCACATTGTGTGTTATTCCCTCGTTGACATGTCACTTAAAAAGCCAGAGTGTCTCTAACCGAGAAGGATATTAAGCATCATCTAAGCTTCGCCTTTTTGATGCATTTTATCTTCATTACATCAACTTCCTGAAACAACAAACCATTGAACTCATTGAGAGGTACATATGCAGTGGTGGATAACATGAAGTAAATTAACATGAAAATGATGATACGTTAAAGGAATAGTTCACCCAAAAATGAAAATTATCCCATGATTTACTCGCCCTCAAGTCATCCTAGGTGATTCTTCTTTCAAACGAATACAATCAGAGTTATATTAAAAAAAGTTCTGGCTCTTCCCAGCTTTATAATGGCATTGACTTGATGGGTCATTTTTGAAGTCCATAAAAGTGCATCTATCCATCATAAAACTGCTCCACACAGCTCCGGGGGGTTAATAAAAGCCTTCTGAAGCAAAGTGGCGCATTTTTTCTGTTAGAAAAATATCCATATTTAAAACTTTATAGACTAAAATAACTAGCTTCCAGCGGTCCACCTGAAATCTCTTTGTCTTGAGCACTATTGGTACGACATGTACCAAGAATGAAAGGAATAGCAAATTATAAGACTTAGAGATTTTGTACTGAAACTACACCCACGAGAACAGAACAGCCAAAATGACTCACATCAACAAAAATGCTTAAAAAGACTTCTCTAGGAAATCATTAGAGGAAGGACACATTAACTGACTAGAGGCTGTCAAACTCCAAAAAGAACAACAAAAAAAAAGAAAGTGGTTTCAATTTGTGGAATCAATGTGTGGTGGTGGGAATATTAAATAACTTTAGATTTTAGTGCATTAATTAAGCATTCATATCAGGATGCATCGATTTTTATTTTCTGATAAAATAGCCCATAATTGTTAATATTTTGAAACAAACAACTGATATATTGGATAATATCCGATATACACTCACCTAAAGGATTATTAGGAACACCATACTAATACTGTGTTTGACCCCCTTTCGCCTTCAGAACTGCCTTAATTCTACGTGGCATTGATTCAACAAGGTGCTGAAAGCATTCTTTAGAAATGTTGGCCCATATTGATAGGATAGCATCTTGCAGTTGATGGAGATTTGTGGGATGCACATCCAGGGCACGAAGCTCCCGTTCCACCACATCCCAAAGATGCTCTATTGGGTTGAGATCTGGTGACTGTGGGGGCCATTTTAGTACAGTGAACTCATTGTCATGTTCAAGAAACCAATTTGAAATGATTCGAGCTTTGTGACATGGTGCATTATCCTGCTGGAAGTAGCCATCAGAGGATGGGTACATGGTGGTCATAAAGGGATGGACATGGTCAGAAACAATGCTCAGGTAGGCCGTGGCATTTAAACAAAGCCCAATTGGCACTAAGGGGCCTAAAGTGTGCCAAGAAAACATCCCCCACACCATTACACCACCACCACCAGCCTGCACAGTGGTAACAAGGCATGATGGATCCATGTTCTCATTCTGTTTACGCCAAATTCTGACTCTACCATCTGAATGTCTCAACAGAAATCGAGACTCATCAGACCAGGCAACATTTTTCCAGTCTTCAACTGTCCAATTTTGGTGAGCTTGTGCAAATTGTAGCCTCTTTTTCCTATTTGTAGTGGAGATGAGTGGTACCCGGTGGGGTCTTCTGCTGTTGTAGCCCATCCGCCTCAAGGTTGTGCGTGTTGTGGCTTCACAAATGCTTTGCTGCATACCTCGGTTGTAATAAGTGGTTATTTCAGTCAAAGTTGCTCTTCTATCAGCTTCAATCAGTCGGCCCATTCTCCTCTGACCTCTAGCATCAACAAGGCATTTTCGCCCACAGGACTGCCGCATACTGGATGTTTTTCCCTTTTCACACCATTCTTTGTAAACTCTAGAAATGGTTGTGCGTGAAAATCCCAGTAACTGAGCAGATTGTGAAATACTCAGACCGGCCCGTCTGGCACCAACAACCATGCCACGCTCAAAATTGCTTAAATCACCTTTCTTTCCCATTCTGACATTCAGTTTAGAGTTCAGTAGATTATCTTGACCAGGACCACACCCCTAAATGCATTGAAACAACTGCCATGTGATTGGTTGATTAGATAATTGCATTAATGAGAAATTGAACAGGTGTTCCTAATAATCCTTTAGGTGAGTGTATATCAACATTGCGTGAGACTGACTACAAAAAAAGAAAAGGCAGAAAACAATCTTTATCAAAGGTAGGCCCACATAAATGATTAATGCTTATGCACTTTCATAATAATTCAATAGAAAATACTGATATATACTGATAACATTTAAAAAGTCACAATTATTATACAATAGTGGTAGCTTGAAAGCCACTGCTTCCAAAGTATGCAAGAACAGCTGGGAAGTCCTACAGGTTTGAAGCAACTCATATATAATGTATAATGAATATTTTTTTGGGTTTAAAATCAGACCATTTGAGAGTCAATGATCACAAGGGCATTTTGATCAAATCAAATGCTCTCATGCAATTTGGGATACTACCATTTTGCTCACCATAATTCTTTCAAAACCAAACGAGTGATAGCATTACGCAAAAAAAAACTAAAAAACAATCACTAGTAATGCCCTAAATTGAAAGCTCTGTTGTAATGTCAGTAACCAGCGACTATAGGGATTTAAAACAGAGAGAGAGTGAAGAAAGCTGAGCTACGGGAGTAAAATCGAGCTCCAAGCGCACACTGCTTCCCACTGCCCTGCTTAATTTGCCTGATTGCTCCTGGCAGACCACCCCTCTGGCTCTATCCAGTCATGAGAGGTGAACCTATGGCATAAGAGCATTAGATGTGCTACAGACTGCAGTCTCAACCAGGTCCAATCCTCTAGTAAAGGGGGCTTTAACCTGATGGGAGAGGGTCAGTATATCTGCACTTGCAATGCTGCAGCCGTTGTTGCTGTTTGCACAAATATACCAACTTATAAGAACAATCTCATATGAAAATGATCTGCTAGAAAATGACCTAGCAGGAACCCTGTAAAATTATGTGGATAATTTATAATAAATAGTGCGATATTCCATAAAAAACAAGAATTGTCGATTTTGATTTCATGGTGACACTAAAGGAATAATCTGTGTTTACCTTTACAACAAAATAGCAAAAAATATTCCCCACTGCCATTTTGAAGTGCGTTCCACTTTGTGAAGTGGTCAAGGGACGTTTATATGGACAGACCCCTCGATTTTGACAGAGGGAGCGAATCTATTCTGATGTACACTTCAAGCAGCACTATATCCTACAATTCAACTTGATTGTAATGTCACAGAAGATCACGCATAACTGAAGTGTATAATATATTAATTATGTTAAGATTTAATCGCATAATTGTAATTACCTACCTTATGTTCACAGTCAAAGTTTATACTATTGACATTTTTCTCCAACAGCTCATATATCTATAGGATTTTTTATATTTTCTCCAACAACTTATATGCATATAGAATGGTGCATAAAACAAATTCACCAGTAGTGGGCACTTGTACAACGTAAGCAATGATGCACATCTGAGTCCATGAGACGGAGGGAAGTTAGCGATTGAAGGGCATAAAAATTTGGAGGGGAAGGCAGCCCTTGTAGTTAAGCCCTTGATTTGCCCTGTCAGGCGCTTTTATCATACATTCTTCAATTTGCACACTCTTGGAGGACGACACTGGGCAGGAAGTGATAACCTTTTTTTAAAGAGACCCTATTTTTGAAAATTACCTTATGTAGTGTGTAACATAGTTCTAAGTGAATGAAAACATCCTGCAAGTTTTAAATCTGAAAGTACAGCGTATATAAAGTTACTGTCTCTAAAAAGTAAGAGTCGACTCTGAATCAATTAAAGGAATCGTTTTCAAACGAGTCCTAAGCCATTTCATTGTGACGTCAAGACGAAAAATTAGCATATCGCCCGTCCATTTATTGCGCGTCCATGCCGCGCAGAGACCCGGAAAACCTTGAACTCTGCAGCGGATACTAGATAGCATCATGTTGAGAAGACGCTGTGCTCTACAATGTGTTTATTGTGTTTCATATTGTTTAAGTAACTGGCTAACGTTATTAATGTCTGAAATACTACTGTAAATCAGCTGTGGGCCACTATTACCTAAAACTGTCTATTAATGCAGATTGTCTGTCATTCTTACTACATTGAGTAGAGATAAAGGATGGAGCAAAATTTGTTTTGCAAACGTCAATGTTTACATCAGCTGGGCTAATGTATGCACTATAGCCCGATCGATATGGGTTTTTGGGGGCAGATACCGATATTAGGGAGTAAAAAAGTCTGGTATGTCGATATATCGGCCGATATTCTTTATGTGTATATTATAGTACAGTACCAGTCAAAAGTCTGGACACACTTTCCCAGTGGTGTGTCCAAACTTTTGATTTGGTACTGTATATAGAATGCAGTATATACATAATATACATAAATACAACAGAACAAACATACAAATGAAAAACAGTTCTTTTCATGTAGATCTACACTAGATTTTCAGGTACAGAAATAGTGATCAAATGTCAAATATCACTTCATAATCTTCCCTGTATAAATATAGCTAGATTAACCCTTATTAAAGTTATTCAATCAAGAGCCGTGAGTGTTTTTTTGTTTTTTTTTTGTCTTTTGTTATCTAGTCTTTTATGAGAAAACGCTTGTTTTCAGTGTTGTACGGTAGGGGTGCTATTACACATCTCCTGAACGAGTACAGAATCTCCTGATCAAAACACAGGCGAAGAAGAAACAGGAACGAGCGATCTCTTATAAGCAAGATGCATTTGAAAAATAATGCGATCATCAACATTAAACAGCATATAAATCAAAACTGCCTAAAGTTATTGAATGAAATGTCGACCCAGGACGAGATATAGGACTGTGAAGCTTTGGGGGTGTTGATGGACTCCATCTGTGTTTTGATCCTTGTTCTGAATCAATCTGTATGTAAGTTAGTCGCGATTTTCTCAGCTTTTTTCTCAAAATGTTGCTTTTTTTCATGAAACTTACCCACATTCAAGTGTTGATTAAAAAAAGAATGCATGAAGCTAGAATAAAACAAAAGATCTGTTCTTTCTTTTGATATATTGCATGTGCAGATATTCATACAAGATATTCTGTGGGCCATGAAACTTGTGAAAATGACCAAAAACGCTGGTGGTGATGGCAAATTTCATGTTTACATTCACTTAAGACATAACCGACTATGTTTATGATGATACTCGACAAGACCGGCATTTTGACATAATTTTGTGTGAATATTCGCACGCTGTGAGATGCGTGGGCGCACTTTCATATCAGTGGCATATACGCCGATGCCGATATATCTGCGACAGGTTCATACCGGCCGATAAAATCAGCAGACCAATAAATCGGTCGGGCTTTAGTATGCACTGTTATTTATACAGTTCCAACATGTGCACTGCAATACATTAGACACACACACACACAGGTTTGTTGGTGGAAGCACACTTGCTAATGCTGATGTGTAATGATGTGCAGTTATGGTAATAGCCGTTTGTTTCTGAAATATGCGCTGTACGCAGTAGACCAATCACAACAGACTGGGCCATCTGACCAATCAGAGCAGAGAAGGCTCGCGTAAAGGAAGGATTTAGAGAAAATTAGGAAACTTTAAAATAGCATAATAGGGGCACTTTAAATAAAAAACTAAAATCTGCAGGTTTAATCAAATTAATCAATTAACAAATCAACAGATGAATTGATTATCAAAATAATCATTACTTGTAGCCCTACACATTTTTATTGAACCTAAGAATATTCCTTAAGGCGTGCATGTCAAAGTGCACTGCACGATAAAACGAAGGCAAACAACCGAATCTGATGTTGAGAGAGCCACACAACTAACTGACTCAAAGTTCACCACTCTCAGCTTTTCACCACTAGCCAGAGGTGTTTTAAAATCTTCCTTTATTGACTCGAGGTCATCCTCTGGTTCTCTCTGCTTTGCTGGCAAGGTCTCCTTCCTTTCTTTAATGAAAAACTAAATTTGATATTTATCTTGCTGCACACAGAGCCACAAATTGTGAGCCACCTATTTTCATGCCCCCCGTTTTTCATCTGACTCCTTCATTCACATTCAAACCGGAGATAAATACTTGCATGACCACAGCCATTTAAGTCTCCGGTGATTCAGCGAGGAGGTTCATTCCTCACTATTGAATCTTCTAACCTTTCCACACACAGATGCAGCTTTTCAAATAGCAAAACAAGAGCCTCTCGCCCTAATCCCAGAGACAAACCTCTCTGAACGCCTCATGCTGCCTGAACATGTTTTGCAGATATTCCACAACCACTGCACTGATTTCTCACAAAGCCGCTTTTTCAGCGCCTACAGCCAATATTTCCACTGCTCAGACTGACAGTCAGTGTACCATAGATAAAGCCGCCAAAATATTTGACAAATGTTGACCAGTCTCATGCACATTGTTTGTTGACCTGGTGGGTTTGCAACTTGCTTTGACCAGGCTGGCTAAATTTCACGGCACATGAAGGTTAATCTAGATCTCAATGAGAAACCTTAAGTCTCCAATTACTTCATCAGCACTATAACGCATTTATGAGCTCCCTAATACATTAAAGGCTTAAATGAAGCCGCAAATCTAATTATAAAGTAACAAGCGCATTCCTTTTCACAACCCTACCAACTAAACACATACTATATAGTATCTGATCATCTGTAAATATTGTCTTAGTGTTCATAAGCACTAATTTGTGATGATCATGATACTGTTATGCACATAAACATACCATATTGACATTTTAGTTTTATTAACTTGCTTACACCGAAACATAACCTTCAGATTTGGGTCAATACCAGGCTGCTCTCCTCCACAGTTGCATATTTACAACATTTCATTACAATAGTTTGGCAAAAGAAAAAAATTAAATAACATACAGGCAAATACATTCCTAATAACAACTCAATATTAACCACAACTCTCAAGAGAAAGAGTTACTGACCTGGAACCATTAAGAGAACCAAACAACTCCCAAAATAATCCAGTTGAAAAGGAGGGAACAATTAACTTGAACAGTCCAAACTTCTTTCTCTTCTCTGGCTTGTTAGCTTGCTAACAGCTAGTCGACCCGTTTCATTCAGCGCGACGGGTAATGTCGGGTTGTGTTGGGATGGACGGATAGAACTGCCATATAAAATTCAATTTCCAGCGTTGTTTTATGTTTATAAAGGCTTTTAGAAAATACTGGGGCAATGTGGCTGTTTACATAACAGAAAACAGTTCCAGATCAGTAGCAGGCTGGCTAAGCTAGGCTAAACAGTGGAGAAGGTAAATGAGGTTCATGATCCAGAAAGACTTTGAGCTGTGTTTCAAAACTAGTGAGCTGCCTACCTAGACAGCTTTTGGGGGAGTCGTTCGAACACGCCCAAAAAATGCTGTCTGAGCAGACAGCTCTCCGTGTATTGGGACAGCCTTTGGGCTGCTGTTATGCTAAATACGGACACATATAACCTAGCCTGCTACCCATTCCCAACACTCTAGCCATTATCTATGCGCGGTTGTAGTAATTCGGCACCTCCAGGGCGTATGCCAACCTAGACAAAACCTAGGACTACTGGCGCTTTTTCACAAAATACGTCTAGTCTTTTGTTAGCAAGTTAGCTGGTCCAGAATTCAAAGAAAGATCCACTCACCAAGTTGATATCAGCCAGAGGCAGCTGCAGCGATACAGTCTTCAATCCAAAAATATGAATATAGCATGGGGGAATTTCAGCCTAATAATGTAAGCCTTCTGCTTTAGGGAGAGTCGAGCGTCCCGGTCCGAGCACAGAGTGAGCGGTGCGTCTCTGCTGGGCTGAACCCACCAGAACTCTAGCCTCGAACCTGACTGTCCCTCTCGCACACACACTGGACTCACTCTTCGATCTCCACAGGCTGCTACTGCTCACTCGGAGGCTGCAGCGCACCCACTCGCCGCTAGTGGGCAGCAACGTAGCGGGATACAATCAGATTTTATTATTTAACCTTTTTGATAGAGATCAGCAGCGATCTGCGTTATCCGCATTGATGGATAATTAATGTAGGCTACATAGTTATTGAATCTGTGTGCATTTTATCTGCATCTCCGTATTTCGTAAAAAACGTATCAAATAAACTTATGTAGGCTATGTGTTATACAGGTCGATAGATGGATGGATGGATAGATAGATAGATGATCAGAAAGCTAGATAGATAGATAGATAGATAGATAGATAGATAGATAGATAGATAGATAGATAGATAGAAAGCTAGATAGACAGACAGACGGATAGATAGACAGATATATAGATAGATAGATAGATAGATAGATAGATAGATAGATAGATAGATAGATAGATAGATAGATGATCAGAAAGCTAGATAGATAGATAGACAGACAGACGGATAGATAGATAGATAGATAGATAGATAGATGATCAGAAAACTAGATAGATAGATAGATAGACAGACAGACAGACAGACAGACAGATAGATAGATAGATAGATAGATAGATAGATAGATAGATAGATAGACAGACAGATAGATAGATAGATAGACAGACAGACAGATAGATAGATAGATAGATAGATAGATAGATAGATAGATAGATAGATAGATAGATAGACAGACAGACAGATAGATAGATAGGTAGATAGATAGACAGACAGACAGACAGATAGATAGATAGATAGATAGATAGATAGATAGATAGATAGATAGATAGATAGACAGACAGATAGATAGATAGATAGATAGGTAGATAGACAGACTTCCAAACTTAGATGCATCTCAAATATTAATGCCTTTTAACATCAAAAGTATAAGCCTGACAGTCCTTGTCATTATGCATTCATCTTTTGTAGTGGAGAGTCGGTCTACACAATCTCATCACTCTTTATTTATAAGCTGCAGTGTTTTACATCACATGGCCTTCAATGCTTTGACACTAATGGTCTAGGGAGCTGTAATGACATTAGACTGGTTATAATGCCATTGCTCATCCTACATTCCTTTGTACATCCTAGGTCACGTCACATTTGTTGAATCCCTCCAAACTGCAGTCAAATCTAGTTTTGGTGAGTTATATAGAAATATCAAAAGTAGATCTTTGAGTTGCAATAATATTATCACAGTCCATTTCAGATAAAAGATTAAAGACACTGCCACAAAAAAACTTTCAATTAGATGTGTTACTCAATGTTTAAAGTGATAGGCTACATTAGGGTATAGTTCACAAACACAGCCAACTGTAAAATGTATGATAACCCAAATTCAGAAGTGGGAAGTAGGAAAATTCGGATAGCACATGAAGGCAGCATAAGTCTTGTCTGTGAAACCAGGCCTAACTCTGTCTTCACGTGCTATCGGAATGTAAATACTAGTTTCCTAGTCAAAATAAATTGGACATGAACGCTCTCTCAAGTCCAAATTTGAATGCGATAAGCTCGTAATAACGACTTTAGCAGTGGTAGTAGGACATTTCCGATAGCACGTGAAGGTAGCATAAATATCCTTCAGAAGGAGGCGAAATGCATACATTCCTCCATAACATTAGGTGGCGCTGCAATTATTTCCCAGCCCTATAGACGCAAAGCATTGTGGGTAAAGATTCCATTCGCGCTAGCCTGTAGCAATGGCGACGTCTTTAGGATCCAACACTTACAACAGACAAAACTGGGAGGATTCGGTGAGTATACAATAGTTTAATAAGATTTAAGAAGTATTACATGTTGCTACTGGTGCATTTAGGTTCTTTGTTTGAGCCCACTAAATTAAAACCTTTCCTAATAGAATCCCATTCTGTAGTGTCTTAGCTTATGGCTAATGGAAATCCTTTCTCATCAGTAATCAAAGTGTTTTTATATAAACTTACTGTAAACCGTCGACGAGTCACCGATATTTGAGAACATAATAGTGTGAACATTCTCTATCCTGTCACTGTAATGTAACTGGTCTTTATTGTACAGACGCAAATAAACATCTTGAAATGAAATGACGAGAAAGGTTAATTATATCCGTGTGTCATGTTGATAAAAGAGTTTAGATAACATCAATAACAGTGAAGTCATTATTTTTTAATTAAAACGTGGATGTTTAATAGTGGGATTGTTGGCTCATAACATTTTTGAACATTTTTTATTTTGAACTATGGTTGTGTGTACTGTGTATATGTATATAACAACAGTAGTTCAAAACTTATGTATTTATTTATCTAATTGGAGAACTGTACAAATATTTTTGGCTTGAATGGTAATGGCCTTTACCTATTTGAACAGGATTTTCCCATCCTCTGTCAAACATGCTTGGGAGAAAACCCTTATATCCGCATGGTAAGTAGAGTTAGTGCAGTTTCACTTATTAGTTTCATTGTTAATTAATATTGAATTCAATGTAAGTTTAATGAACATTTTCACTTTGTACATGTGTTTCTTTTAACAGACCAAAGAGAAATTTGGCAAGGAGTGCAAGGTAATGCTGCGTTCATCCGCACAAAAAATGCTACCTCATGAGTTACTCACCCTCAAGCCATCCTATGTGTATATGACATTCTTCTTTCAGACAAATACAATCTGAGATATATTAAAAAATGTCTTGGCTAATCCAAGCATTATAATGGCAGTGAATGGCAGCCCCAAAATGGCATCCATTCATTATAAAAGTAATCCATATGCCTCCAGGGGGGTTAATAAAGGCCTTCTGAAGCAAATCAATGTTTTTTTTTTTAGAAACATATCCATATTTAACACGTTATAAAGTGAACCGTAAAAGGCGGAACGCCTTCCGTATTCAACTTACGGAAAAATCGTAACTGCCACGACGATGACATCGGACGTAGCGTAAGTTTTTTGAACTGCGAAGAAGCGTTACACTTTCTTCGTAAGTTGAATACGGAAGGTGGTCTGGCGGAAGCTAGATATTTTACTTTAAAACATGTTAAATATGGATATTTTTCATAAACCAACCCATCGATTCGCTTCAGAAGGCTTTTATTAGCCAAGACATTTTTTTTATATATCTCAGATTGTATTTGTCTGAAAGAAGAATGTCATATACACATAGGATGGCTTGAGGGTGAGTAACCCTTTAATTCAAATTGGTACATGATACACAAATGGAAACTTGGTCCAGTAATCACTTATATTATTTGTCAAAATCCCTATCCAATACACAACAAATTCATGAAAATTGAAAAAGGATGCTCAATATTTTTTGCCCCACATTTTGAAAGTGCAGCATGTTATTTTATTCTCTATTCTTCCTATCCCCTAGATCTGTGCGCGTCCCTTTACGGTGTTCCGCTGGTGTCCTGGAGTCAGGATGCGCTTTAAGAAGACAGAAGTGTGTCAGACCTGCAGTAAAATGAAGAATGTCTGTCAGACCTGCCTGCTGGATCTGGAATATGGTAGGTTTAGAATTTCAGCTAATAATTTGTGGCTATACTCTGGATACTTTGGATATACTGTATAAATATCTGTTAGTAAAAAGATGTTGACATTAATGTTATCATAATACAGGAATTTCTAACTTTCCTTACAATACCTTGAAAAGTATCGATATTCAATACTATTTTTGATACCACTTGGAAAAATTGCCACAGCATTAAAGGCTCGTTCACTGGTGAATGTTATGTTCCCAAGTGCATTTTAATGGGGTCATAACACACAGTTTCTGCCAGTCTCTTGTTTATTTTCAGTACCTATAGAGTAGTATTGCATCCTTCGTATCTCCAAAGAGTCTTTAGTTTTATTATATTTATAAAAGACAGATACGCTGTACGGTTTCTTTCCGAAAACAGCCGAACTCGTGAAGGCGTGTAGTGGGCAGAGCTAAAGAGTTACGAGCACACACACACACACACACACACACACACAGTACATCATGGCATTATCTCTGGATAACTTTCGATTCACTATAAGTTTGTGTTGTTTAGATTATATGCACTTACACACCGATTGCCAGCAAAACACAGACATTTGATTCAGTTTCACTCACCGCCTGAAGTTTCGAATCATGACCGGGAACAAACACACACACTTGCAAAACTTTGTTGCTGCTCCAGAAAAACAAACTGCATCCACTGTTTCCTTAACGCTGGGTTATTTGGGAAGCTGAACAAGGTTATCTTTCCCTCATAACCAGAAACACACCTCTTTAGGGACATTGTTGATTTCATGGTCTAAATGACAGCGCTGCCGACGGCTCCCGTAACCTGAACGAAGCACATTGATGTGTGCGCATGCGCTCATCCGGGAGAAGTGCCCATACAACCAATTCCGCCCTTTATGGAGTCATACAAAAAAACGTTCTGAAACTTGTTCGATTCCTGAAGGCGTGTATTTGGCACAGAAATCCATCATGCGTCTAACAAATACATTTTTTTTTTTTTCATGTTTAGCATGAGAATCCAACTCCTTAACAGTGTAAATAATTCAGAATGCATTAAATAGCATTAGACCCCCCCCCCCCCGTTTCCATCCCATTTCCATCCCATTCCATCTCAAGAGAACAAAATCGTCACTTCCTGGGAAACTGGTGCTAAATATCTGTAATACAAAATGTAAGTTGCTGCAATCAGGGAAGCTGTGGCTCAGTTTTTCCTACATCATAAATGACTTGCGTCTCAGAGAGTGCGGACGAAAGGCAATAAACGCTGTCATGTTACCTTGCGTTCGGATGCCTTGTGTTTGGGGACACAATCATGTGAGACAGTTCTTAGACCAAGACATTCTTTGGCATTTCAGAATGACCAGAACAACATTTGAGATGTTGTGCAATGAAACTGGTCCGCTGGTTAGTCCAGTTATCTAATCACATCCACTATTGAGGTAGTTGTGTGAGTTTTTGTTGCACATCAAGGGATTTATTCGGTAAATGTGTTTCCATCGTAGTTTATGCGCATGACGTCTTATTAGATAAATGTATCCGTCTCAATTAAGCACACCTTAATGCACATTTTTAGAATTTATGCCCATCTTGGCATTTCCATCCAACATTTTTTTTAATGCAGTATCCCAAAATGTGCATAAAAATAGATGGATGGAAACATAGCCAGTGAGAATAGGCACAGCTGGTACCGGTGGATTGATACTAAGAGAAAATGAAACCATTTAATATATTTAGAATTGATGTGTAATTGTGTATCGCAAATGGATATTTTGACAACACTAATATTGCTATATCTTTAATATAGAAAGATTTTAGCTGTTTGCTTCACATTAATGCACAATGTGAACTTTTAGTGAGAAAGCAGCATTGTATGGAAGCCTTTTCTACATAAGAAAAATATGTAAAAAGTCATGCTTCTGGCAAGTCATAATTATGACATGCTAAGTCATTATGAGATAAAGTTGAAATTATTACTTAAAAGTCATTGAGATAAAAAGTCAATTTTGACTTTTAATCTCATAATTATGACTTTGTATTGTAAAGATTCCTAAATAATAAAGATTTCATTTTGTACTTTGCACAGGCTTGCCCATTCAGGTTCGTGACACTGGGCTGTCCGTTAAAGATGAAGTACCGAGATCAGACGTGAATAAGGAGTATTACACTCAGAATATGGAGAGAGAGGTAATTTGTCCGTATATTACACATTTGTTCATGTTTTGTGACGTTTGTCTGCATTGGCACATCCAGAAACCTTTAAGGATAGTGAATGAAAATACTTAGGAGTATCTGTGGGTCAAATAATTGTAATGTTTTGGTCTGTAGATCGCTAATTCTGATGGAACAAGACCCGTGGGGCTGCTTGGGAAGGCACCGAGCAGCAGCGATATGCTGCTTAAACTGGCTCGTACCACACCGTACTACAAGAGGAACAGACCTCACATCTGTTCCTTTTGGGTGAAAGGGGAGTGCAAGAGAGGGGAAGAGTGTCCGTACAGGTGAGCGACACCTTAAGAATCTTTCATTCTCCATTGTCGGAAAACACCCAGTGTTGGTTGTCATGATTTTCATTTTGCTTCATGTCTCTTGCATCAGATTGCTTGCTTGATAAACTCGTACATTTGCGATATGCTTGAGGTGTGAATTATGTATGAGCATTTTCAGTAAAATGCATTGCTTTGATATCACAGGCATGAAAAGCCCACCGATCCAGATGACCCACTGGCTGATCAGAACATTAAGGACCGTTACTATGGCATTAATGATCCTGTGGCTGATAAACTCTTGAAGCGGGCCTCCACTATGCCCAGACTGGACGTACCTGAGGACAAGTCCATCACCACGCTCTATATCGGGGGGCTGGGAGAAAACGTTACAGACTCTGAGCTCAGGTAAGTTTAGGTTAGAGCTCATAAAGCTGTATTTGGTTGGTTGACACGCAACTTGTCCTTGGACTTTTTTTTATTTATTAATCAGCATCAAGAAAGTATCATAGTTCCTGTAATTGGTCCCCCTTTCAAGTTTTTAATGACTACTTTGCCTTTACTTGTTAATTTTAAGTGGCCCAGTGGTGACATGAATTTTTAAAAAGTCAGTGTTTCTTATAGTGTCTCACATGATCACAGTCTGCTGCATGCATGTTTATAATATAATTAACAAGATGCCATTTATTTAGGTACCATTTTAAAGAGCAGTATTGTCTTAATAATATGCTATTTTATTTGATAGTATATTGAGGCAAAAGATCTTGATTAAAGATCCCAGTTTTCTTTTTTCCACAAAGGAATCACTTCTACCAGTTTGGGGAGATTCGTACCATCACCATTGTTCAAAGGCAGCAGTGTGCTTTCATCCAGTTCGCCACACGGCAGGCCGCAGAGACGGCTGCAGAGAAATCCTTTAATAAACTCATCATTAATGGACGCCGGCTTAATGTTAAATGGGGCAGGTCAGTGACTGATCGTGCAGTAACCTGTAAATCACACAGTCTCACGTATGTGGTGACGGTACTGAATGTTGCTGTGTGTCGTTTAGGTCACAGGCGGCTCGAGGGAAAGAGAAGGATGGGGTGACGGAGAGTGGAATCAGGCTGGAGCCAGTGCCAGGGCTCCCTGGTGGTATGTGTCAAAGTCTCTCATGCATATATATTTTATTATATTTAATATGAATTTAGTCTGGTTGTGACTGAAATCTATGCATGTTAATTATTTATTTTATTTATTTTTAGAGCTTGACCTGTCATACTAGTAAATTAAATACATTTACAATGATATTTTAATAATAAATTAAGATTAAATGCACCCCTTATAAATGTATTAATTTTAAATTAATTAATTTTTTATATAATTAATTTTAACATTTTATGGATTACTTTTAAATATTTATTTTTATTTTGTTTTTTTTTAGCTTGACCTTTCACTAGTAAATTAAATACATTTACAATGATAATGTAATAATAGCGATTAAATGTATTCATGTTAAATTAATTTATCTGTTTTGATATATTTTGCATTGTATGGATTGCTTTTTAATTTATTTATTTATTTTGGAGCTTGACCTGTCACTCTAGTAAATTACATTTACAGTGATAATTCAGTAATAAATTAGGATAAAACTAAGATTAAATGTACTGCTTATAAATGTTTTGATTTTAAATAAATGTATGTGTTTTTATTTATGTGTTTTGTTTATTTGTTTGTTTGGAGCTTCACTTGTCACACTAGTAAATTCAATTATACTTTTAAGATTACTCCAAAATAAATTGGGGTCCGCTATATATTACATAAGTTGAAGCAGTGTGTGAATTTTTCCTTTCTCATATATCTTTTCAATAGCTCTGCCCCCACCCCCTGTGTCTGATGAAGATGCCTCCACCAACTACTTCAACCTGGCTCCAACCAGTTCCCCTGCTGTCATGAACCTCGGACTTCCTCCTCCACCTGGGGTCGCCATGCCCCCACCACCTGGTGAGTTTTACGCCACTCACTTCCCCCTTCCTCTTTTTTTGGCCTGTTAGTTACTCAAGGTGAAGCGCTTCACTATCCCATTAACCTCACCTGTTCTCTCCAGGTTTTGGTCCTCCTATGTTCCACACCATGGATCCCATGGCCCCTTCAATGCCCCCTCCAATGGCCATGAGGCCCCCAGGACAGGTCCACTACCCATCCCAAGATCCTCAGCGGATGGGCGCTCATGCAAGTCGCCATGGAGGCCCCTAGATGGTCATACAGCTACCTCACTGTTCAGTGAGGACCGCTGAACAACTGATCCCAGAGAGTGATGTCATCTCTGCTCTCATTTTTTAGAATCTGTTAATATCTCACTCATTTTCAGAGCAAATGTGTAAGATGGAATGCTAAAGGATAATGAACAAGGAAAACATCAGAAACATACCAGCATCTTAGAATTTAAACCATGAGATGATACAATTTATTTTTAAGCTTTTTTTTATAATGACCCTTGATGGTTTCGATCATCTTTTTGTTGTGTATGTAATATGAAACCGATATCATGCCTTTTCTAGGGCCAAATGGCAAAGAATTGGTTGCAGTGACCAACAATTACCAAATGGGGGCACTATTGACTATTTCAAATGCCTGAAGTCTTCATTTTTGTTTTTGACACATTATTGTCCTACCCTTTTAGAATATTCCATTGTTCATATTACAGTTCCCATTAGTGTCCATTTCTTCTCCTCTAAATATAAAGAACGAAGTGTGTCATCCTGCATTGTTTTTAAGACTTTTTTTTTAATGTACAGCTGTCCTGTTTGTGGTTACATTAAAGATGCTTCACATTTTGAAATACTGGTGTGAATGTTTATGTAAACGGTATCATAGCATATTAATAGATGATGTATGTAAACTTTAAATTGGTATTTGATGGCTCAGCTCACAGTTCACAGTAGCGTTTTATGCATCTCTCAGAACTCGGTCCTCACTTATATTTTGCCAAACCAGCTTCACAGATCGGCAGACTCTATAGCATACTGGATTCCCCAGGCCTGTGGTGTACGGTTAAAATTGGGCCGGTGGCACATCCTGTCCCAGGTTAGGTGTGGCTCTGTATGAGCCTGCAACATCTCAAAACCAGGTAGTGGCAGAGACCTTGCCGTACCTGCCGTCCCACCAAATGGCGTAGGAGCTCTGTAAAGAATGACAGTGATTATCCCTTTTCATTGCTTAAAAATAATCAGATGAGTGGACATGTTAAAAAGCTGTCAGCTGATTTTTACTTTTTTGCTTTAAAGGGGACCTATTATGCTGCTTTTTACAAGATGTAATGTATGTCTCAGGTGTCCCCAGAATGTGTCTGAAGTTTCAACTTTTTTTTTTCATTTTTGAGTGGAAAAACATGTTTTTGTGCATGTATCTTTAAATGCAAATGAGCAGAGGGCGGAGCCTGTGCAGCTCCTGCGTCCAAAACTCTACTACTACCAAAAACAAAACATTTGTTTGGTTTTGATTATCTCTATCGCTGCCACGTTCACGTGCCATTGTCATCATGACATTTTTTTTATTTGCATGCATTTTAAAGCCATATCGGGGGTATTCCAGAAAGCAGGTTATGTGACATACCCAGGTATGTTTAAGAGTAAGTTAGCGGATAACCTCAACTTTTGGTTCCAAAAACGGAGGTAACTTTCAGGGTATGTTAGTAACCATGGCAACTCACTCTCTGAACATAACCTGCTCCGGAGTATAACCAGGGTTAGTTTGCTTAAGAGGTATTCAGATATGTTTTATATAATTAATATAGTTATTAATATAACCAAATATGTTTCAGTTATATAATATTAATTCTAAAGAATTACAATAATAAATAAATAAAAAATAAGTTTAAATTTTAATGCAATTTAAATATATTTATTATTTATTTTATTGTCATCTCACACATGGATCTGCATTCAATTAATTAGCATCAAACAAACAATATAATCCTTATTCTTAGTGAATAAAGATTCTTTATTAAACGAAGACATTGAAAACCACCAAATAGGTGGCGATGTGCACTAAGTAGGTTATGTAAATCGCCATTAAACAAAAAAAGAAGAGGAAGTAGAATGGCGCGCTTCTTAGCGTCTGTTTCCATGGTGAATCATCTTCGTCTTCTGAGTTAACCTGGAACATACTCTGAGTTGGCTGAACTTACTCCCGGACTCGTTTTTGGAACCAGCATACCTCGAGTAAGCAAGGTTTAGGTTAATCAACCGAGAGTTCAAGGTATATGTGACGGTAAGTTAACCTTGCTTTCTGGAATACCCCCCAGTTTAAACTTCTGATGTATGTTTTTCTGAGCGCACACATCCAAAGCACGTGCACAGAAAGCTGGCTGTCTGACGGTGCATGAGTATTAAAATAATTTCTCTTTCACATCTTATTGCACTTAAACTGTCAAATACACACAATGTTCATTCTGAGACAGATTTATGGGGAAAATAACAAATAGAGCATGGATGTTTACCACAATATGATGGTTGTGTACACACATTGCAGTGCAGACATAAATATTTTCAAAAACTATAAAAGTGAATTTTGCTTAAGTCCCCTTTGAAATAAAAGTTTGTAATGTTGTGGTTCTCCATGTAGCTGGTCAGTTTGGTTCATGGCTTTTAACTCTTAAAGACCTTTTTATATGGGATACTCATACATTTTGATAGTAATTAACATAAAATATGTAACTTTTTTTTATTTTGAGTTTTTGCAAATCAAATGAGTTTTATACATATTTAATCAATTTATTGAGAGAAATACTTCCAGAACCAAGCCATTTGAAAAAGTGGGCAGACACTTCTGCACAATATTGCAGTTTGCAACCCATTTTAGATCCATAATCCTTATGTCCAAATTAAACTGGATAATATGTAGGTAACTAAATAGCTATTTGGTAACGTAATTGAATAGCCTGTGTGGCATAAGTGACATCAGCAAAAAAATAATAATAATAACTTTTTATTTTAAATACTTTTAAAATATTTTTTTTTTCTTTGGGGTAACATGAAGCATTTACCAGGAACCTAAGTTTAGAAAGTAAATGGGGTTAAGTTTTACTTTGACATTTACCTAATGCTGAATTTACTAATGAGGACGCCTTAATGGGTGCTTAATGGCTACCTGTTGAAGCATTTGTAGTTGGCTGGGGTGAGTTTGTAAGGTGGCTCAGGCAGGTTGGTGCTTATAGTAGCCAAGAGTGTTCCGCTGTCAATGGGCTTTTCCTCCCAGGGTGATTGGTAAGACTTGGGGATCACAGTGACATTGAACTTTTCAGGAGGAACCTCTTTCAGATGCCCCCCATAACCTGTATGAGAGACATGAGTGACCATCAGATTTACCCTTGAGTTTGGGTACAAAAGTGACCATAATGTATACAGAATTAAAGATATACATTGTTCTATATTTACCAGGTGCAAGCAAGCTTGGGTTTCCTTTCTTAGCTACTTTGCGCTTGAGTGTGGTGACCAGGTTGTTTTTTCCAGGCTGGGTGATGTAGATTTCAGAGTACTCACTTCCTTTCTCTCCTTGTGTGGCATTCTGGCCTTGAAGGGTTTCCTCTAAGTGCTAGGCAGTGTTAAATCATCATCCATTATTACTGAGCCTCACTCTTAAAAATAAAGATTCTAAAAGACGTTTTTTGCAGCAATGCAAAAAAGAACCTTTATGAGTGTAGTTTATGGCGGTGGTTCTCAAACCTGTCTTGGAGTAGCCCTGCCAGTAACCTCCAGCCCTGCACATTTTGTATGTCTCCCTATATCTGACACACCCATTTCAGGTCTTGCAGTCTCTACTAATGAGCTCATGAGTTGAATCAGGTGTGATAGATGAGGGAGACATACAAAATGTGCAGGGCTAGTGGTACTCCAGTGCTGCGTTCCAGTTTGTTTTTATTATGCCCTTCACTTGCTAACTTCCCTCCATCTCGTTCACTCAGATGTGCGTCATTGCTTGCGTTGCATGAGTGCCCACTACTGGCGGAACCTTTGCAATGGACTGAACTGGAACGTCCTAAGCCCTTGATCATTCGGAATCCACTATGGAGTTGATTTATTATTTATTTTGTTCCTTTACGAAATTGTTTAATGCAGCATTCTATATGTATATAGGTATGTTTGGGTTGTTTTAAATGTTTTTAAAAATCATTAAAATATCATCACAGTTGTTTGTGGTGGGGTAAATTAAACGCGATATGCGGTGATGACACATTTGTGTTGCATTGTGGTATATGAAGCTGCCTGAAGTGTACATATGAAGTAGACTCGCTCCCTCAGTCAAAATCGAGGGAGCGAGGCTCTGTCTATATAAACTTCCCTCATCCACTTCACGAAGTGGAACGCACTTTAAAATGGCGGCAGGGATTCTTCCGTGGGGAAGTGCTTAGGGAAGTTTGCAAGTGCATGTCTAAAAGTGGAGTGGAACACAACACAGGACAGGTTTGAGAACCACTGGTGTATGGGATTAATAGTTACTTCCTGCTCCTGGAGGGCCTGAAGAGTTTAGCTCCAAAACACCTGCCTTTAAGTTTCTAGTGTTCCTGAAGACTTTGATTAACTGCTTCAGTTGTGTTGTAATTATGGCAAGAGCTAAATGCTGCTGGAAGGTAGGTTTGCCTCAGTAAACAGCTTAAGTTTATTTCGGGGTGTCCAGTCCTGCTCCTGGGAGGCCTTCCGGCAGAGTTTAGCCTCAATGGTAATAAAACACACCTGAATTAGCTAATCAAAGTCTTCAGGGCAGTGCTGTAACCACCATAGACATTGAGGGGGTCAAGTCCCCTCCAATAATTAGAAATGGCCAAATTGCCAAAAAGGTTTAAAAGTTAAATTTTTAGTCTGGTCTGCCTCAGCGATCGTCAATGTCAAAATGATTGAGATGACCAATCAAATTAAAGTAGGCGGGGTTTACTGGTCATAGAAGCAGAGCGTGAATTCCAGTGCAAAGTGTCAATTAAACGTTGAAAGAGTGAGCTGAGCGAAACATTTAATACATGTCAACAACTGTTTTGCGATAGAAATGTTAAACGACTGACAGTAATATCCAGTGATGCAAACTTCTCAACTTTTTTTTCTCAAATATGGCCGTTTTTAATTGAAAATATGCATTTATGGAAGTCCTAACTGAGTGTGAAGAGACAAGAAATGTTTTTGACATATTAGGCATGCAAATAAAAGTACATATGTGCATATTTTAATGCAAATGTTATTTGCAAATAGTTCAAAATATTTATTTCCCAACTAGAATTAGACCTAGAATATCCTTCATTATTATGTTTCTATAGGCTTTATAAAACATTGGTCGCCCCAATGTTCAAGACATGGTTATGGCCTTGCTTTAGGCCCAGGGTGACTAGAAACTTTCAGGCAGCAAGTTGAAGCTAAACTCTTCAGGATCATGTTGGCCCTCCAGGAGCCGAATTGGACACCCCTGGTTTCATGTTCAAATAGATTTCACAATACATTTTACTTCTGTAAAGTAAGACTTTCACAATTCTGAGTGAAACAGTATATTAAATGAGAAAAAAATAGGGCAGGACTTGATTTTCTCTATCAGGGATTGATTGGATCATGAAAACGCATTGGGCATTGCATACCAGAATGGAGCCGGACCTAAATGTGAGTTTGCAGTTGATTGTGGATTTTCCTCCTGAAACTTTTGTGGAGGTTTTGATGTTACCTTTGAGTCACCCTCAAGATAGTCCCAAAGGTAACATGATTTATTCAAATATATTACTTGTTATTATTGCCACAATCTTAAAGTTAACCCACATAGAAGTTATTGTTGAATATTCAAATTAGCATCAAATAATAGCTATTCGGCTATTGGTTAACCGTCTGGCCCTCTTCGTTTAGGGGTCACACTTGGTTCCTTCGTGGTTAAAAGTGACCAAAGCCTTGAAATGTAACTTGGTTTCCCCCCAGGAAACCAATGTAATATATTCTATTTCAATAATATTTTATGATTATTATTTAGAAATGTGAGGGGATTTTATGATACTATGCAATATTTATAAATATTTATCCCCCATTGAAAATAATACACAATTGTTTTCTAACATAATTTTTTGATATTTTTTTAATTAAAGCAGTATTCCATGTTAAAATGGAAACAAGGCATTTAAAATCCAAATTTTGAAGGTAGACTAGTGCCATCTGGTGGGAGTAAAAAAATATATGCCATGCCATTGTGTAACCACTAGTGACTAGATGCTTGTGTAGTTTTATATAAAGTGGCTTATAATTTAGACATAAATACTTATTTTTATTAAGTTGTGGGTTTGGATTTATACTTAGACATTCTCAAAGACTACTTTTTGTCAAGGTTTAGATTTTGTTTTGCTTGAAATGTTGATTTGAAGTGTGAGTTTTTGCATTAATTTTACTACAGTCAAACCTGAACACAGGGGAGGACATTTTGTTACACATAACATCAAAATTCAATAAAAATGTAACAAAAATGAACAGGTATTTTTTTATCACAGCTTAATCTGATCTGATTTCAATCTCTTTGAATCTTTTGGCTCAATTTTATCATATTGTTACAGCAACACCAGTTTATTTGTGTGTGTATAATAGTGTGTGTGTGTTTGAGTGTGTGTGTCTGTTTTGTACTCTTGTGTAATCTCTTCCTCTCTGTTAGTTTTTTCACTGCATTGTGGCTGAATTATTGATTTTATTTCACACATTTGCAAAAACTTGCTGTGTTATAGTCGCGCTAGTTCATGTATGTGTAGGGATGTCTATTTTTCACTCTTGATATTTCAGCCCTTAATTGCTGTGCACTTTTTTCTGCACAGTGGGTGATTTGTAGTTTGTACCATCAAAAGATTATCTGAGTTTTTGTATTTCCCATTCATGTTCTATGTCGGTGATTTTTTTCGGACCCTTTAACATATCCGAATCATGTCCATGATTGTTTTATGTTTACATAGTTAATGTGACAAAAGTCACTAAGTGTCTTCCCATTCCGATGAAGCAACAAAAAAAAAATTCAAAACATACTTTTTTTTGGACTGAAGCGGCCCAGAGGGTTAACATTGGGACCAAATTCGTAAACGTTAATAGTACTGAACCTGGAATATTCCTTTAAGAAAGCAAATAGGGTCTCATTTGACTTTAACCTAGTGAACACAGTAAGATGTCTTACATTGAGGTTTCTGTGTGCTATATTCTCCAAGGTGAATCTCTCCACTCTTTTGAGTCTCTCATGAAACATAATAGATCCTCTGTTTGACAGCAGTTTGAGCTCCTCCATCATCAGATCCTGAGGAACACTGATCTTCTTTCCCAGGTTCAGACATGCTGATTTACATGCACAGATATATTAAAATGAATTTTATATTAATCACACAACTACGATCCATCATGAAACTACATTAGAATGTTATAAGCTAGTAATTACAGTGCTGTAAACTAGTAATTACATGATCACATACTATGTTAATGAAACATTTTAATTTTCATAGACATTCACAGGTTTGCTTTAATACTGTGTAGTCATTCATAATTAACATCATCAAAAGCATGTCTAACATTTTTTGTCACCACCTTGACTCCCCAAGCATGCGCACAATATGTGCGGCTGGGATTAAATCATTAAATTTGACACAGGCATCTGGGTGTAACCTCAGCCTGTTCTGTAAGAGGGTTCAGATCTTTCCCAATCAGGCGTGGATGAGTCATGATCTTCTGGAGTAAAGCATTTAGTCTCCTGCTGTCATATTACATTTCAAATGCCCTTACTGTTTTGGGAACTGAGTCAAAGCAGTTGAGACATGCTAAAGTGAAGCAGAAAGAGAAAATTTGGCTCTGTTTTCACCTTACAGGCTGTTTTGGTTCTTTTCCCACACGTCATAGTGCTGTTGCTTTCAAGCTGATTTCATTGAATCAGTCACATCCATTGAGATTGCATGCTGTTTAAAGAAACTGAGTTTTTTATTTTCCTGCTTCTTACCTCCATCTGTGACCGAGCACAGCTCCTGTTGATCTTTCTCCTTAGATACGTCAGTGTATGGCACAGGCATGATGATATTAATAGTGTCCAGTCTTCAATAAAAAAAAATATTATTTATTTTTAGATTTCCCCCCACTAAAATTAATCTGATTTGATCCTTTCTTTGTGATAGATTCATGTATACTCCTTTGATCTCAAATCAGGACTGAAAACACTTGTCGCATAGATCATAGAACAAACAAATCCTTTCATTTTAGCAAAACTTACCAATTTTAAAATCCTTTTTTTGCTCTGATGCCAGGCTATAGATGATGTACCCTGTCCCGAGGTAGAAACGCTTATGTGTTAGATACACTGTGGACCTTGTTTTTTTGCCCTGGTTAGATCAGTGTCTTATTATAGCAAGTGAGGTGTGCATCTAATGGGCTTGGATTAGCACGGTAGAGCTTCAGCATCCACACTAATGAAAATTTGATCCACTGGCCATAACACTAAGCGTTCAGACCAGTGACTGGGAAGGAAGGCAAGACTCTGAGTCATGTGCAAGTCTGTCTGCCTCTGGGGGTTCAACACCTTTTGCTGAAGGGATGCCAGTGGTCTGAGAAGGGACTTCACTTTCTCAGTGTTTGTTTAAATAGACTGCTGCAGGGATGACTTATTTTTAGGCCAAAACCTAAAACCTTTTTTTAGCACTTTTGGCAGTTTTGCACTTCTGGTTCCATCGTCCCGAAGTCAATGTGTTTTTTCAATGTTTTTTTGTTTGAATGCCTACTTTGCTGTGTTTGTGTGTGTGTGTGTGTTTACACAACTCACTACTCCTAATGTGTGTGCACTAACTTAAATGCAGAGGACAAATTGTGTTACCATATATGGCCTTCACATGTCACTTTACTTAACTTAAAATATGGTTTATTATATCTTATTCAAAACAAAGGCGTGGCTTGATGACGCCTTGATTTCGCGGAATCATGGGAGTTGTTGTCTTTACCTCTACAGCTGGTGGAAAAGAATCTGACGGGACTCGGGCAGAAATCATATTCATGGATGAGCAAATGTATTAAAGGTTTAATAACGTTTATTAATTTATTATTAGTTTTCTGTCGATGAATGTATCCAACAGTTTCTCAGATGTCTAATAAAACACCTAATATATTAAAGCGTCTTTGAAAATCGATGGTAACGCGGGTATGATGTCATTGATAGGCGACGCACGGACATGGTCCATGTCCTGGTTAAAATTGTTTATTTCTCTGGATTTAAACATTCTTGGAAACATTTGGGATAATGCAAGTACACAAGTCAACAAAATATATAACATTGTTCTAGTGGTTTTTGGATATTTTAATCCAAAGATCTTATATATTGTTCCTTTAAGACTGAGAAAGTTGGAAGTGTAATGGTTGTGATGTTGAAGTCATCTGACCATGGTGTAGTTAATTTATAGCCTATGCTTAGCTATTTATTTCTGGTGATTGTATCTAGGCTTCAAAATTCAAAGTTGTATTCATTTGTGAAGATTATAATGGAGGTTGAAGGTTTGAAAATTGAAGGTCCAGCCACACCCAAGCCTATATGGCCTATCGTTAAACATAACTAATCAGGTCCACAGAAATGGATCTGGACTAGGTCAAGCTCCACCCATTAGGTCCAGAGAGGGAGAGCTGGACATCATTGGCTCTGCAGTGAGCACCACTTGTCTCCTTTAGAGCATGTCATATGTTTGCTAAGAGTGACGTGGACATTTTTAGTTCTCCTGTGCGAATAAATATGAATGATCTACACAATTATTAGTGAATGAGATCCAATATCACAAAAAGTTAACCAAATAAACTATCTAATGAACTAAATGAATTTTGATTTGAACTATTTTTGTTGAAGGAGCAAAAACAAAGCAACTAGCAATATTGCGTCTAAAATGTAAGTCACTCAATATTAACTTCCTGTTTATTAGAGTGCTGTATAAATCGCGATCTGACTTATTGTTGATTCCAACATCACCACAGCTGTGATTACATGTTATTCAGAACAGCAGCACTCTTGCTGGAGTATCTATTTTAGATTTTCCAAAAAGGTTGGAAAATGTGGAAAAAACGAACATGACTACTCAAGGATTTTGTTTGAATTAGAATTTATAATCTTAAACAACTAGAGAAAATGTAGTCACAATTTAATTTGACATAATTTTACACATGATGCCCACACAGGATAATCATATAGAAACTACTAAATCCAGTCATACTGAGACAAAAACACAAAAAGACCCCACAGGTTTCACATATCACCTTACACAAAGCACAAGAGTTTTGTTCGGTTACAGATAATTCTTTGGTGTGACAACTATCAAAACAGCTGAAGAAGACTATATATGTTTGCGCTAGATACATAAATGCCTGATCCTTATTTTAGGCTGCAAATCTTGCTTGTGTGCATCATTTATGCCCTGGTACGTCATTTCTCTCAACAACATTACGGCAACATCATGATAAACATATTGTAATGAAACTTGTCTTGTCAGAGAGCAACTCTGTAAGAGCATAAGGGCATAAGAGATGAGAGAGGGGAAAATGATTTGTTTTGTTGTTTTCCTGCCAGTCTTTTTAGGCAGCCAATTTACAATATAATTAATATTTTTTACAAAGTAAATATTTTATAAGTGGTTTATATTAACAGAAGTATTAGAGCAATTGTACAAAATAACACTTGGAAGTGAGCAGATTCATTTCTTCTTATTTACAATATTGTTGCTGATCCAGTTCATGCCATCCTAAAAGACAAAATAATGTCTTATGTCTAATCATGGACAATCATAAAAAATAAATAAAAAAAAGAAAGAAATATATATATATATATACACTATTTTGCCAAAAGTTTTTGCTTTGTGCACTGGTGCACAGTCATGTTGGAAGGAAGGGGCCATCCCCACACTGTTCCCACAAAGTTGGGAGCATGAAATTGTCCAAAATGGCTGAAGCATTAAAAGTTCCTTTCACTGTAACTAAGGGGCCAAGCCCAACCCCACACCATAATCCCCCCTTCACCAAACTTTACACTCAGCACAATGCAGTCAGACAAGTTTTCCTGGCAACTGCCAAACCCAGACTCGTCCATCGGATTGCCAGACAGAGAAGCGTAATTCGTCACTCCAGAGAACATGTCTCCACTGCAATAGACGCCAGCTTGGATGCAGCTGCTCGGCCATGGAAACCCATTCCATGAAGCTCTCTACACACTGTTCTTGAGCTAATCTGAAGGCCACACAAAGTTTGGAGGTCTGTAGCTATTGACTGCAGAAAGTTGGCGACTTCTGCACACAGTGTGCCTCAGCATGCGCTGACCCCACTCTGTTTACGTGGCCTACCACTTCGTGGCTGAGTTGCTGTTGTTCCAATTGCTTTCACTTTGTTATAATACCACTAACAGTTGACCGTGGAATATTTAGTAGTGAGGAAATTTCACGAATGGACTTACTGCACAGGTGACAACCTATCACGGTACCACGCTTAAATTCAATGAGCACCTGGGAGCGACCCATTCTTTCACAAATGTTTATAGAAGCAGTCTGCATGCCTAGGTGCTTGATTTTTATACACCTGTGGCCATAGAAGTGATTGGAACACCTTAATTCAATGATTTGCAGGGGTGTCCCTATACTTTTGGCAATATAGTGTGTATATATATATATATATATATATATATATATATATATATATATATATATATATATATATATATATATATATATATATATATATATACATTTCAATGGTTATATGGTTATTTAAAAGGTTTTAATAAAAAGCTGATACAAATTAAATTCATTATACATATACAAACCTGTACACCTTCCCCAGATACGGCAGAACAGGCCTGGATCTGCCACTCTCTGTCCCGGTACGTGTGCAGGTTGAGGCCCTCTGCAATTTCATCGGCAGGGGAGGCTGTGGCCAGGTCCTGTTTATTGGCAAAGATGAGCAATGGGACACCCTTCAGGTTCTCCTCATCGATGAGCTCCGACAGCTCCTGTGGAAGAAGGTCAAAACAGAGGAGTCGGTGTGGCGTAATCAGCACCAAATAGAGGTTAGGCTATATGCTTCAATCCAGAGTGATTTATCCTTACAGCACACTCACATTATAGATTATCTAAAAAAGAGAATTTTAAACTCCAGACTGTCTGGCTTCTCATTTCCACCATAACCAAATATATTGTTTGCACAATACTAAATGAAGTTCTTTTTTGAATTTCTCAGGAGCAAGAGCAATGAAAAATCCCCCTGATTTTAACACTTTTGGTATATTTATTATAGAGGGGAAGTTAAATTCTGGTTAGGGGACAAGCCCAAAATAATGCAACGCAGGCAAATAACTGTGGCATTTCAACACTCTTAAATATGAGGAACTAATTAATGATACGCAATGAAAAGTTTAAAGCCATAAACATGTATTGTTTGAAACTAAAAAGATTGTTTTGAACATTTCTTCTTGAAAGATGTCTTAAGGGACAGAAATGTTCATCTAATTTAGCAGTAACCCAGGATATAATTTTATTTATGCTGACAGCTGCTTCAATTGAGCCTTAATACAAAACATATCCAGCCTGTGCGCATTACAAGTAAACGAAATTTTGGTCAAAATGCTTGACTTATAAATATATTAGATAAAATGC
The DNA here is from genome assembly GCA_039654625.1 of Rhinogobio ventralis. Classification (NCBI taxonomy): domain Eukaryota; kingdom Metazoa; phylum Chordata; class Actinopteri; order Cypriniformes; family Gobionidae; genus Rhinogobio; species Rhinogobio ventralis. The sequence continues at coordinate 23,762,999 of CM077208.1, read as the reverse complement.
TTTTTAGGAAAAAAAAATGAGAAGCTGTGATTGTCACAGATTGATTCTTACCAGTCCTGTTTCCTCAAATCTCTTTTTGTCTGCACTGTCAATCACATAGATCTAAAAAAGGGGGAGAGCGAATGAGAACTATTAAAGAGAAAAAGGATTTTTGACACATGCTAACTTCAGAATTTTCCCTGTCGAGCACTGCTGTCATACCAATAAATCGGTGTTCTCCAGGTACTTTTTCCAGAATGGTCGAATCTTCCTCTGTCCTCCAATGTCCCACACATTCAGCTTCATGCTATCACAGGTCACACTTTTAATGTTGAAACCCTGAAACAGCAAAATTAGCACATGATACAGCTATGGATACTTTATGTGTCACATTGTGACTTAAATCTCACAATTGTAACTTTATACCTTTTTATTTCTCCCAATGTGACTTTAAATCTCACACTTGTGACTTTATATCACAATTTTGATGATCTTGTGACTTAAATTTCACAATAGTGACTTGATATCTCACAATGACGCTTTAAATCTCACAATTTCGACTTAAATCTTACAATAATAATTTAAATCTCAAGCTTGTGACTTTATATTTCACAATGTTACTTTAAATGTCACAACAGATATAGTATTCTTTAAAATGAATAAAAACCGTGAAATGCAAACTCAGAATATTACCCAACCCTCAAAAATTAAATATGTTAAATGACACAAATATACTTTATGTATTTAATCTCACTTTATTAACTAATGTATCTGCTGCTGACCTTTGATCCAATTCAGCCATACTAATTAGCAAAAATTACATTAGATAATTATCACATTGAGTATTTTTTTTGTGCTTTTATTGCTGAAGAAGCAGCATCCGAAATTGCGTATTATTCTGAGATTGCATTTCACTGTTTTTATTAATTTTGAGTAATATTGAATCAGTTTTTTTGCAAGTGAGATGAGTATATAACCAATAACCATCATGTTTACACAGCGCACACAATGCCTTACTCATGATTCTCTCAAAATAGGGACAGGAGAGCTGTCAGTCAATAAATGGCAAAACAAAGTAACTTGCGTTACTTATTTGAAAAAGTAACTCAGATATTTTCTTGTAAATTTAAAAGTAATGCGTTACTTTACTAGTTACTTGAAAAAAGTAATCTTATTACGTAACTTAAGTAATTTGTAATGCGTTACCGCCAACACTGATGGTGAATGTCCATATTCATACTTTTTTTGCTGTTGCGAAGTAATTACTTATTCATAAGTAAGCTACTCAAGAGAGTATGCATTTTCAGAGGCAGCCATTCTTCTTCTGCGTCCTATTCTTCTGCAAACCAGAATGGAAAATCTTTTGAGTAGCTTAACTTCACAGAGTGAAGTTGCATTTCCTTACTTTTGGTGTGGAAGTGCCTTTACATTTGCCAAAATATTACTTTTTTGTTATTAAAAAAACAAACAAGCAAGCCCAGCCCAGTTGTGAAAAGTAACATAATGCATTACTTTCCATAAAAAGTAACGCAATATTGTAACGCATTACGTTTGAAAGTAACTTTTCCCAACACTGATTGTGACTATATATCTCACATTGTGACTTAAATCTCACAATGTGACTTTATATCCCACAGCTGAGAATTTATTACTTATAGTGTGACTTTTAAAATTACCTCACTGTTACCTTCTCATAATTTACTGAGGCAGAAATTGGCTTCCTTAATGAGTGACTTTCTTATTCAATAAACTGTTCAGCTTGATTAGGCCAAAATCCTGACAAGACCACAGATAGAGGCATGATGTATTTAAACTCCTAGTCTAAATTTATCCTGCCCCTGAGCAGCCTCCAACTACTGAGACTTTATGGTTAAGTAATCTTTAACCGTGGGATTAAAGACACTGTTGTGGTGCTATTCTTAGAGAGGATCTTCTCTCGCATCTTTACAGCTTTAACTGGCTGCAGCATATAATGGCTGTTAACAAAACACATGCTAAACAGCAAATAGTCTTGCATTACATCCATGTCCCAGGAAATTTTAAGTAATCAAGCAACAGTGTGCCAACATCTTAACTATAGCAAGCTGTGCACAGCAGAGTCCAAAAGAATCCACGCTAAATGTTGTGTTAACAGCCATTAATTGCAGCCACTGTACAAATTCACTGATTGACAATACTGTCAGTCAATGGTAGATGAATTTGAAATATGTATCAATTGATATGAATGAATTCTTACGTCAGATGCATTCTCTCTAATAGCCAGCACTAAAACACACAGTCAAGGCATGCTCTTTCGCTGACCCCTCAACAGTAAACAGAGCGGTAAACCAGACTGACCACATTTGATCCTATTAACTGAAACTTTCTTAGAAGATTGAGATGCCATTATGTCTATTTATACCATTTATTTGGATAGTAGTTATTTCTAGGACAGTCACCAAAATGGTTTCCTATAGCAGTGGTTGTAGTCTATGTAGTCTTTTTTTTTTATGACAACTGACATTTAGCCATCAGTTAAACTCTTATGAAGGTTACATTAGTACCAGAGGTATCAAGTAATGAAGTACAAATACTTCGTTACCTTACTTAAGTAGACATTTTTGGTATCTATACTTTCAGCCGACTTTTTACTTATACTTCTTACATTTTCACGCAATTATTACAGATCTATACTTTCTACTTTCTACTCCTTACATTTAAAAAAAAGCCTCGTTACTCGTTACTTAAAAAAAAAAAAAAAATACAGATAAATCGTGCCTCCGGGTAGAGTGAATTTGATTGTGGTTGGATGGCACAAATCACAGTGTTGCCAGATTGAGTGGGTTCCCGCCAACGAGCACGCACTTTCAGCCAATCAGCGATCAGCAGGCAGACGTGCTCATTCATGACTGACGACAGCCAGGTTTTTAGGGCGATAACTCGTAGCTGTATATTCAAGTGATCGCTATGCTAAAGTGGCATACATATATACAGTAAGTTGTATATACAACAGTAAAGAGTGGGAGAGTGACCCAACTCTCAAACGTGGATTACACCAGTGACTCGAAGACTCTTTATAAATATAACCATGACTCCTGTCCATCACACTCAGGACATCTGCAACTAACAACCACCAGAGCTGCTGAAGGAGTTTTGAATCAACAATGAATCAGTTTTGACTGTGCAAAGTGCGTGTTCTATGTAACTTTACTTCACGAAAGACGTACTGTAGTTTTGTCAGAGCAAAGCGCAACACAAAGGTAAGCGCATTGTTGTTATTTTTTTGTTGGCAGATTATTGTACAGTATCAATGAATGACGCATTTTGGCAGTGGCGTGTGCATTAACGTGTGAAATGCCTGTTAATTACATTGCTTTTTCCGATCTCTTATATTGGACACTTTTTGCACTTAAATTGGCTTATTCTTTCTGTTGGCATTGAAAATGATGCATGTGTTTTTTTCTGAGGGATTGCCGTTTTGACAGTTTCCACCTGGACAGTCATATTTGAGCCGTTTTCCTGGGAAATAATTTTTTTTTTATCATCAACATTATGTTTTAAGGAGATAAAATGGTACTTATCAACCTTGATTGGTATGGCAATAAAATAATATCACATTATTTTGGCAGTTAAAGTTTTGGACGTTTTTTTGGCGAGCTTTTGGGCTGGAAATCGTCGACCCAATCTGGCAACACTGATACATTTACATTCCAATACAGGTTATTGATAACATGCCTCTGAAGTTTGACTTTTTGCACCATTACAATACTTATAGGCAACTAGTCATCATATCTTCCGCTCCATGAAACACATGTTAATGCTCAGTAGTACACATATATGGTTCTTTCTATATGGTTTCTACTAAAATGCGTTAATTTTCAATGGACATGCATGCGGCTGAAACAGGTAGCCTAGTGCATCCCACATTTTTCAGCATTAACATTTTAATATAACATTGTAGTCATTATGGCCTTTAGAATGTTTTTTTTGTTGAGGAGGTGGGGTAGTGCACTATAGGCCCCTGTGGCGCAGCCTAAGCTTTTGTCCTTAATGGCATTTTTTCCTTACATTACTTTTACTTTTATACTTTAAGTAGTTTTGAAACCAGTACTTTTACACTTTTACTTGAGTAAAAAGCTTGAGTTGATACTTCAACTTCTACAGAAGTCTTTTTAAACCCTAGTATCTATACTTCTACCTCAGTAATGAATGTGAATACTTTTGACACCTCTGATTAGTACATCGTTTCTAAATGGAGGTGGTTTTCACCTCAGACTAAAAACACAGGTAAGTGTGTTAAATGAAGCCATGTATTCTGTCAAAAGAATATTCAACAAATTATAAATTGCAAATATATATTATATTGTGTTTTGCAAAGAATTGATTAATTTACCAATTAATTAATTCTATAGTTTATTTATTTACATTTTAATAGTACTTTTATATTTAAATTTTAATAACAATATTAACAATAATATATAAGAACTTGCAAAATATTTGAATGGAAGTCTGTTTGCACCTCAGACTAAAATAAAGGTAATTGAGACTTTATTTCTTATAATTGTAACTTTATATCTCACTATTTGACTTTGTACGTCTTAATGTGATGTTATATCTCGCAATTGTGAATTTATTTTAATGGTCAGTTTTTTTCTCAGTTGTGACTTTATACCTTATTAAATTTTACATTTTAGATTATATATCCTATTTTCCATCTTACTTTTTTTTTTTTACTCTAAGGCAGAAACAGGGTTTCATATTTCTAACCCTCCAAAAAGTTGTCAAAAACCTTTGAAGGGGTTTTTCACTGTACTATTTGACCACAGTCTTCCCTCTTTATCACTGATTATCCTGATTCATCCATTTTAGTTGTACAGTCTAGTTTTATACAGGATGCACCTATTGGTTTTATGCCAAAGAATAACTTTAGCATGAATATTTCCAATTCACTGTGGTATTTAAACTGAAGTGTAACCGTAGAAGGCTTTGAGAATATTTCTGCTGGATGTGTTAATCACTAAAAAAGCGCAATAAATGTGTTAGCATGACACACTAGCTAACTTAACATCTTTCAAATTAGACTGAATTTCTCATGAGTTTTGCCAGTCATAACACATCATTCAGTAGTTGGATAAGCAGTGAATGTACATTCTGTGATGTCAGAGGACGGTCCCACTTTATATTAGGTGGCCTTAACTACTATGTACTTACATCAAAAACTAAGTACAATGTACTTACTGTGTTCATATTGTATTGCAAAACACTTTTGCTGATATTGAGGTGGGATACAGGTAAAGTTAGGGACAGGTGTGGTGGTATGGGTAAGTTTAAGGGTAGGGTCAGGTGTAAGGGAAGTGGCAACCATGTAATTACAGAATTAATTACAAATTAATTACAGATGTAATTACATGCAGGTAATTTTTCAAATGTAAGTACAATGTAAAAATATGTACGTACAAAAGAAGTGCATTGTATCAAATGATTAACTTAAATGTTAGTACATAGTAGTTAAGGCCACCTAATATAAAGTGGGTCCCAGAGGACTGCGCTGCTTTCATAACTTTATATGTCATAACACTTTTTTTTGAACTAGCATATTAACTTAAGAAAATGTAAAAAATCCAATGCTTTGAAAGCTCCTCACAGCTGCCCTTCTCACCTGAGTCGGGGTGATGGTGTTCACATCTTCGGAAGCAAGTTGCTTTAACAAAGTGGTTTTTCCGGCATTATCCAGACCGAGAAGGACTATCCGAAGCTCTTGCTCTGTAGTGCCCTTTAACTTCTCAATGACTGAAAACAAACCCTTGAAAACAAACATTTGTGCCTAAAATATCTTATTAAATAGTTTAATTTTAAGTTTCAGGTACATCCATGAGATCTCATATCCATCACAATGAAGTTTATAACATTAATAAACTATTCTTTCTTCCAAAGAATTTCCAAATAGGCCCTTCCATCAGATAGAAAAATTTACCTTCTGGACTTCTCCCATGGTGCCGTGAATTTTGTGGTAGGAAGAGGATGCAGAAAGAGATGGAAAGGCACAGCTACATTCTATGTGGCATATATCCAGGTAAGTTCTGGGTTTTCTTATTGGTCCACTCTTTCTTGGGTCCTCTTCCCTCAGAATATCTGTTCTTCACGTTGCAGGGTGCAGTACCTTTGCTTCTCTATGTGCCTGGCCTTCCTCATATGTGACACAGGGGAGGATATGGAGGTAGATGGAGGTGGGTGAAGGTGGGGGAGGGGATGGATTAGTAGGACACAATTAGCAATCTCTCCGCCCGTCTCTCCTCCACTCGTCTCCTCCAGCATATCTCCAGCTTTAAAGACTTACCTGGATTATCCTTAACCACCACCTGCTTCAGGATAGGCCTCTTGAGACTCTCTCTGTGCTCTCTTCTAGTATTCACTATGTTGTCTACCCCTCCCTTTCCCTTAACATATGCAAGCTTCATCACATTAGTTGATTTCTGGACCAAGAAGTTAAAATCACAAACATACTCAAGCAAATAATATAAGGTAAGATCTCATGGCAGTTTCAAAACTTGCAGAGTGGTCTTATTGAATGCAGCATCACAATATCTCATCCATACAACAGAGGTCAGTAGTGTGCATATTTGAAATTAGGGTTCTACAGGCTATAATGTGAGTGGGAACAATTTTAAGATAACAGATAATAAAGTAAACCTGACTTTTATGTGTAATATTAATGTGTATTGTTTTTTGTGTATTACTCAGGACAGGTGCTAGTGAAGAGTTTCAGACTCTTTATTTGGATAGTAGTTCTTTCTAGGACAGTCACCACCATCAAATGGTTTCCTATAGCAGTGGTTGTAGTCTATGGGTGCTTTTTTGTTCGTCTCTCAGGGTTGTAGGTGGACCTCAACATCTAGTAGATCGCTTTCATCATGACAGTGACAGTGTTGTATTATACAAGACACATACAATTGTTGAATCACGTATATCTTTATAGGGGGTCAAACGGCAAGATTGGATTTTTTTTTATGACAACTGAAACAACTGACATTTAGCCTTAACTCTTATGAAGGTTAAATTAGTACATAGTTTCTAAATGGAAGTGGTTTTCACCTCAGACTAAAACAAAAGTAATTGTGTTTAATGAAGCCATGTATTCTGACAAAAATAATTTGTCAGATGTGAGATAAGGGAACAATTTTAAGATGACAGATAATAAAGTAAATCTGACTTTTATGTGTATTAATGTGTAATGTTTTGAGTGTATTACTCAGGACAGATGCTAGTTAAGAGTTTTGACTCTTGAGTGTCCTCATGATGTTGTCAGCCAATCAGTGTCATCACGGCATCATATTCCTGCAACTCCTGAATTATGTCACATGACATTTATAGCTAAGGTAATTACAAAACACTAGTTTAAAAGTTATTTTATGCCATTTTTGTGTCTAGTTTCTGGGTAAACTGTCAAATAATAATCCTGCATTGAAGTAAACTAGCAAACATTTCCACTATAGTTCCAGTGTCAAAAACAGATATCTCCCTGCCTATTAGGTTCTCTTGCAGTCCTTGAAATAGAGCGTCTTTAAGTGCAAGACTCTACTTCATATTGAATCTTTACAGCTAGGCCACTTTCCCTTTCTGCATAAGACCTCAGTATACAAGCCTGCAGATAAAGCTTCAGATCTGTTTCCATAGCAGTAGCCTATAATAGAGGCCAACATCAAGACTACATCTTTCCCTTGCAGGAACACTTTCTAGGGATTAAAATCGGTCCTCCCCTCCCTTTGTATTATGCCAAAGAGCCACAATGTTCCTTTCTCCCTGTTAATGAAAGCAGCGGGGAGCATCTCTATCCATATAGCAGTCAGAATCCAGACTCACAATGGTGAGTTTCCTGGTGCATCCCGAAGGTCCTTATCACTGCTCTGCAGACGTACTGCACTCTATTGTTGGCTTTTTGCTCCTGTAGGGATTCCATAATATTCTGGGGGATTAGGAACCAATTACTGAATTACCAACAAACTCCTCCAGAGATGTTCCAGAGATGTTTTTGGAGCTGCTTTTTGTGTTACCACTCTTACTGCCCACCGTCTTATCATGAGTGAAACTTTGAGAGTTGAGATATTACTCATTCTATAGTTGATGTCTGATGTCTCTGTCATTTCCAAAAATCTCTACCATGCTAATTTTGACATCATTAGCAATTATTACATTACTTTAAGTATTCATAATTACATTAGTCTACTAGTCACATATGTGTTGACTCATTTAATATTAATTGATCTCTTGGGAAAGAAAAAAATCATAAATGAGATCTCATTAATATAATTTTTCCCAGAGAGCATAGAGAATAGATTCAAAGCAAATAGAAATGTTTGCTCTCCTGCTTCTAAGATTTTTCTCCTATTTTCAGAAGAGATCTTGACATAGCCACAAACTACTCAGAACCGTCAAACAGATAAACTATATAACCGTAACTAATAACTATAACTATATATACACCGATCAGGCATAACATTATGACAGGTGAAGTGAATAACGCCGATTATCTCTTCATCACGGCACCTGTTAGTGGGTGGGATATATTAGGCAGCAAGTGAACATTTTGTCCTCAATGTTGATGTGTTAGAAGCAGCGTAAGGATTTGAGCGAGTTTGACAAGGGCCAAATTGTGATGGCTAGACGACTTGGTCAGAGCATCTCCAAATCTGCAGCTCTTGTGGGGTGTTTCCGGTCTGCAGTGGTCAGTATCTATCAAAAGTGGTCCAAGCAAGGAACAGTGGTGAACCAGCGACAGGGTCATGGGCAGCCAAGGGTCATTGATGCACGTGGGGAGCGAAGGCTGGCTCGTGTGGTCAGATCAAAAAGATGAGCTACTGTAGCTCAAATTGCTCAAGAAGTTAATGCTGGTTCTGATAGAAAGGTGTCAGAATACACAGTGCATCACAGTTTGTTGCGTAGGGGGCTGCAAAGCCGCAGACCAGTTAATCAGTGACCCCTGTCCACTGTCGAAAGCACCAACAGTGGGCATGTGAGCATCAGAACTGGACCACGGAGCAATGGAAGAAGGTGGCCTGGTCTGAGGAATCACGTGTTCTTTTACACGTGCAACTTACAGTACTTAAAGGATCTGCTGCTAACATATTGGTGCCAGATTCCACAGCACACCTTCAGGGGTCTAGTCCATGCCTTGACGGGTCAGGGCTGTTTTGGCAGCAAAAGGGGGACCGACACAATATTGGGATAATGTTATGCCTGATCTGTGTATAGTCATTGTTTGGATTTAAATAGGCAAATGCTTAAGAGTCTATGACTAGATCATTATTGCAGTGATTATTGTGTTTCTAGCATGTAATATGTTTGGCAACAGTTCTTCTAATCCTAATTGATGGAGTGTGTAGCTTTTAATTTCTTAAACAACCATGTAGGAAGACACATCATGGCCATATTCCAGGATGACAATGTCAAGATTCATAATTTTCACACGCGAATTGGAACCTCTGAGTCCAGACCTTAAATTCATTGAAAGTCTTTGGGATGTGCTGGAGTAGACTTTACAGAGTGCTTGACTCTTGCATTGTCAGTACAAGATCGTGACCAAAAATTGATGCACCTCTTGATGGACATCACAATATTTATTTCCATGAAGAGGTGCATCAATTTTTGGTCTTTAAATGAATTTAAGGTGCCAATACATGTGTAAAAATTGAATCTTGGCTTTGTCTTTTTTTGGGCCTACATGGTTGTTTAAGAAATAAAAAGCTACACACTCCATCAATGTAATGTAATGTACACTGTGTCAAAACCCTTCACTATATATACAGTCGTGGCCAAAAGTTTACATTCACTGTGCAGAATTTGGAAAATGTTCATTACTTTAACAAAATAAGAGGGATCATACAAAATGCTAATTATTTTTTATTTAGTTCTGTCCTGAATGAGATATTTTACATAAAAGATGTTTACATATTGTCCACAAGACAAAATAAAAGTTGAATTTATAAAAATTACCCCGTTTAAAAGTTTACATACACTTGATTCTTAATACTGTGTGTCGTTGCCTGGATGATCCACTAATGTTTTTTGTGATGTTTTTTCTTGAGTCCCTTGTTTGTCTTGAGCAGTTGAAGAACTGCCCAATGTTCTTCATAAATATCCTCCAGGTCCCGCAAATTCTTTGGTTTTCCAGCGTCTTTTGCATATTTGAACCTTTTCCAGCCGTGACTGTATGATTTTGAGATCCATCTTTTCACACTGAGTACAACTGAGGGACTCATATATGCAACTATTACAAAAGGTGAAAGCATTCACTGATGTTTCAGAAGGAAACACAATGCATTAAGAGCCCGGGCAGAAAACTTGTAAATTTGGGTAAATTGTACTTATTTTGTCTTCTGGGAAACAAGTATTGTCTGTAGCTTCTGAAAGGTAGTACTAAATGAGTATATATGATGCAATAGGTGATTCTCTACAGAATTTTTTTTGTTATGCTGGTTTTGTTATCTCTCCATATCCTGATACCAATCACTATGTTAAGTGGTCTAAATGTATTTTTATATATCGTCTGTGGAAGGTGTAGGACCATAAAATGATTGTTCATTCATTGCATTCTGTCCGAATGAAATTAAAGCATGTGTTCCCTATCAGTCAGCGTGTGTTTGCACACCACTGCGCAGCCTGTTCATGCAGAAATCAGTGCGTTTCACGTACGCTGTGCAGACAGAGCGAGAATAGCAGGCAAACAGTTGTTTACGTTCGTTATTGTAGTACTGTTACTCACTGTACTGTAAAGTTTTCTCGCCGGTGAATGAAACTTGATATAATCCAATAACCTTGTCTCTGGCCGCCTTGCTTTTTGGAGGAGGCATGACTTTGGACAGCGATTTGCAGCGAGGGTGGGATTGTATGCTTTCAATGCTAGCAGGCTAAAGTTAGCATTTCCCAAATCACCTATAAATTTACACAGCTTCATCCTGTTCAAAAGTTTTCACCCCAGCTCCATTGATATAGTATAAATGGGTCTTTATTGAAAACATATAGCAGGCTTTATATTTTATATTTTGCAATCATAATATGATCACAATCATTAGTTAGACATCAACCTTCTTAGTATTCCTCAATCAATTCATTATAAATAATATAACAAGAAAAAAATAATAAAATTATAAAAGAATGCCTGTTTTTGTATAGGGTCGCTAACGTCCCAAGGTGTAAGTATATTTTTTCTGCACAACAATAATTGAATCTTTGATGACTGAATAAGTGCAATTCACCTTTATTTTACAAGATGATACACAATGATGAAGTGACGTTTCACTCATAGTTACTGCAGGCAGAAAACAAAAGAATAGGAAGAATCATCAGAAAAACGTGAAATGGCTCAGCGATTTACTGCAGAGCAAGTACTGAACACAATCAAATATTAGTGTCAATGTCACTTGATGATGGATCTGGTGAAGGAGCTGTCAGTAATCAAAATATTGATTTTGAAGATGTTGAAAATGATAGTTTTGAAAATATGTTTGAGATCGTGAATATGAGCCAGATGCTGAATGTTCTGGGAAATGAGCTCTGACGAGGACAGTGATGATGGTATAAAACATCTGCTCAAACTGAACCCTTCCAAGCTCCAAAAGGTAACAAAATGCTTTATTTTATTCTTCTGTAATTGTTGCTCTAATATCAGGAGAGCTTTATATTATCGCAACAGGTAGCGATCCATCCGTGTTAGATATAGATCCGGGTCGCTAAAGACCCGTATGTAAAAATGATTGGCGAAACATTAATGCATTTAAGGGTTAAAGCAATACATTTATACTCATTCAATATTTCTTATGAGGAGATATGACAACCATGTCGGTGAAGATCATGACAAGCACTTTCTTTCATTTTTGCTAAGGGTCATTAATTTCTACATTTGCTTTTTCCTCAGACACACAGGAACACAAATGCCTTTGTTGCTGGCTGAGCTCATCTCTCCAGCTGTGAGAGCGAGGGAGAGTGAGATGGTGAACGGGCTTATGGCCGCACGGACTGCTGCACTGATGAATTGAGAGGAACAGGTGTCGACCATCACAGAACAGAAGGAGCTTTGGTGACGCAAAATAGAACTGGTTCTGGATGGTTTTCCGGTCTGGCCCTGCTTTGGGCAGTTTGGAGAACTGACTGGACACATTTGTGCAGAAAAACTTCTTCATAAAGCTCCCTACAAATCACAGTCTCCATTTGACAATAAACTTCTGAACGTCTATAGGACTGAACTACTGTTCGCATTATAATATAATAAGAAGGGTTCCATTTAGAAGCTACTGTACATAAAGAGGGACCTTTTTTTGGTGCTCTCTGCGATATGATATGATTGGGGTGGGAAAAAAATGTGGAAATAACTTAACTGAACTTAATCACATTACATTAATATGTGTTTAGTCTAATGGTACAGTTTGTAAACAGTTTCTAAGGATTTTTTTTTTTTTTATAAATAAACCAATTGAACTTGACATTAAATGATCACCATAGATTGCCATTGTATGTAAAATAGCAGTTTTGACATTGTGATGAATCTCTTTGTATTCCACAGGCAAAAAGTTGTGCTTTGAGTGACATGAGGGTAAAGATGACAGAATTTCAACAAATCACCTGTGAAAGGTGTGCTGATGCAAACGGGTGAGACTAACACTAACACTAATTTTCATCTCGTTTTTCTAGATGATGTTGCCTGAATGTACGTCATTGTGTTTTCCTTCTCAGTGACTTTTATACCCAGTGGCGTTGTGTTTTATGATGTTTGCACAGTGACACGTTGTTTCTGTGAGCCACGAAGTTCTAGCTCAGGTTTTGTGTTACCTCACTGGTCTCCAGCACACAGCCAGCTTCATCATGGAGATCTCCCTGTCTCACCACCAACAAAAACCATCTGTCCAGTCAAGGGAAAAGGTACCAATTTCCTCTTCACTTCTTACCTATGGTATACAACACTTCATGATACTATAATATTGTGACTTTTTTCTGTTCAGGGCATAGTTATATAAACTGTGAATACTTAATATTTTTTACCTTCTTTTTTTGCTTCGCACAACTATATTTGTAGCTTGTTCCGAGTTTGGATTTTGGCTAAATTGAAATATTTGAGTGTGTGTTGACCTTATGAAACAGTATGTTATATCTGCATATAATATGTCTGTCTGTCTGGTCTGGTCTGTCTAACTGTCTGTCTGTCTACAGACCCATCTGTCTATCTATCTATCTATCTATCTATCTATCTATCTATCTATCTATCTATCTATCTGGTCTGGTCTGGTCTGGTCTGTCCTGTCTAACTGTCTGTCTGCCTTGTAAAATTAAATAAATTAAATATAATTGTTAAATGTAATGTATATAACTATTTGTATATATGCTTACCTGTATATGTAAAGCTCTCTCTCTCTCTCTCTCTCTCTCTCTCTCTCTCTCTCTCTCTCTCTCTCGCTATATATATATATATATATATATATATATATATATATATATATATTGTGTCCAGTAAAGCCTTTATATTGTGAGGTTGTAATATATGAAAATATTTTTGTGTGAATTTTATGTCAGAGGACCTTGAGTTTCAATGAAATCACTAGAGGGTTCTCAAACCTCGCTCGACGCAACTCTTTACGAAGGACTCTTGGGAGACACAACACCCTGTCAGACAGTCACCCTCACACCCTCAACAAGGTAAGACCTTTGACTAATTTCAGAAGAGCCCTCATTTCCTCATCTCTCTACTGTTTCTAAACACATGGAGTTACTGCCGTGCTAGCCAGTAATTCCAGTAATGCCAAGTACTGCCAAGTTCCAGTAATGACTTTTAAATGTTGAATAATCTCAAAACGGTAGATTTGCTTGTGTTTGAAGAAAACCTGTTTGAATTTGTACACAGTGGTATGTGGTATTTTGGTCATGATTGCTTGAGTGATAGTTTTTTTTGTCTAATAGCTGTGTGCTCTTTCAGAATCTGACCGGGATAGTGCTAAAACAAGACAATAACAACAAAACAAATGTTAAATGTCACAAATACCCAATCATTTATTTCCAATTAATGTTTCTACCTTATATGACCTTATTCATTATGTAATGATGGAAGAACTGCAGCCATGGTTTCACTGTAAAAAAAAAAAAAAAGTTCAAAAAAGAGCTCTGTCTGAAACATGCCCACACTTCCTCTTGCGGCATGTTACCATGGTAAGACTTCCTGCTCGAGCAGGAAGTTATAGTGTGTTCAGAGCCATCTCAAACGCACACCAGAAACAACTCACTCATGCGTTTAATAATCTAAAGTACATGTGATTCCAAGGATATGTCTCTGAAAGGAAATAACATTGAGATATCCAACGGACTTAAGGTACGTTCAAAAGAGCCTGACTATACATTTATGCGCAGGTCATGTGCGCAAACACAGTGCTGTCACAGAATAGGAATATAGCAATGAAAATGCGTCTGTTGAGAATGAGTTTAACTTTTTGTTACCCAACAAGAAGTATTTTTTTAACCTTTTCAGGTCAACTATAAGGCTACAAGAGACTTTGACTACAACTAACTAATATTGAGTTGCAACTACTTTCTTTCATTTAGGGGGCATAAAAAATAGTTTTAAGCAATTCCGCTTGATTTTTTCCCCCAGCAGATCATTGAAGATGTAAGCTCTACTACATTACCCTCTGGGAATGAGAAGATCAGAGAACAATAATATCAGTTAATATCCAATTTGAAGGGAAAAAAGAGCAGCCATTTTATCTCAGACTCCAATTGTGTGTCACATTTTGTTGCTTGTGAGCTCTTTCACTCTGTGTCTCTGGTGCTTGTGTGTGTCTCAACTGCCTGTGAGCATTGAATCAAGCGACATTTAATTCCAAGAAATTAAATGTCACTAATATCACAGATGAATGTACACACACACACAAAATAGTTGTTTCAACTGAAAAGAGTAAGTGTTTGTGCTGCCTTAAAATTGTAAGTGTAGTCAACTTGAAATGTGTTGTACTAAGTGGCAACTTGGATCTTTAAGTTCACTAAACTTAATTTCAAGGCAGCATGAACATTTACTTTTTCAACAACATTTTTTTTTTACAGTGAGCATATTTTTGATTACAACTGATCGATATCATTTTGTCTTACAGACACTGGCTGTTTCAGATGGAGGTGAGTTATTCATTAATAATGTTTTTTAGAGGAGATGGAGGATGGGCGATATGTTCCCCTCCATCAAAGGTATCGGGGGAAAACAAAGGTCAGCAGTCTGTGCGGCCATGTCATTTTATACTTTATCCACGTGGCTGGCGAACAGCACTAATACAGTCATACATCTGGGTTTATCACTTTACCTGTGACCTGTTTACATCCGGTTTTGGGGGTGGGGGCAAGTGTAGCCACATCAGTTTCCTCTCTCTTTGTTCAAGTGTCATTGTGAGACAGGTTGGTAGGCAGAAAGGCAGACAGACAGAGGTATAGAAAGTCATGTGACTGTCTGGAAGTGAAGGCAATCATCGATAGCACCAGTATAATCATCAAGCGTCTGATGCTAGTCATTCATAAAGTGTGACGTGAACTCATGCTCGGGAAATTCCTGCATATCAGTGACACAAAAACAAGTGACGAGTGTCGGAATAAAGGAAGAGAACTGTAAAAAGTGTCATAAACAGATTTTGGGTTGAGACAGTGCACAAACTTTGATGGTGTCGGATTGACGAGTTGATTTTTTAGCATGTCTCATACATTCCCACAGCCTGAGGAAGAGTCCTTTAACAAAAGATTGACATGTTTGTACACTGGATTTTATTTTCACTGTATTATGTGCCGTGCTTTTGAATTGACATTACAATTACATGGAAAACGCCAGTGTTTAGAGCCTAAAATAAGATGTATTTTATATACAATACCAAAACCCTCCTAAATGTGAATACATCAAAACAATATTTGATGCAATATTTTTTTTTCAGATAAAATGGGACAGATCAGCAGCAAAAATGGGATTGCTGTGAATTTAAATTTGTAGCATGTATGTAAATATTTTATATTTAGAAAAAAATGTTTCTATGAAAAGTAACAAAATTCGGCCCTGTTGGAAAATTTAAGGTGCTCAGTCTTAGCCCCACCAGCTGGTAGTCCGTCTGATCAATCAAAATTACCCTAGAAACAATGTAAAAACAGCCACCATGAGAAGAAACACACAGGCTCCCATGAAGTCATGTCTGTGCTATAGCCCGACTACAATTAGACCATTAATGAATAAATAACTTTGTGAAAACGTTAACATATGTTTACTAAAAGTACTTATTATGGAGATAATATCATTTAAAATAATATGCTTATTAAGTGTATGTGAATGTAATGTTTTAAGCACTTAATTGCATATTAATTGCAATTAAATGAAAATGTATTATAGTTTAAACCGATATTCCATGCAATTAGAGTGCTTTTTTGACCCACTTAAGTAGAACTTAAAGGGATAGTAAAAAAAGAAAATTACCTCATGATTTACTCACCCTCAAGCCATCCTAGTTGTATATGACTTTCTTCTTTCAGACGAATACAATCGGAGTTATATTAGAAAATGTCCTGGCTCTTCCAAGCTTTATAATGGGAGTGAATGGCGGTCCTGATTTTGAAATCCAAAAAAGTGCATCAATCCATTATAAAAGTAATCCATACGACTCCAGCGGCCATGGGATAATTTTCATTTTTGGGTGAACTAACCCTTTAAGTACATCTTCATATGTAATGTATGTAAATTCTTCTATTATCTTTGAAATGTGGTTCAAATGTGACCAAATGTACTGAAAAGCATTTATGGTTGACTAAAATATATTTTAATGTCATTAAACTTGTATGTCACGTATTTAAATGTATTTATTTAACTCATATTTAACTTGAAAAGTAATATAGAATAATAACACACTAGTTAAAATTATAATCAAGTGCATGTTCTTTAGTATGTTAGTCAACACATTAAAATAAGTGTACTTAAAAGATTATTAAACAAAAGATTATTAAAACATAATGATTTAAAATATATTTTAAAGTAAAACTTTTAATTTGTAATGATTACACTTAAAAGTGTACTTAATTTAAGAATCAGTCATAAAAGTGTACTGTCTCTAAGTACACTTAAGTTTTTATTTCATTAATATTATTTTCTGCAAAGTACAGTTTTTTTTTTATGTAGGCTACTTTTAAGATTTGAAGTACACAACAAATTCTGTCATCATTTACTGCAGAACAAAGAAATTTATACAGGTTTGGAACAACTATCCCTTTAACGTAAAGTGGGTCCCAATTTGCGTACTTTTGCACTATTCTATGTCATTTATGTCATGTAGTATAAATAGTGAGAGTAGTGTGTTCACACTGTAAATTCCAAATAGAAAAAGTGCACTTTAAATACCCAGATAATGCACTTAAAGTCACAATGTGTAATTTTTACCGCTAGAGGTCGCTTATTCAAAACAAAGGCGTAGCTTAATGATGCCTTGATTTCATTTTTGATTTTCAGTTTTTATTATGCCACAGACGAAAACGTCTGCTTCTTCCGCTCATGCGTATGTGGGGTAACGCAGAGCTGTTTTATCATATTAGATACATTTCAGTGTGTCTAAAGTTATGTTATAATGCTACTCTGTGTGTTCGCTCGGCGGCTACTATGAGACACTTCTAGATCGTTATTAGGCATGGTAAAACATGGTACTCTCAGTAAATCAAGAAAACGAGATTTAAACAATAAGACTAACTTTGTTGAGCTATATAACAATGATTCGTTTTCTGTCGATGAATGTATCCAAACAGTTGCTGTCGGAAATCGAGGGTAATGTGTGTATGATGTCATTGATAGGTGACACACGGTCCGTGCCCTGGTTAAAAGTGCTTATTTTTTTGGATTTAAACATTCTTGGAAACATTTGGGATAATTCAAGTACCCAAGTCAACAAAATATATAACATTGTTCTAGTGTTTTTTGGATATTTTAATCCAAAAATCTTACATATTGTGCCTTTAATTAACCAAAATGAAAAAAAAAAAAAAAAAAGTGGAATGTTGGACACTTCATGCACTCAACTGTTGCAACTTTAATTATGTAGCAGAGGGGGAGAGGCTATCAGACTCCGACGTTGAATGACAAAATAACCTTATAAAGTTCATACACTACACAGTTGAATACATAGTACATAAGTGCATAGTGTATAGTGCATCATTTAAGACACAGACAGACCCTCATAGTACATACAAATGCTTTAAGTTCAAATGCCAGTGCTTCTTCCTCATCATCCTTAGAACTGAATGTGCTGGAGACCGATGAGCGCACAGCGACGCAGTACTCCAGCAGTAACTCCAGTCTGCCCACCGTGCCCAGTGAAGGGAGCAGAGGGGTGGGTCAGGTGGCCAGCTGGGCCGTCAGCTTTGAGAGGCTGCTGGAGGACCCCACGGGCGTACGCTTCTTCACGGTGAGTAAACAAGTGTCATTCACACAGCCACAGCAGAAAGACTGAATATTTCTTGACATGCATCAAAATCTGAACAAATACACAGTTGAATAGGCTTTAGGGGAAGCTATTGATTTGTTTACTCTGTTTATTTCACTAATGGTTCTTCTAATAGCACTTGAGTTCACTGGGTGGGAAGGCTGCTGGATTGATCTATTTATAACTTCTAATATTGTCATTTTAGTGCTTTAAAAACAAACAAATTATTATATGAATTGATTAATTGCGATTAATTCATCAGCAGATCATGCAATTAATTTGCAATTAATAGAATGACAGCCCTAAAAACTGGCTGGATTTCAAAACATGTCTTGGTGATTTTGAAGCAGATCTATTGAATACAACAGGCTGACTTTCTTACTCGGCAGAGAAAAGCAGAAGTGGTGTCCTAGAAATTAGCCTTTGCTTCTAGTTTCTCAGTGTACATGTCATATACTTCGGCACTTATTCACTTCTTAATAAACAGAGTGCCGTAGAGAGCTGCTTCCATGTTGACTCTCTCATTTGTTTACCGACCACGCAGAGCAAATAATTCAACCCCAATTCATTGTGAAATGTGTAAAATCAGGAGGTGAGGAGGAAAACAGCCCACGGTATGAGTCACTGTAATTATAGGGAAATGAGGAGGTGTGGAGAATGTTTCAGAAGGGAGACTGAAAAAGAGTTTGCGGTGTGTGTGGTTGGGGGGGTGAAAGAGCTCTGAGATGGATAAACCTCTATTTGGTAAGAGATGCCACCCAGAACCAGAAATTAAATTGTCTTTTAATAATAATACAGGTGATAGTAATTGTCATGTCTGTATGCCCACCGACACATGCATTTCATCCAGATTTGAGGCATATTCTTAGCGTTAAAGAGACAGTAACATTTTGTCTGTATGCACCGAAGGCATTTCTGAAATCGGAGGTCAGCGCTGAGAACATCTTATTCTGGCTGGCATGTGAAAAGTTTCGCAAGATACCAGCCTATCAGACTGAGCAGGTGAATCTCCGTATTGTATATCTAACCACTGTTTTATCATTGTTTCTTTTCCTTTCTAATTCCTACAGAAAATTTTAATATTACATTTGTTTTCTTACCCTAGCTCAAGAGAGAGGCGTTGTCAATTTATAACAGCTTCCTGTCCAGCAACGCAACTTCTCCCATTAACATAGATGACAGAGTACGAGTCGAGGAGAAAGATGTACAAAACCCCCATGCTGACATCTTTCAAAAAGCCCAACAACAGGTATGTGATATCATACCAGATAGAAATGTCAATTTATAAAAAATAAAAATATAACACTTTCTGATATTAAACAAAGAGCACTTTATTGATAAGAATGTAGGTGGATTGGAAGAGTGTAGGTAGGGTTGACCTTGGTAAGCAAGATCTGCTACGCTGCTGCTGGCATGAGTGAGAGGCCTACTGTTGAAACATGCTCAGAATTACAGGGATTAGGATACATGCTGCTGCAAGGTAGGGAGAACCTCATAGCAGATCTAGACAGGTGGTGCTGGGGAGAAGGAGGGCCAAAAAAAGTCTCATTGTGCACAGTACTGAGTGGTATGGAAGCTTGTTTCCGCCACAGAATAAAACATTTTAAAAAATAATGGCGACTTTTTATCTCACAATTGCGAGTTTACATCTTGCAATTCTGACTTCTTTTCTCAGAATTGTGAGATATAAACTTGCTATTGCGAGCTATAAAGTCCAGATATCACACAATTCTGACTATATAACTCGCAATTGCGACTTTATATCATGCAATTCTGAATAAAAAGTCTGAATTGTGAGATGTAAACTTTTTTTTTTTTTTTATTCTGTGGCAGAAGCAAGCTTTAAGACAAAATAGTATTATCATAATATTAATAATAATATAATGATAATTTGATAATATTAAATGTACGATTTCTGTAAATAAAATGGGTAATTATAGCCAATTTTTAACATTAAATAGACATGCTGCAATGAATCATTTTTTTTTTTGCTTTCCATTTCTTAACAACAATAAAAAAGCATAATCATTAAAAAATACTTCTATATTATGCATAGTTGAGTCATAAAACTCATGGTTCTCTCAAGCCAGCAGTACAGCCAGTCGATTTCTCTTTCTTATTTACACAACCTTTATTCACATCCGACTCTATTGAAGCTTGTTTCCGCCACACAATAAAAAATAAAAAAGGTAATTGCGAGTTATAAAGTCAGAATTGTTTACATTAACATTTATTAATTTTTGGTAGATGAAGTTTATCCAAAGCGATGTACATTGCATTCAAGGTATAATTTTTTTTTTTTGTATCAGGTTTTATCACCAAATCCAGAAAAATGACAAAAAATTTCAGGAGTACCTCAAGTAAATAATTTCATCACAAGGTTTCAATAAATAAGTTAGTGATGCAATAATATAAACTAGAGCACTCCCATTATAATCAGCAAAGTTGTCTTCACTGCAAGAAGGCACCATATTAAGTGTCTTTTTCAAACAATTTCAAATGCTTTCAGCTTCAACAACAAACCACTAGATTTTTGCATCTCTCAAACAAGCGGGGCAAAAACCTGACACTGGATGCTGTTGTAGTTTTGTGAGGCGTAAAAATGGCGTGTCATATTGAATATATTGTTCCATTCATGACAAAGATGTTTTTGTTTGTTTGTTGTGTCATATGTGGTGAGGCAAACCACTTTAGTTTAAGAACAGACAGCAATCATGGCTCAATTATCCAGAGCTACAAAAAGCAATCAACCTTTGACTCCCTCTTGAGCAAAAGTGTCCTTACCTATCCTCTCCGTCCTCTCTCCCCCCTTCCAGATCTTTAAACTGATGAAGTTTGACAGCTATACTCGTTTTGTGCGCTCACAGCTCTATCAAAGCTGCATGCTAGCTAATGTGGAGGGCAGGCCTCTGCCAGGGCTGGACCCTCGGGGCAAACCCCTCACATCAACGAAACCCAACAGCACTTCACCCAGAGAGCAAGTCAAGTTTGATAAAACTAAGGAGGTAACTGAATATCTCAATGTAAAATATGACTGTATTTTATCTTAACAAGAAATTTATATGAGTTTGTTGTTTTTCAGAGGTTAAAGGTGAAGCCAGGTACAGCAGAGGCTGATGATGTGGTAGAGAGGAGGAAGGTCAATCTCCAAGGCATCATAGGAAAGGACAAGCGCAAAGAGAAGAGAGGGTCCTGGGGAGGTGATTTTATGTTGTCAAAATTAGGGTTGCAACGGGGCTGAAAGTTTCCGGTAAATTTCTGGAAACTTTCAATGGGAACTTAATCTGGGGAATTTTGGAAATATTCCAATTTGGGAACTTAACAGGAGTGTATGGGAATTCATTGAACATTTTGGGAAATGTATATAAACTGTATCATACACAAGCAATAAATATAAACATTTTGTTTGGTCATAAGCAGACATGTTAGTTTTTTTCCCCCAATTATTTACTTCTAATTTAGTAAATATGTAAAATAAATATATTATTATTGCAGCAATTGTCAGGCATGTGTTATTATTTTCAGTGTCACATGATCCTTCAGAAGTCATTCTAATATGCTGATTTGATACTCTGTTATCAATGTTGGAAACAGTTGTGCTGCTTAATATTTTTTTGGAACATGTGACACATTTTTCAGGATTCATTGATGAATAAGAAGTTAAAAAGAACAGCTTTAATTTAAAATAGAAATAATTTCTAACAATTCTATCAAAGTCTTTACTATCACTAATCTAACACATCCTTGCTGAATAAAAGTATTCATTTCTTTCAAAAAAAGAAAGAAAAAAATGACCCCAAACGTTTGAACGGTAGTGTATATTGTTACAAAAGATTTCTATTTTAAATAAATGCTGTTCTTTTTTAACTTTTCATTCATCAAAGAATCCTGAAAAAGTATCACAGGTTATAAACAAATATTAAGCAGCACAACTTTTTTCTAACATTGATAATACATTTCTGAAGGATCATGATTCATGTAACAATGAAGACTGGAGTAATGATGCTGAAAATTCAGCTTTTCATCACAGAAATAAATTATATTTTAAAGTATATTAAAATAGAAAGACATTATTTTAAATTGTAATAATATTTCACAATATTTCTGTAGTTTTGATCAAATGTGCATGTTATGGATTTCCCTGGTATAGAATTATGTAAATTCCCAGTTTATTCCCATTAATTTCCATGGAAAGTTTCCAGCCTTGAAAATTCCCAGAATTTTGCAACCCTAGTCAAAACCCACCTAGCCCACACATAGTTTAAATAAGGGGCAAATTGAATTGTCAAATAAAATCTCTGTTCTCTATTGGCCATTTCCAGAATCGCCTATCAGCTTTAAGACTGGACTTGTGAAGAGTTCAGAGGTAACTTGCTACAAAGTCTGCAGATACCAGCATTATACAATGCCATAGCAGTACTGTATCAATACCTATCTGTTGTTGTAGGTTGAGAAATTAGTGGCACGCTCTGCAGATGGAGGGGTTGATAAGTATTGCTGTGTCTTCCTGCCTGATGGCACGGCATCTCTGACCCCGGCCCGACCTGGTGTCACCGTCCGCAAAATGCTCACCGGCGTATGTGAAAAAAGAGGCCTTCCACTGTCAGACATCATTATCTATCTACAAGGCAAAGACAAAGTAAGAAGTGCATTACTAGTCAAAATGCAGGCATATTTTCCTGAATTTTCTTTCATATTATCCTAAAAACCTAATGTTTTTTTTGTTTCATAGACAAATAAAAATGATGCCTATATATGAGCTTCTTTAAAAAAAATATTAAATTTATTATTTTATTTCTATTTATTGTGATCTCTCATTGGTTGTCACTTACAGCAACCACTGTCATTGGACCAGGACAGCTCTGTGCTGAAGGATCAGCAGGTGTTTTTGGAACTG